>OZ023270.1:39277607-39412607 GCA_964006375.1 Tillus elongatus
TCTTTTTACTTGGAATAGGTAGCGGTAATTTGAGCTTTCTCATTTATATACGTAATTAGTGAATCTAAATGACCCCACGAGACTAAACAATATAATATATTCATGCATTGGTATATACTATATCAAAACACAATGCCGCAAAACTGTTTGCCTATTTCAGTTCTGACTAGAGCTATTCGAGCTAAACCACGCCTATCAAGGGAATACATTACACATTACAGTCGACCAATCTACTATTGAAGATTCTTATTAAATAAGTAGGTGTATGGAGGGTTGCAAATATAGAGGCATGTATGCACCTTGGTGACCCTTCCCATGGGCCACCAGGCAGGTGGAGTTGTATCCTCCTTGAGCACCCACTAGAGCTCCCTCAAGCCTCGAGAGATCCCGTTTGAAACGCCACCTTGACCTTTGCTGGAGACAGTGCAGATATTCTCGCGACCACCTGGACCAGAAATGACGCTGCATTTGTTGCAGATTACCGCGAAACGCGGCTTATATCTGAACTGCACCAACTAGCGTCTGGGACGGCAACCATCGCCTCTCCGATTAATAAATGACCTGGTGTTAGTGGCTCCAAATCGTTTGGTGAATCCGACAAGGGAGTTAGTGGCCGCGAATTTAATACCGCTTCCACTTGAGTTAAGAGGGTGTAAAATTCCTCAAATGTAAAATTAAAATGGTTTGCTACGCGCTTAAGGTGGTGCTTCGCAGACTTTACCCCTGCCTCCCACAAGCCGCCCATATGAGGTGACCCGGGAGGTATAAATTTCCATTCAATACTATGTTGTGATAAATAATCTTGAAATGACTGGCCATTTAATAACCGTCTAATAGCCTTCATTTCATTGTTAGCGCCTCTGAAGTTTGTGGCGTTATCTGAGTATAGAGTTTTGGAAAAACCGCGCCTAGATACAAAACGCTTTAAAGCATTTAAAAATGACGCACTTGTCAAGTCCGGCGCAAGTTCGAGGTGAATGGCCTTACAAACATGCACACAAAAACACACACATAACCCTTTACTGATTTCCGGTTTCTTGTTTTACCATCTTTAATGTTAAACGGCCCTGCATAGTCTACGCCGCAGCATAAAAACGCTCTAGTTGGGATGACTCGGTCCGCCGGCAAATCGCCCATTTTTTGGGAAACTACCTTAGGATTAGCTCTAAAGCAGGTCACGCAATTGTGCAAAATACGCCTTGTCGTTGATTTGCCATTTAACGGCCAATATTTTTGTCGCACGATTGACAACGTAGTTTGCGGACCAGGATGTAAGTTTTGTATATGAACCTGCTCAATTATTAATTTGTTGACATGATGTTTGTCTGGTAAAACAATTTGAAATTTCTTATCAAAGCTTAAGTTGGAATTAATTAGCCGACCCCTACACGTATAATATCATTTTGTAAAAAGGGGGATAAAGAACCGAATTTACTAGCGGAAAGTATTGTTTGCTTAAGTGAATAAATTTCCTGCGGAAAACTTTGTTTTTGCACTGCCTTTATTATGACTTCTGTACTTTGTGTTATCTCGGCACTAGATAACGGTCCAATTATCCTAGAAGCCTTAGTACACTTAGAATTATTTGCAAATCTCAAACAAAATGCAATCACCCATTGTAATTTAGAGAAGTTAGAAAATCTTTCGAAGAATGTGAAATCTGTTTGAGTGGCTAATAAAAGGCATGGAAAACTTACAGTACGCCTTTCTTCTAAGATATTGCTAATATTTCTTAAATAGTTTGATATATGGCTCCTGTTTAAAAATTGTCGTCTAATGTTTCATTTAAAAATGATGGCCCATGCCACCATAATTCTGAATACGGTAATGTACTCGGACTCACGCCTCGGGACAGCATATCTGCTGGGTTTTGAGCCGAACGTATGTGATGCCAATTCGCAATTTCAGTGAGCTGCTGTATTTCGGCCACACGGTTGCAGACGAATGTTTGCCAGGTTCTCGGTTCGGCCGACAACCACGACAACACAATGCTTGAATCGGTCCATTAATAAGTTTTTTCTAGATAAATTGACAAAGCTGAACTGGCCTTCACCGCTAACTTCGCCAAAAGTAGGGCACCACACAATTCCAATCTGGGTAACGATAATGCCTTAATCGGTGCTACTCTCGACCTAACGCACAGAAGATGTGCCTTTGACTGTTTATTTGAGGAAGCCCGAACATATATAGCCGCCCCATATGCACGCTCACTCGCGTCGCAAAAACCATGTAATTCGAATGCAAAGGCCTTGTCCGGTGCTACATGTCTCGGTACTCTGATAGTATTTATATTTTCCGCTTCCGCTAAAAAACTTAACCATGATATATACAAGTCCTGCGGAATTGATTCATCCCAATCGACCCGTAACTGCCAAAGTCTTTGTAAAATTATTTTAACTTGTACTATAATGGCCCCTAGCAGCCCTAAAGGGTCAAAAATTTGAGAGATATACGAGAGTATATGCCTCTTTCAAATTTTGGTATTTGCATTCAGTGAAATAGCACTGTATAGAAAGCGATCACTCTGCGGGTTCCAAGCCACACCCAAAGTTTTCCTGGTTTCAGAATCTGTAATAATATAGTTATTCATTTTGTTCTCGCTGCATAGACCCGCTACAACTCGAGAATCGTTAGAACAAAATTTTCGCAATTCAAATCCGCCGAGCATTAATATGTCAGTTATGTTTTTTCGAATTGTTATTAAAGTCTCAATTTCGCTCGAGCCGGTAATTAGGTCATCAACGTAAAAATAATTCTCTATTAGAGCGGATTCTAGCGGATATGCATGCATGTTTTCTACGGACAGTTGTTTTAAGCAACGCCTGGCGAGGAATGACGCCGGAGCAGTACCATATGTCAAAGTGTTTAACCTGTAATGACGTAATTAATCAGTTGGATTTTCTCGCCACACAATACGTTGAAGATCTTGTTGGGAGGAGTCCACCTTTACCTGGCGATACATTTTCGCAATATCCCCCAAATCGATGTTGCCTAAATCGCAATAGTATTGAAAATAAATTATTCTGAATTGGGGGACCTACCTTTAGTGCATCATTAAGGAATAAACCGGTCGTAGTTTTGGCCGACGCGTCAAATACGATGCGAAGTTTAGTCGTGAGACTGTTTATTTTTTCAACGGCATGTGGGGCAAATAATATGAAATCACTTGAAGGTATTTCTTCCGCAGTTAGTTGAGTCATATGTCCCAATGCCTCATACTCATTTACAAAGGCAACATACTCCCCTTTAAGTGCAGTATTTTTATGTAGTTTTCGTTCTAAATTGTAGAACCTATTAATCGCAGTTTCCAGACAATTTCCTAGTTTCCTTAACTGGCAAGTGGATGACAAATTTACCTTCATCATCGCGAGTGTGACTCCTATGAAAACATTCTTCACATTCGAATTCTTCTGTAGTGTAATTATTGTTTGAAGAAATTCCTTCGATTTTCCAAAAATTTTCCATTAGTTCATTTAAATTTTCATTGTTTTGCATAAATAAACAATTTTGTTTAGGTTCTTGATACCTCGACATGAACATGGACCCGAAACTACCCATCCTAATTTAGTTTTTTGTAATATGGGCTTGTTGCGACCTAATTTCATCTGTCCCACACACATCAGTTGGTAAAATATTCCAGCGCCCAATAATAAGTCAATTTTAAGCGGTTTCTTGAATACCGGATCCGCGAGAGGTAAATTCGCGGGTATTAAGATTTTTGAAACGTCAATTGTTTGCTGTGGTGTGCAGTCGGTGATTTTTTCAATTACTAAACAAGGTATTTCAGTATTATATCCTGTTTGTCCTGAATAAACATTTATTATGCATTTATTTGAGATATTAACCACCGTGCCACTAATATCGGAAACTGGCATCTGAATTTTCATAGAACGGAACCCTAACAGATTCACAAACTGTCTACTGACGAAGTTCGATTGGCTACCATTGTCCAGCAAACAAGAGCATTTAACTAATTTTCCTTTAGAATTTCTTACGTATACAATGGCAGTAGAAAGAAAGACGAAGGAGTTGGCCTGGGCATACGCACAATGCGTATTATTTACAAGGGTCGGAACCTTATCAGCCGCCTCGGCGCTCACTTCAAAGTAAGGTTCCCGGGATGAATGTCTATTTACAATGGGGTTATTTACGAACATATTTTGTTCAGGTATATTAACCTTCTGAGTATTTACCTCGAAATGCAAAATTGTATTGTGTCGTTTATGGCATAATCTGCACGAAGACGATCGACAAGCAGCAACAGAATAGGTCATTCTGTTACGGCCGGGTCGGCCGTAAACAATTTGTACAAAGCCGTAATACCTTAATCTCGTCGAGTCTTTTTTCAACCGGCAATTCTAAAAATCTGTTACAAGCGGTAATAAAATGAGACCCTTTGCAATACAAACAAGAAACACTATTCATTGATACACATGTCTGTTGCTTAAGCCGAGGCCTTTGAAATGGAGGCGGCCTAGATATACCTGGCCCCCTACATTCAAAATTTTCAAGGAAATTATATCTCTCAGTAACAAATTTTATGAATTGCTCAATTTTTGGATTTTGTACATTTTTTATTTTGTCTTCCCACTCTCGTCTAGCGTTCATGTCTAATTTAGAGGTTATTATGTAAAATAGCAATGTGTCCCAAAATTCTACGGTTTCATCAAGTTTTTGCAAATAACGGTAATGTTTAAGAAAGGTATCTAAAAAGGAACGCAATGAATCATGTGAATCCCTTTGGACGTTAACTAATTGAAATATACCCTTAATATGTGAAGTAATGATAGCTCTCTTGTTTTCGTATCTTTCAACAAGAAGTTGCCATGCTGCAGCGTAATTGACTTCAGAAACGGCAATATAACTTATTATCTGGGTCGCTTAGCCATTGAGGCATCCTTGTAAATAATAAAATTTCTGAATAGCGCTTAGTGTTCTATTAGTATGAATTAACGCAGTAAAGGTGTCATGAAATTGTGTCCATTTATCATAAGACCCGGAAAATTCTGGCAGTTTTAATTGAGGTAATTTAGTGTTCAAAATGCTACTCGTTAAGTCTATAGGATCAGAGGGACCGCTATTAGAACATGAAGCTACCGTTTGATTGTTCGCTAATTGCCGCTTTAAGTATTTTTTTGCTAAACCTACGCATTTTAAATGTCTGTCCTCAAAATCTTGCCTATCTGACTCGTGTTCTTCACAGTTATCTAATTCAAGCTTCTCTATTTTGTCTTGCACGTTATTAAATTCTGCAAAGTAGCCTTGCATTATTTCAACCCGTTCTGTAAGCTCTTCAAAATCTTCGAACTCGGTTTCTTTAATAGCACTTACGTATTTTTCGAAGCGGCTAAGATGACCACGCAGAATACCTCTGCGGGATTTAAGAGATTTTAACTCTGCAGTTTTTAACGAATGAAAATATTATGTGTATTCAATTTTCAATTGATGGCCAGGAATCGTGTGATATAAATGTTTTTTATTATTTTATTACGTAATGTAAGAAATGCAACGAATAATAATATTAAATGTGATTCAATTTTTCACTAATAAAGTATTGCGATAATGATTAGTAGATTACGTAGTGTAATACGAAATGATGTGCAAAAAAAATATAATTAGAAAAATGTAAATATGGGGGTTGTCTGCCAAGCACACCGCTGTGAGAAATAATTAACTAAACGAACAATTATAAGTTTACATCAAGTGGAAACGCATATAAAGGCGGTGCACCTTACCCTTACTTTAAATCCTTGGCTTGCTTGTGGAGACTGCTGCGTTGTTGCCGCCGCCCTTGGAAGAATCTGATTGATGTGGACTTCTCTGCCTGGGGACACTGGCGGTTTTTTGTTTCTTGGAATAATTTCTCTGCGGATGCACTATCCGAATGAAAAAACCGTTTAAAAGGTAACAATCACTTTCGCACTTTATATCCGGTTCTAGAAGGACCAATGTTGCGGTAGATGGTGATTCTCTTTCGATTAGAAAACGAGGTCAATCACCTTGGGTTGCACTTTTTGATAAACACGCAATATGTAGAATGTGAGTATTTACATTTTTGTTACACGTTACAAGCTTGCACCAGCGACCGAACTTTGGCAGAGATGAAGATGTTGTATCTTCGAGATCGCAGTTGATAATGTCCAGTGCCTAGCGGACTGAAAGCTACCTTCCCTTAAAGGTAAGAAGGTCTGCCTCGGTCGGCTACCTTATACGTCAAAGCACCGGTCGGCTACCTGATACCTTAAAGGTTCAATAATAAACAGGTAGCTACCCGTTCGAAATTTTGAAATTGGATGGTGGGTAGTGTGATACATCTTTTTAAAGCTAATCCAATTCATTATTCAGCAACACCATTTTTTTTTTGTAGAAATAAAATAAAATGAGTAATGCCATTTTTATTATCAGTAAAAAAACCTGACCTGACCTGACCTAACCTGACCTGATACAAGTGAAACCTGTAAATAATTACATAGTCCAGTCTTAGGATACGTCAGTATCTCAAAGTCTGTCAACAATGTTCAAAATATTGGGCTTCTTGTACGAGAAGAACTCTAAGGATTTTATTGTATACTATGTCGTATCTGTAACAATCAATTGATGAAAACAATTATTTGCTGTGTGACATGTGCCATAAAAACTAATCAAGAATAAGTTTGATAATTTTTTGCTATACAATCTACAGATATTAGTAGAAAATTTACATTTTGGTTGTCGTGCAAATTGAATGCGTATAATTTTTAATCTTTGCATTTTCAAAGTAATTATTAAATTGTTAGTAAAAAATACGTTTATCAGTAGCTCAAAGAACTGAAGTTCTAATGATGATTGGTTATGGTGACAGGATCCAAACTCAGGCAGGGGTGTGTATTTTGTTTAATACTAAATATCCGGATATGTCTATCAATCACTCAACAGCGAGCCGAATAGATAAGAAATTTTGAGAAACGTCTAGCGTGGAAGATTTGCCAAAAACAGGTCGCCGGTCTATAAGTGAAGAAGTGAAATTAAACGTCTTATTGGTAGTAAAAAATAATCCCCACAGTAGTGCTCGGCAAATTGGCCGAGGCAATGGAATTCATTTCCGACGGCATATAAAGTATTAAAACTTGAAAAGCTTCACCCTTATAAAATACAGGTTTTGCAGGAGTTATCCGATGACGATTCAGACCGAAAAATGCAGTTTTGTGTAACATTAATGGACAAATGTACTGATAACTTTTTGCAAGTAGCGAATATTCTGTTTTCCGACGAATCTACTTTTACGCTACATGGAGAAGTTAACCGGCAAAACTGCAAGGGAAAATCCAAGATGGATGCGACAGATACACACACAATATCCACAAAAAATAAATGTTTGGAGTAGGATTGGTCCCTACTTTTTTTATGGAACTATAAATCGACCACGATATCTACAATTTTTACAGCAATATCTCATTCCGACGTTATTGAACTTATTTCCTGATCGACACAATGATGGCATGGTAAATCATAACTTGTGGTATCAACAAGATGGTGCCCCCGCGCGTTATGACGTTAATGTTCGACAGTATCTGGATGAACAATTTCCCAACAGATGGATTAGCAGGCTTGGTGCAATCGAGCGGCCTCAAGATCAGCTGACCTATCTCCCTTAGATTTTTTTCTGTGGGGTCAGTTGAAGAATGTGGTATTCAACAGTAAACCGGATACTATCGACGAATTAAAAACAAGCTTTAGAACTGAATGTACTAACATTTCTCCGGAGATTATAAATATAGTCCAACTAGAATTTGTTGACAGTTTGGGATTTCGTGAGGCACAAGAAGGCGGGCATTTCGAACATTTGATTAGATAAGACTGAACTATGTAATTCCTTATAGGCTTAACTTGTGTTAGGTGTTACTGATAAAACCTCATCTATGGTGTCTGGTCATGGACGGCCTCTTGGAGTGGCTCTCCGAGAATGGCTTCTATGCCCACGCGTACGCTGATGATGGGTTAACCTTAGTCACCGGCAAATTCCTCGGCGTCGTCTGTGAGTGCATGCAAGCTGCCTGTAGCATAATTGAAAGGTGGTGTGGTGCGCTGGGACTCTCCGTAAACCCGGCGAAGACGGAGATGATCCTATTCATCAAGAAGATGAATATGGAGGGGTTCAGGGCACCCGTGATGTTATATATATATATATATATATATATATATATATATATATATATATATATATATATATATATATATATATATATATATACACTCATACGGACCACACAAATTCGATCACCTAATGAAAACATACCTTGGTATATTAGAAAAATTATAAGAACTCAAAAAGATGAATCCATTTGTCCAGTGTATATACGAAAATAAGCAAAAACTGATATATGAGTGTAAATTTAAGTAAACATGTGTATAAAATAAGGTGCCCATTAAACAAGACTCGAAAAGGACGATAGTGAATTAAATAAATAAAAACTTTGAATATTATAGAGGCCTAAAAATTTTGTGGGGGTTATTAAAATTTAAGACAATCAATTTTGTAGAGTAATTTAAATATGATTTAACGATATTTTGTCACATTTCATTGAGTATTCAATAAAATTGTTGTTTTGTTAAAGAGGAAAAATTAGGGTTTTATTTTTTGTTTTTTGGTATATACAAGGGCAGAGTGTAATAATAAAAAGTTACATAGGTAAGGAAGAGATCTGAACCCACTTGAAATCCCTCAGATTGTGTCGTTTTGCTCTTTCAATCATTTAATTACTAGCCGAGGCAACATCAACAAACAAAGGAAACAGGTAAATATACCAGCACATGAGTAAATGGTAGGTTTTTTCCTTGGGGTATCAAATAACAAACAATACGACCATCACAAATTTTCATATATTCATTTATTTAATAAAATACAAAATTACATATTATAAAACATTTATTTACACCTAAGCCATATCATAAACCATAACTATAATTTCTATTTCCTCAAAATAAGTGATGAAATAAAATAATTTCTAGTTTTCTTACTGTAAATACAGTATTTGAAAACATTTCTATAATAATTAGCACCCAATTTTGGGCCTATAAAAACCATATTTTCTAACAATATCAATATATATATATATATATATATATATATATATATATATATATATATATATATATATATATATATATATATATATATATAGATTTTCTACGAGAATTCAGTAACAACCAAAATTATAATGTCAAATTTATTTATTTAAACACAAGGGCCAGCGGTCAGCTAACTCTTTCATAATTGTATGGTCCATGCGCACATCGCATGACGGTAATATCTAGAAGATAGAAGACAAATTTCCTTGTCTATGCTTGTGAGTAGCGTCTATTTCTTGTGCTCTACAAATAAACTTGACAGCTATATTAACCTCCAAAAGAACTTTGCGTGTGCAAAAGTGGCTATTTCAAATAAAATCCTCAATTGAGGGTACTTATGTACTTATATTTTTGAGAAATTGTGGATGAATAGATATGTAAAGTAACCAAAATGAGGGTTTGGGAAATCATTAACAAATTTCAATTTATTTATGTATATTATGTGAGTTACCAGGATAATTAACATGGCTCGCAACTCATAAGTTTTTTGCCATTTTAACGAAATAAAACATCTCCCTGAGGTGCTGTTTACACACAATCCTCCCAACTGACCTTCCCCACCTGCCTTGACATCCGTTAACCTAATTAACAGCTAAAAGAAGGAAAAACCAACCCTGCGATACATGCGAGTATACATTTCCAATTAGGCAAACTGATGTCAGGGCAGGTCAGAAAGGTCAGTTGGAAGGAGTGTTTGTAAACAGAAGCTCAGGGAGGTCTTTTGTTTCGTTAAAACTGCAAAAAACACATGCGTTGCGAGCCATCTTAATTATCTCGGTAACTCGCATAATACATAAATAAAATTAATTTTTTTAATGAATTCCCAAAGTCTAATTTTGCTAAATTTACATCTATCCATCTATAATTTCTCAAAAATAGAAGTACATAAGTACCTAAAATTACAGATTTTATTTGAAATAGCCACTTTTACGCGCGGTATGTTCTCGTGAAGGTTTATGTAGCTGTCAAGTTAATTTGTAGAGCACAAGAAATAGACGCTAGTTATGCTTGTGGCGCCCTCCAAGTTAGTTCGCACAGGTCACTGTAGTTCGGACATATTGCATATGACTATCATCGTCTCCGTCTCATCTCTAGACGAACAAAATCTTCCCAAGGGATATGCATCTGTCTATTATTATTATTATTATTATTATATATTATCTATGGATATCCTTTATCTATGGATCTCTGCCCTTGAAACTTGAAGCATTGACAGATTTGAAGGATGTTTTATTTATATATTTACATTTTACATTATTTACTAGTTTAAGTTTACTTGGAGTTTGTATATTACTGTTCTATACACAAGATTACCACTTACCACGTGTTAAGACTTAGACTTTTGAATTAGAACTAGTAGAGTAGAGGTGCGACATAATGACCACGAGGAAAAAAACTTTTTTTGATTTTGACGAAAGTTTTTTGAATTCTTTAACGACTGATAAGCATTCTTTAGTATCACTTCATCATTGTAATTATCATATAGCTTTACATCCATGGCATTTGAATGATTTGAAGAAATCGGTGAGAGACATTTTAAGTGAGAATATTTCTTCCTATAATAAAGAGTAAGTAGAAGTATATCCATATGTAATTTTATTCATTAAGTATAAGTTAGTTTGTGAGAAAATGTATGGGATATCTTTTAAAAGAAATGCTATATATATATATATATATATATATATATATATATATATATATATATATATATATATATATATATATATATATATATATATCATAATTTGTTGTTTTTCTTTGCTCTCTTTTAACAAATCAATGTTAAAGTCGCCCACTATACAAGTTTTGCTAAAGGAGTCATCTGTTATTAATTTGATACTTTTATTCAACTCCTCTATAAATATATCAAAACTACCAGATTGAGGTCTATACCCAGCCAATATATTTAACTTTTCTTTTGTTAATCTAATAACAGCCATTTCAATGATTCTCCACAGACATACCCTTTATTTAATAATTCACTTGATAAGCGATACCATCCCTTAGAATTATCCCAACTCCACCATATTTTATTTTATTTTTTTATTTATTTATATGTAATTAAAATTATACATTGCATCTTACAAATAAGCTATGCTTGTGGATGTATTGATACAATTTTCGTTAACCTCTTCTTAACTGCTTCTGTCAAAACTTTTATAATGACTGTCATTTTTTATTTTGTTCCTAATTTTGCTTCTTCTGCTGCTACGATCCCACCAGCGTTTCCACAGTAGCCAGAAAGATTAATATCTACTTTTATTTACATATTGATGTTAATTTTAATAAAATTTCCTCAAAAAGAAACCAGAATTCTCCAGCACATAAATACATAAATTTTGACATTTCTACCTCTTCACCTACAGAACGCATCTGCAACATAATGTAGACCCAAGTTTATACATTTGAGAACTTCCTCAGATACCCAGTGTTCCGTCACATAAGTGACATCAATATCATGTACCTACATTCAAAAACTGAATGTAGCTGTAAATTTTATTGTCTGATGATTGTAATTTGATGTTAGAGACTACAATAAAATTCCTAGTTTCCGAGTCTTTCTGGCCTTTAGAAACTTTGGGGTGTTCCTTGTTTGGCTCGAAAAAATTTGATGCGCCTACCTGTTATGTTATTGGACCAGTGCTCTCCTTTATACAGCTCATTAATCAGGTCCACAGCTGCTCCTACTTTAAAAGAGCAACTTTTAGCACCACTCCTGCATGGAAGCCTTTCTACAATAAAGTTTTTGGGTTGTAATTTTTCCTCCAGATTTTCAAGAACGTGTTCTTCCATTGTATTCATAGCCACTCTTCTCACGTGTATCCATGCTCGTTTTTCGACGCTGACAAACCCAGACTCGCTATGCTGCTCATCTGAACTCAGAACAAAAGACGTTCTATCTGATTTTATATTTCTGTAATCTTGTTGCTGATTTTCGTCTGCAGACGTACCACATCTGAGTTCATCCTCACTGTGACTGTTGCCCCCAAGGACCACATTATTACTTTTAGTTTTCTCCATCGTACCTTTATAATTTTTGGATATATTGACATCGCGTTTTACCTTTGTGCAGGGTTTGTTTACATTGGTGATTGGGAAAATTTACATTTAATTTTTCTTTTTGCAATTCTATTATCGTTCTGATTTGGCCTGAAGATTACTCACGGTCACGTTTGCAGCATCTAGTTGTATTCTAAGCAGCTTCAGCTCTGTTTCAACTTTTTGAAGATTCATGTGATTTTGTAGGTTATTTGCCGGAGCCTCACTAAAGATGTGTTGAAATTTACTATCAGTGCAGGAGTTTATATGCTCTCGAACTTGTTCACTCAAAGTAACACCGTCTGGTATTCGTTTGTAATATATTATCTTGACTAATTTATGTTTGTTTAACTTATTTAGTTCGCTTAGGAAATCTTCGAACACAGCCATTGTTACCACTTGTACATATTGATTATCGCAACTGTAACGCCATTTTATTTATTATTCTAATCTTTACTCTTTCACTAACTTACAAAATGTATTTATCTTAGAGTACATTCATATTACAACTGTAAATGATGTTAGTTATTTTTCACTCCTTAGGATTTGACTTGTTTCAATTAAACGTTGTTTGACCAGTCTTTTTAATCACAGGCTTGTTTTCCTTTCGAGTGTTTGGATGTTACAATAAATTTACCTGTGGGTTTAATATAAACTATATTAAACCTTTTTCTATTGGTTAGGTCAACCCAGAGTATAAGGGTAACATATAATGTTTGTTATGTGGAAACTAATTTTAGTTAACTATTTAGCTCAAACTTGTAATTTTAGGTAATTTTTATTCAGGTTAACTTTCTAGCATGCAGGTTAGATTAGAGTCTGCCTCATGTCTAGTTGCTTAAATTTCACCCGTTTTGCGTCATTCTCCATTGCATAGAAGCCTAGAATCATCACAACACCTTTAAATATGTATGTGTGTGTGTGTGTGTGTGTATGTATTCAAGCAATAACTTTAAATGTACTTTACTAATTTTGATCAAATTTGAAGAGTATTTTTTTCTGCATATCTCTTGGATGAGTTCCTTAAACAATCTAATTGGACCAGTATTTCTAAAAAAAATTATACTTCTAAAAATAATAAAGCTATTTTGATAAAATTTGGTATAGGTACCATGTGGCCTTATTCAAAACTTACGTACATGCTAAAATTGAAGTTTCAATCCTAATAAAAAATTAGGTTATTAGAGTGAAATAAATTGGCTACTGTATTTGGACTTTTTATAAACAATGTTTTACATAATGGTACATGGTCGATAATAAAATAAATTATCTAAATATTCTGTGGGTGTATAGGTCTTGACCAATCGCGAAGCAATAAGCAAATTGTTATTTTGTCACAAATAAATGGCAAAATTGGCGATTTGTAAACAAATATTACATGATACTTGTCTTACGAAGTCTAAAATTTTTGTTTCGATAGTTACTTTTCATACTTTAAATTAGATTGACAGATAGATTTATTTGTCATGAGCTGATACAATGTTTCAGATAGACACGTCAATAAAATACAATAGACAGCATAGCATATCACTTCACATTGATGCCATTACTTCAAGAGCTGCAAGAATGTCGGGTTTGATAACTAAAATCACTAATCTTTTTAGCAGTGTCCGTACATTGGCCATCCTCTACTCATCAATTTTATTTGCATATTGTTCAGTGATTTGGTCAAATGGGAAATTTGGGAAATGTTCAGCGAAAATTTGTCAAAACTTTGTGTTATAGAAATTCCACATGCTTTTATAATAATAGTTATAGCTTATTGCCTTCTTATTTTGGTCTACATTCCCTTCATACTAGGCATATTCTGTTCGACATATGTTTTGTTTACAAATTTCACAATGGACTTATAGATAGCTGTGGTATCCTATCCCAATTCAAAATAGGAGTTTATGCACGTACTGTTCTTAATCTTGGCATGATGGGTAGTGAATTCCACCGAACTAACTATGGCAAATACAGCCCTCTCAGCAGAGTAGTTTATAGTAGCAACCGCTTTTGTTCGGAGTTTGATATGTTTGGTATAGCATATAGCCAGTTTAGGTCAAATATTTTATTATTGTTATTATTGTTTTTGATTGTCTAAATCCTTACATTTTTTCTTTGTTTATTATGTAAAATGCCAAGTGCGAAAATAAATATTGTTATTATTATTATTATAAATGTTTGCAGAAAATTTATTTGAAATAGACCCATTTTTAGTGAATTTTCGTAGAAAAAAATCACTAATGGGGAGATTTTTTGCAAATGAGCGCGAACCAGGACCCCTAGAACCCGTATCCGGGGTCAGTTTCAATTTTTATATTTTTCTCCAAAAATAAAAAGCTATGATAACCAAATTTGGTAGGTAGGTTTACCATATAAAAAGTAAACTATACACCAAAATTTAGATTTCTATGTTACAAGAAAAAAAAGTTATAATAAACTATTTTGTGCCAAATCATTTCTATGAAAATTCACTACCATAACGCACTTGCTGCGTCCAGGCTTTTTCCAGTTTGGATATGTGACAACATTATTTATCTTGTTTGATTTGGGGCGATCAGTTATCCCTTAAGTGGTGACCGGTTGTAGCAAAGGTAAATGTCACATTCAATGATTTTTAAATGATTCTAAAATACCACTTCTAAAGAACAATGATATTGCTTCTCATGTGTCCCATAAGTTCTTGAATGTATGCTTAAATTGTTACCTCATTTCATTTGCCTAAAATGTTTACAAACAATCTCACATGGAAAGCTACAGTATTTTATCAACTTTAAAAAGACGTACTAGCATTATGTTAGCGAATTTTCATAAAAATAGTTTAAATCCCAATCACTCAATTTTCCATTAATCTAAAATCTTTAACGCTTTGATAATAGCTTTTATAAAAGCAGTATAAAAGTTTATCAAAACAGCGTGATAAGCTTCTGAAAAACACATTTGTTTAAAAAATCATTATTTTGAAAAACCGGTAGATTTGGTTGGCTAAAACAAAATCATTCAAGGGAAAATACATACCACATTTATAATTTGGCAGGCACCTTCCTTTTGTAAATAGCTTGGATAAATTCGTTAAGCAGCGCCATCAGATCCATTTTTCCAGGAACATATTAAGTTTTCTACTGAAAAACTTTTGTACTTTTAATAAAATTTGGAACACAAGTTGGCTTTAATAAGACTACGTATGTGCATATACCAAATTTAAAATTTCCAGCTTCATAGAAAATTGAGTTTTAAGGATTTAAAATTCTTTTTTCTCAAAAGTAGATAACAGTATTAAAAAAAGTGTAAAAATGATGTATTCAATTTTATTTGCAAACAAGAGGATATTCTAAATAAGGGCCCGAAAGATTTTATTAAATTATGTTTAGGTCAGTGCGCCACAAGACAGTGTGATGCCATTGGCAAATTTTCAGGCTGGGGACCCTGCTTGACACATTTTTAGATTGGGGCCATTAAAGAATTAAGCTCGTTATAAAATATAAAAATCTTACCATGGGACGGAAAGCCCTGGCCCTGGCACATACTTGGTATATAATTATAATACAAAAACATGGCTTATATTGTATACAATAGTTTATTTTGATTTAAACCATTGTTTTTATCAATGAGAAGACTTTTTATTGTTCTTTTCCAGTATAATATATACATAGTTTTGATCTCTGTTTTTATGAGTCCTTAATAGCCAAGCCAATAAAAACTTGAGAATCTTTTAAAAAACATTTTTAGTCTACTACAATTAAGCCAATTATAGTTTACAGTTTTACTATCATCATATTTTCAAGTATTACTTATATTTGAACAACAGGTTTTTTTTTGGGGCACTGTTTTATTAATAAGCAGCCTTTTTCTTGCTTTTTAGTTCTTTTCATTAAGAAAATTCGCTAACAGGGAGGTATTAATGGTTAAACCCTTTGGAAAAAAGATTCTAATGTGCGAGAGTTACAGACCCTAGAATTCATATTTAGGGTGTGTTCAAATTTGGATTTGTTTATACTTATATAATAAGAGCGAAATAGATATGTGTTTCCAGTTATGCTCAGAATACATCTAGCTTAACATTGTATGTGCATGTGTTCGCGTGTCTGTCTGTGTGTGTGTGTGTGTGTGTGTGTGCGTGCGTGCGTGCGTGCGTGTGTGCGCGCGTGCGTGCGTGCGTGTGTGTGTGTGTGTGTGTGTGTGTGTGTGTGTGTGTGTGTGTGTGTGTGTGCGCGCGCGCGCGGAAGTGTGTGTCTAACAAATAACTTACACTCTCTAAGATAATGCAAATTGAGTTATTAAAATTTGAAGCATTTAATAAAGATTAATTACTACAACGCACTTGCCGGGTCTGGACTTGTTCCCAAATAGACTACTAGATAGATAGTTTTGTTCTCTGGTCTCTGTGGTCCTTAATGTTTTACCCAGTAAATAGTTGAAAATCACATAAACAAAATTTTTAACATACTATGATCCTGCCACTTATAGTTCAGTTTTTCTAACATAATATTTTGTAGTTAATAACCCACCAAAGATTTATTATTATTTAAAAAATAATAAAAACACGAAGTGATTTTGATATTTTTTCCTTAAACAAGGAGCCTTGCACAGAGCCTAGCGAAAATTAACTTTCTTTCATTTATGATTATGTTCTAACCATGATACATTTTCCCCTTTAATTTATGCCACGCTTAAACATTTCTTATTAAAAGACTGCTCTGGGGTTACATAACATTCTCTACTTTTTTTTTGTCAGTTGTGTTATTTTTATGAATTGTTCATTTTTTTACAGATTAGGTGGTATTCTGCTCGGATTCAAAAATCTTAAATTGGAGTCAGATGTTGGCTTGGTACATGATAGTTCACCATTTATACATTGCAATGTTATTGCTGACTTTTTTATATTTAAACCCGAAATTGGAGACAATCTTAGTGGAACTGTGATAAAGAAGAGTAAAGATCATTTAAGTTGTTTAATTTATAAGTGTTTGACAGTTTTTGTGCCAAATTTGAATCATGAGGACTCATGGAAAGGAAATAATGTGGATATAGGTGATACAGTGCATATAAAAATAATGAGTAAACAAACAGATAGCAAACTACCAAAAATTAAAGGCCAACTAGTGTAACTCTTACTTAATTAAAATTAACAAAACAAAAATAATTGTTTTTATTATTATAACATACCATTTAATAAAAATATTATTTATGCAAACTAGGCACATCACATGTAATGCATGTACAGACTATGTCAATTTTGACATTTTATAGGGTATCTCGGCAACCAGCTAGCGGCTTTAGCCAGAACCTGATGTCACAGCAATGGGCTCAGTTTTGAAGTTGTTTATTCATTATAGCATGATACAGAATTTAAACATTTTGTTTTGTTTCGAAACTAGTGAAATAGAAAATTTGTGATTTTTTAGAATGCCTTATAACCTTATTTTTTTATTTTGAGAATTACACTAACTGATTATGGAAATTTTTATGGGGTTAAAATGTTTATATGGGTCCTGGTTACTGAAATTATATATACACACCTTTTTGATGCTTACTATTTGCATCTCGGAAACTGTAAAAACTACAACATGGGGAACGTTTTAGCAAATTTTGTGCTCGTTTCAAATTTGTTGAGAAATAAATGCTAAGTATGATGGTTTTTGAGATATTTGAAAAAAACTAAAATTTAGCGCATTTGTTTTTGCGCTCTAGCTGAGTTACCTTTGATCTGAGACCGTTGAGACCTTCACTTCTTTAAGGCGCCTATTTTGTCATGAACAATGACAACCGTTTCTTTTTTGCTTTTCGCTTACCTTTTTCAACTTTTGTTTTTCTTATGGCAGCCATATGAATTTTCAGCTTGTTGAATTGCGCTAAGAAGGAGCCTTTGTATCACATGCCTGTGGAATATCCATTATGAGGCGGTTTTTGATAAAGTAACAGTTTATTTAATGAAATGAAATACATAAAAGGTAAGTAAGCCATGGAAGTTAATCCTTCAAAAAAATTAAATTAATGGAATAAAGCTAGGGATGCACCGGGTACCCGGTACCCTGCCTACCCGGCCTGTTTCGCCGGGTACCCGTTAGGACCGGGTATTACAGTACCCGGCGCCGGGTAGTACCAATAAATAACTAGAAACTTAATACATTTAAGTAAACTTTATTAAATTGTTTTTAATTATACATATAATGTTAATTATGTAAATTTTAATTGTGGTGCAGAAAAATTAATTGTTCACAGTTTTCGGCTAACAGCCGGTTTCTTTGCGTTTCAAAAACATTCCCGGCTTCAGAAAATAACCTTTCACTAAAGACGGTTGTGGCTGGTGCAGATAAGTATCGTTTAGCAATCGCAGCTAAATTGGGAAAGGTGTTTTGATGGATTCTCCACCCTTCAAATGGTGATGAGTTTCTGTCTATGATGTTTTGCTTTAAATAAGAGTCAATTTCTAATTTCATATCTTTCTTATTTGATGAATCAACTGAATGAGATGTAGAAGTTGATGCTATTTCTGACATTATATCAAACACAGATGTATTATCTGTACTGGTCCCTTCTCTTTTAGGGAATTAGAGATGCACTCAGTGCGCCTTGGAGCAGGTTGCCGAAGACAACATTAGGTACACATGCAAAGAAACCTGACAGACATTAGCTAACAAAATTTAACCATTGCATACGATGTGGTGCACATACTAACCTGTATCAGTTACTAAGGTATACAGTTTGTCTAAGGCAATCATCTCCCCTATTGCTTTATGAATTTCTATTGACTATTCATCAGTAATCTCCCATTTTTTTGGGGTTTTAATTTTAACAAAATTCGTAGTTGGTTGCTGCTTTCGTTTCAAGTTTTCGGATTTTTCTTCCTGCCTCTTATTATCTTGAACGTTAGAATATTCTTCAGTATGTTTAAACTTTAAATGCTTTAATAATGACGATGTAGACGTCTTTTTGCCTACACCGCAGCGACTTATATGAGTTTTACATACACAACATATTGCAATGAGTTGATTATCTTCTGGTACGTCAAAGTAATCCCAAACTTTACTTCTTCTTTTCAAACTCATGTTGCTCACTCACTTGATAATATTTAACAGAAACTGAGTTCATATGGCACAAACAACAACTGCTAATTTGGTAACAGATTTAACAGCACGGCGCACGTGTTTCACGACAGAAACTCAGACAGCATCTGTGCAGTGGGCGTGGTGATTGGCGAACACACAGACAGTACGTATTATTTGTTGACCCATATTTGCATTGACAGCGTCAGCAAACTGCGCCGAATGCGTTCGTGTGACTCGTCCTTATACATAAACTGACTGATCAACGGAAACTAGCCGGTGATCGTAACCTTGTCATTTTTTGTACCCGGCCGCCGGGTACCTGTTACCCGATATACTAATCGAGCCGGGTACTCGGTACTCGGCTTTGCATAAAATCTGTGCCCGGTGCATCCCTAGAATAAACATATAAATAATTCTAAGTGAGATATGACACGAAGCACGTGCCGGCACGTTGTTGCGGAACCAAGTAGTATGTTGTCACGGCAGGTCCAAATAACACAAAGTGTTAAATATTAGAGACTACAATCAACTAACAATTTAATAAATTGTCAGACCTGGCCCGTCTCTACCCCAATATAGGGACAAAGTATGTAAGGCTAGATGCATTCTCACCACAATTAGAACCGTAGACCGGTTTCGCTCTAATTAGAGCTCGTGAGTACGGCATACTAATTGCAGCAAAAACACACCTATAAAGTAATATGGCTATGGTAGCCAGACTTCCCAACACTAAGTTATATATATATATATATATATATATATATATATATATATATATATATATATATATATATATATATATATATATATTTTTTTTGAAACATTCTGGTATATTCACATTTATTTTGTTTCAGAGAACATTTATTTTAGACCCTTCAGCAAGTAGTTTGCTAGTTTGTCATTTTATTGGCATTTAATGTTTATTAGGTGTTTCAATAAATAATTTTTATACCACAGGTAAAATGCCAGATAAGAATTGTATTTTTTGTGTTTGTTATGCCCTGTGTGGAATTAATATTAGGTAACAATACAGTGATACACAAAGGAGGTTCCGATCGGATTGCTCTAGAAAATTCGATATCACTACAAGCTGATAAAACAAACCACGTCAAAGAAAGTTTCACACGCTGTGCAGCTAAAGGTCAGGATATAGGTCGCACACTGAAATCACTTGTCACAAATTATATTCCTTAAAAGGGAATGAAGACCTCATTTAACGTATTTTAAAAGGGTTTTGTAGTTAAACGATAATTAAATACAAGTGTGTCTAGTTTCGTGGGAGCGTATTTGCCAGAGCACCGATCAGAAATATCCTAGACGACAAAAGAAAACCAGATGGTCAAATGTGAACACTTGCTATTTGAGGGAAAGGTAATAAATCTTTGGCCTTTTTGTCTTGAATATGCCAATATTTAGATTTGTATTATGCGAATTGCATAATTTCTGCAGTCATAGGATAGTCGCTGAAAATTAGGTATTAATTTTTCCAGTAAACATTTCATTTGCCTACACGTTTCTAGAGTAAAGAAGTTAATTGTAAATATCTGTTCTCTTGTTCTATGAAATAATTAGGTGGCACATTTACTAAAGAGCGTAATTGTTAAGAAAGGAGTGATAATCATGTAGACTTTTCACTGTCAGTCACCGGTCGATCGTATTTTGCATAGAAATAACGGCCTGCCAATCTTATCGTTACAGCTGAA
The DNA here is from genome assembly GCA_964006375.1 of Tillus elongatus. Lineage (NCBI taxonomy): Eukaryota > Metazoa > Arthropoda > Insecta > Coleoptera > Cleridae > Tillus > Tillus elongatus. Next base: position 39,298,492 of record OZ023270.1, read on the forward strand.
CTCATCTGGGGGTTCAGTTTCACATAGCGTACTGGCGGCGAGAGCCTATGGTAAGCACTAGCGCCATGAATCAAATTCGTGCGAATGTGTTCAAGTAGGTGATCTTTTGTGGTCGTTTTCGCGTTTCTCTATTTAAATTACGGTCCTGAGATAGTTTACCGTACTGGCGGAGAGAGACTATGGTAAGCATTAGCGCCATGAATCAAATTCGTGCGAGATAGTCCAAGTAGGTGATCTTTTCTGGTTGTTTTCGCGTTTCTCTATTTAAATTCCGGCCCTGAGATAGTTTCCCGTACTGGCGGAGAGGGTCCAAGTAGGTAATCTTTTCTGGTAATCGACGCGATTCTTATTTAATTCCGTCCCTAAGACAGCTCGCCGAACTAGTGGAGTTATCCTATGGTAAGCACTAGCGTCCCGAATAAAATCCGAGCGAGAGTGTCGAAGTAGGGGACTTCTGCTGGTATTGTTCACGCGAATCGCACTACACCCCCCGCACTTAGACGAGACCCAGGAGTCGAGCAGTTGTCCCCGAGTGGGAGGCCCTGCAACAGCCTGTCAGGACGAGAAGTAACTCAGCAAACGGTGTGTACATTTAAAAATGACATATGCTATCGGGTGTCCCTAAATTGCACGGCCAAGAAAATGTTTTGCCTGCCTCAACAGCGTTATTTAATATCCGTAATATGTTGCCCAATTTGATATATTTAAACAGAAACTTGAACCCTGTAAGTTTATTTGCCTGCATATTATTTAAATAAATTATTTTTGCATCTACATGTCGCCAAATTTGTCATATTTAAACTAAGCTTGACACCTGGCATTTTAATTGTTTACATATCATGTACAGAAAGTATTTTTGCCTCTAAATGTTGGCCAAATTTGTCGTATTTAAACTAAACTTGAAACCTAGTATTTTAGTTGTTTGCATATCATGCAGAGAAATTATTTGTGCATTAAAGGTTGCCAAATTCGATATATTTAAACTAAAACTTGAGAGCCGGGATTTTGTTTATTTGCATATTATTGTAGGGAAATTATTCGTGCATTTGAATGTTGCTCAATTTGATAGATTTAAACTAAACTCGAAATCGGGAATTTTATTTGTCTGCATATTATATAGAGAAATCATTTGCGCGTTTGAATGTTGCCAAATTTAAGATATTTAAACTGAAACTTCTGAATCGTTAAACCGGAATTATGTAGCTCTATAATATAATTTAAATCTGAATCTTGAAACTAGAATTATGTAGTTCCTTAAAATATAAGTTAAATCTTAATCGTGAAACCAGAATTATGTAGCTCTTTATAATATAATTTAAATCCGAATCATGAAACCAGAATTATGTAGCTCTTTATAATATAATTTAAATCTGAATCCTGAAACCAGAATTATGTAGCTCTTTATAATAAAATGTAAATATGAATCGTGGCACCAGAATTATGTAGCTCTTTATAATTTAAATCTGAATTGTGAAACCAGAAACATGGAGCTCTTTACAATACGATTTAAATTTGAATCTTGAAACCAGGAGTATGAGCTCCTTAGAACATACTTTGAATCTGAAACTTTGAATCAGCAGTATCTAGTTTTATATAATACAATTTTGAACCTGAAACCAGAAATATCTAGCTCTACATGATGTAATTTTAAACCTGATACAACTGAAGGTATGTAATTCCATTTCTGTGTAATATTGAAACTAAAACTTGAAGTTAAAAATATGTGGCACACTTTTAATGCACTTTGAAACTAAAACTTGAAGTTAGGAAGGAATCTCATTGTTTTGTATGTTACCTGATGAAATTACTTTGTACCTGAAACAGACATCTTGGCTCCCCTTTTTGTATTAAACTAAAACTTGAAATTGAGAGTATGTGGTGTGCACTGGATGGTTCGGAAGATAAAGCAAAGGGGCATAAAGTAAATGAAGTGTTTCCTCCTGTGTTCTGACAAAGTTGTGTAATTATTCTCTTTGTGTCTAGAATGACATTCAGGCGAAGCCTCGTTCCACGAAGTGCCACGATCCGAACATCCAAGACCTTCAGTGAGGCATAGTCCAGGAAGGGCTTCGCGATTTATCACAATTTTGACATGAATGAAATGAGAGGGCAACCTGAAGGTCAGTAATTAGTTGAAAGCCTTGCGATACACGTCATAATACTGGGTGAGGTAGTGCTAGGTTTGTTACCGTCTCCGCTTAGTCAGTCAACAGTGATCTGGCCTGAATTACAACAATACCTTTCACTTGCGTCTCCTACAGCCTACAGGTCCAAAACAAGATAATTTTCAAGCGGTATTTGGGTGAACCTTCTACTTCTTGACCTGCCAAACCTCCGAAAATCCAAGACCTCCAGTGAGGCTATAGTCCAAGAAGGGCTCGGGAAAAACAACTGTGGCACCATGAAGGTGGAAAAGGCAACCCAAATGTGCAATGCGTCATTTCCTAGTGATCAATGGCCATATTAGAGATGTAGAGGGAGGAGTCGGTAAGCCTTTAATATATGCCTGGGTGTGTTGTCCTGTTCTGCAGTGTTGCTCAATCGGTCCCACAGTAACAAAGCAAAGACAAACCAAAACTGAAATGTAAACGATGAAACCAATAAAATCTAAATAATGAATGTTGAAATGAAAATATCAATCTTTAATTCTACGCCACTGTGGAGACTGAGAGTGACATCGGGATCTCGATACACACCAGGTCATCAACCCTCCAAGCGATCCAAATTCTTTATGCTAGTGCATTCCCCGTATGTGTAAGATTAGGCCCAGCCGTGTGATTTCTCATAGCAATAGGGTGCCTAGATGTCTGTGCTTTCATGTATTGGTCAAATGGGAAACTGTTAAATAAATTAAGTGTTTGCGAATTATTTCGTTTTTCTCACAATGTTCCAATCCCATAGTCTGAACAAAAACAACCTGGTCCTAATCCTAGATTTTCACGCCTCAATCTTTGTCCTGGCAGCCCAGAAAATTAGTTATTCTTAGTAAGCAAATATAGAGGCCTTTAAAGTAAGGCAAGTGAATACAGTTCAGGTCACCTGTAGCAATTTAATGCAGTCAGGGATTAAATTGCATATTAGTCAACATTGCAAAACAGACGAAATTCCTTTTGTTTAAAGTATGGAGTGTTTAAATTAGGTATTGCGCAATAATATGATCTTTGTCATAAATTCCACCTGTGTTAAAATGCACTTTTGTTCAAATAAAATTTAACAGGGGGGGGGGGGAGGTGTATATATATATATATATATATATATATATATATATATATATATATATATATATATATATATATATATATATATATATATATATATATATATATATATATATTGTGTGTGTGTGTGTGTATATGTCACACCGATAACAAAAAATAATGGACCGATTTTGACAAAGTATGTACCTTTCTTTTTTAAGTGGCTCGGATAAGTTCGTTAGCCAGAAAAATCGAAGCAGGTTTTTCGGGAAAATTTTGGGTTTTCTTTCGAGAAAAAAAAATTATCTCAAAAAACAGAAAAGCTATGATAACCAAATTTGGACGTAAGTTTGCGATATTAAAAGGAAACTATATACCAAAATTTATATTTATATGTTAAAAGAAAAAAAGTTATAAAAAATATATGGTGCCTGATCATTTCTATGACAATTCACTACCATAACGCACTTGCTGCGTGCAAACGTTTTTGACTGTTAATAATTATTAAAAACAACAAAAAATCTTTTTAATAATGGGACAATTGACAGATAAAGGTATGAATTGAAATGCTCTTAAAAACTTTACAAACATTATAATTTTTTGTACTTATTTTTGTTAAGCCTGCTACTTAGTCAAAAGGCAGTCTTCCAATGTTGCACAATCATAGACGCTTCATTATACTGTTAAATATTGTGTGTGTGTGTGTGTGTGTGTGTGTGTGTGTGTGTGTGTGTTGCATAACGGGATGCTTTTAAATTTTTCATTTATCAACCACAGACTTTTATCCTAAAATTTCGTTTCGATTGTTAAATATTAAAAGTCAAGAATTTAATTCAATAATGGGAAATTTACTTATTATAACATTGCAAATATATTTATGAAAATTCGCTGCAAAACGCGTTGCCTGCATACTTTTTTTTTTCAATACTTACTATTTTAACTTAGATTTGTTGAAAACAATTTTTTTATGAAAATTCGCTATATTGCGCATTTGCTGAAGATAATAATTGAAATTCAGCGCGTTCGGACAACTCTCATAGAAGCCTTGTTTTTTCTTCACATATCGAAAAAACTTTGTTTGGCTTTTAGGTCTCCCTAAAAATGGACTTAGAAATCCTAAAAAATATATTGTATTTTTTTTTAATTTAATTTACTTCTCTTGTACTTGTAATAGGTAGCGATAATTTGAGTTTTTTTATTTATATACTTAATTAGTGAATCTAAATGACCCTACAAGACTAAAAAATATAATATATTCTTGCATTGGTATATACATCAAAACACAATGCCGCAAAACTGTTTGCCTATTTTAGTTCTGACTAGAGCTACTCGAGCTAAACCACGCCTACCAAGGGAATACATTACACATTACAATCAACCAATCTACTTTTGAACATCCGTATTAAATAAGTAGGTGTATGGAGGATTGCAAACATTTAGTTAAATTTGCTCATTTCAGCTGGACTCGATTTTTAAGCGTCGGCATTAAAAAACTAGGTGTATGGAGGATTGCAAACATTTAGTTAGTGTCGCTTATTTCTGTTGGATTCATTTTATTTGCTAAAATGTTTCTTTTTAATATTTTATGTATACAGTGTCTCTAATATTAAAGCTTTTCTTAAAAGAATTGACAGAGTTTTGTCGCCCTTACTGTATTTCTGTTTCCTTTAATTTGTCCAGGCATACATCGAATAACTGAGAAAGGCAGTACCATTTAGGTTGGCTTTCATTTTTAGCTGTATTCCGTAATATAATATAGTAATAAATTACATTGGTTTATCGTTGTGACTTCAGCCTTCTAAGTTAATGTAAACTAACAGAAGCCCGCTATGCTGAAACAAGAAGTCGGTACCTCTGTCTTCATGTTTTTCATCCACTTTGTATAACAGTCAGCCCTGGTGAGAACATCTTTTAAGTTACAAATTTTATATTTTCGTTCCACAATTTGTATGTACAGTTAAGTTCGCTTATAACGACGATCAAGGGTCCCGACGAATTTTACTCGTTATATACAAACGTTGTTATATAAGCCTGAAATTTTTTTTTAATAAAAAAAAACACAATCAAATCATATTACATATAATAAGTTTATTTGGAGATATAGAATCAACGAGTTATGAAAAACAAAATTTAAGTAAACACATGAATATTATTTTTTGAAAGTCTGTAATTTTTTGGATCTTGCTTTTGAAAGCATCTTCAAATTTGGTTCGGTCTTTCTAAATTGTAGATACAGTGGAATGCGATAGAACGAGACTTTTTGCAACCTTAACGTTGGCTTCAGCATTTCTTATGTAATTATTGGAAACTTTTCATTTATGGACAATCTTTTTCTCTTTTTTGCAGGTGTTTCCATTTTGTCTTTAATCTACAAAATCGTAAAATCTTGGTATATGTTTATTACATACTAATATATACATAGGTATCTAGATCAATCACCAGGTTATATATTAACACAAACTTGCAGAGGGCTTCGCAAAAGTATCATCCAAAAGCAATGAATGGATATATCAAACAGCGCCAGTCACAACAAAGCACCAAATACATACACACATAGTGCATTATTTCATAAAAGTGTGTATCAGCAACTCCGGGAATCACACAAACAACGACAAATCGGAACACTCGACACATGGTGGTGTGACGACATCATTCTCATCTGCTCACACGTTATATCCAGTCTGAGGCCACGCATAGCAGGACATTATATGCAACTTGGTCATTATAACCAACGACATTACATCTGGACATACTGTATATACAAATCCAACCAAATTATCTAGGTTCAGTCATTACAAGCGACTAGTTGTTATAAGCAATGTCGTTCTAAGTGACTTCACTGTAATATGTTTGTTTCATAATAAATCAAGATTTGTTTTAAACTAAAGCATATCTTTTTTGCTTTCGCCAATTTTCCTGTTAAGCCCAAGTAAAATCTGACTGCTGGGGATTAACTAACTCCATTAGTTTTCCTGGGAATCCTACTTTCACAGGGTGGTTCGTTACAGTTTCTTTCGTCACTGTGGGGCTTCCACTTTCCCCCAAAATATTAGAATTTCCAAGCAAAGTAGTGGCGCTCGAGTTCAATCCTTTTTCCGAACAAAACACTGACCCACGCCACCCTTCGGAAGTAGATTATTTGAAGGACACATACTGGAAAAAACTGCAGAGATAGACCAAGTAGAAAACTTCGGAAAAACCTGGCCCAATTGAGAGTGCAGAAACTATAACGAGATCAATAGAGCTACAGGAGTCAAAGTCTTGGTTGCGATGACACAGGAATAATGATATAAATATTTCACTTATAACAAGATTTCAAGTAGAGCTACATTTTGTATCTAATAATTCAATTGAACGGCAAGTTTTAATAAAATTTTCCACTACAACCGTGAAAAATATTCAAGATAGTAATAAATAAATGAACAGAAAGGTCTGTATTTAAGGTAACCTAACGTACATATAAAGCACAATGCCAATTATTGTAAAAGTATAAAATCATGGAAAATTTATTTTGTCTTGCCTTGATCACAGCATTTCGAGTATCCAGTCACGCCGGCGACCAAGGGCAGATGCAGGGCCGCACTTGTACACCCAATGTGCTACAGCCTCCCCCTCTGCTTTCAATGATGGCTCGACGAACAAGCAGGAATGGTCTCTGGTGTGGTCGTTGACGTCCTTGCGTGGTCTTCCTCTGCGACGGATGGGCCTCATGGGGGTTGCCTCCTCAACATCGCCAGATGACTCTCCTTTGAAAGGGGACAGTTGTAAGGTGTGGTATTTCCCAAGGGGACTTTCCAGGAGTCCATGGGTGATAGCTCGAAGGTTGTATTCGAGATGATTTTACAGATTTGATATGGATCATCCCGCTTGGGATAAAACTTGGCTTCTTAACCCAAACATTGTCGCTAATCTGATACATGGGATCTTGGCCACGATAAGTATCAGCATATGCTTTTAGGCGATCCTGTTCCTTCTCATGAATGGATCCATTTTCAACCAAGACACTGGCCATTTTGTCTAAATAGGGTGTGATCTGTGGGACGAAGTTCTCGTTTTGTAGGATTTGCGGAGATCATTATGGACCTCGTCTGGAAATCGTAATTCTCTTGCAAAAGCGAGGTATGCTGGAGAGTACCCTGTGAATTGAGATTTCATGAAGTTCAGCACAAATCTTACTGTGAGCAGTTTATCAGGCCAAACACGGTGGTCTCTGTTTCCTATGAGGATGGACAAATACGTTTTGAGGTCACGATTTTTCCGTTCCACCATATTAGCTTCAGGGTGATAAATTGGCGTCAGGCTATGCATAATACCTAGACAATGGCAAAGCAAATCTTTTTTTGTTTGCAATAACTCATTAACCATTTATTATTAATTACCAACATTTTACAAAAATCTTACAATAAATTATTTTTACGGAAACAAAAAAAATTCTGCGAAAACTACTATAATATTTTTTACATAAAAATTTGCTAAAAAAAAATACACAAAATTAAAAATATATACCTAATCGACAATTAAAATATAAAAAAAGAAAATGTTAAAGTTTTTTTTTACTTTAGACGGAAGGCCGAACCCGTGGAAGTAAAGAAAAATATAACCTCATATCTTCATGTCAAAGCTCTCAGAAATAAGGTTATTAAAGTCTGTCACTTTGAAGGTTCATTTGACATTTGTGAAGACAATTTATCAACTACTTATTTATTATGAAAAGGTAGAGATAATTCTATTAAATTCATTATTTCTTACCTTTTGTACCAAAGTTATCTAAATTTTTTTTTTATGCGAAGAGTCGCTCAAAAATCACATAATCTGATTATTATTATAATTGAATAAAAAACTGAAAAAAATCTTTAAGACTGATCACTACAAGAATTATGGTAAATGATGATAACCGTAAATATTTCCAAAACTAGTCTTTAGGTATGGGGAGTGTGGTATAAAATTTGAAGTGGAGGGACTGCCCTTCACATCTAAAACACAAAATGCAGGTGGTTCCATTTGAAAAAATTGAGTTACCGCATTTAAATTTTTCCAAATTCACTCAATATTTATTTGAGATCACCTGTATGGCATCTGGATTAATAATATAAACAAAAAACTCTGTGATTTGGACTCCGCTATCTATTGGTAAAACCGCCGGCGCCGTACCGTATCACATTTTTTAAGTGCTAAAATCCCAAATTTTTTTCCTTGCGAACATTTACATTTCCATTTACATATTTCGATCTAAAATGCAATAAGGCTATTCTATTAAAAATATACACAATACGTAAATAATTTTAGCATATATTTAGATAGGTATTTGTATACAAAATAATAGGTTTATAATTTTTACAATAAATTTCTAACCAAAAAAAACTGATACATGAATTGTAAAATAATAATACGGGCGATAGTAGAGTCGGAGTCTCTGAGGTGTATATTGAGCTACCACAATATAAGTGAATAATTTTTGTATATTAATATATTTTAGCTAGGTATTTATTTGTAGACATACAAAATAGTAGGTTTATGATTTTTGCAATCAATTTATAAGCAAAAAGGACTTATATAGGTATATCACATTACAATGAATTATAAAATAATAACACATTGTGATTCCAGAATAAGTAGATACCTATATTACAATATAATATTCAGGTGGGTTTCTTTTTAAGATATCATACTATGGTTTTTCACGAAGGGATGGTGTTTCTGAAAAGTCTATGCTCCAAGGTTCATCTTGAGGCTTGATTTCATCAGCTGGTTCTGTGATGTTCAATGGTGTGGTTTTCATTCCTTGCTATTTAAACTGGTCATAATAGCTTTACTTTTTGTACGTATTTTGAACCCTTCCCTCTTATTATGTTTTTCTTGTCCATTGAACAGTTATAATGAAGGAACAGCTAAAAATATTTTTCGACGAATAATATAAACAAAAAACTTTCTAAATGTGTCAAATTTCTTCGGACTCCGCTATCTATTGGTAAAATAGCCGGCGCCGTACACTATCACAATTTTTGATATGTGCCAAAATGCCAAATTTTTTTCCTTACGAACATGCATTATAATTCGATGTAAAATGCATAAATGCAATAATATAAGGGTGTTCTATTAAAAAAAAGAAATTTTGTATCACCAATGACTGATATAGCCACCTGTGATTGTCAAACTAATTTGATAAGATACAGCTCAAGGCATCCAATAATTAAAGTATATTATTTTTTCTCGTATCTTGTATAATAACGGATATATTAAGTTTTACCGTAGAAACACGCCACCCTGTGTAAATTGTTAGATTGGTAATACTCATAGGAATCCAGTTCATAGAGAGCATTACCAGATCTATGGTTACAGGCAGCTTGTAGAGTGGGTTGGCAGCAGCGAACACTCTAGACTTATATTTGAGAGGGAACAAGAACCCACCGATGGAAGAATGTAAAAAGATCTGGAACTACCCTGGACGGTATTAATAAACGAGCCGAAGCTGGAGCAGTCATCAGCAAATAGAAAACCCTGAGGAACGTAACAGCTGATGTCAGAAGTGAGATTTTCAAACTGCTAGTGAATATATTTTACAATCTTCTTGGCTTCTTAATTGGGTCATAACCCAAACTTGTCGCCAATCTGATACGTGGGATCTGGGCCACGATGAGTATCAGCATATGCTTTTCGGCGATCCTGTTCCTTCTCATGAATGGATCGAGCTTCAACCAAGACACTAGCCATTTTGTCTAAATAGGGTGTGATCTGTGGGACGAAGTTCTCGTTTTGTAGGATTCGCGGAGATCGTTATGGACCTCGTTTGGAAATCTTAATTCTCCTGCAAAAGCGAGGTATGCTGGGGAGTACCCTGTGGATTGAAATTTCATGTAGTTCAGTACAAATCTTACTGTGAGCAGTTTGTCAGGCCAAACATGGTGATCTCCGTTTCCTATGAGGATGGACAAGGTCACGATTTTTCCGTTACACCATATTAGCTTCAGGGGGATAAATTGGCGTCAGGCTATGCCTAATACGCAGACAATGGCAAAGCTTTTGCATAACGGCAGATATGAATTGAACACTGTTGTCTGAAATGATTCTGTGAGCTACACCATATCTGAGGAATACTTCGTTAGCCAACACTGGCACATTCTTCAGCACTTGCCCTTTGTAGAGGGAACAGCTCTAGCCACTTGGTGGCTGTATTTTCAATGATGTATATCCATTGATATCCCTCTTCAGGCATAGGCAGTGAGCCGAACAAGTCAACTGAAATTACTTCAAACCTTTGATTGTAAGTAGTGGTTTGAACTAAGCCGAAAGGCTTCTGATTCGAGGCTTTATACCTCTGACATTCTAGACACCTATTCATGTAGTCAGTGATGTATCTGCGCATTCCAGTATAATACAGCCTGGAAATACGCTGAATAGTTCTTTCTACTCCCACATAGGCAGTAGTGGGGGCGTCATGGTTCTCTTTTAACACCCCCTCCTTTTCATGGCAGGGGACCCTCCTGATCTTCTTGGTCAGAGTACCTATATAAGATACCACCGGGCAACAGATAGCCTCTTGAGGTCTATTTGGAATATTCTGTACTTTCAGGATCTTGAAAAGTCTGGATGATCTTACACAGATCTATCTTTCATCTGTTATGTGCGCACCTCTGCTGGTGACCTAGTGGGCATATCGACAATGACCTGACATACCTTACACTGTTCTTGATCTGTGTGTCCATGTGATGGACGGCTCAGCATATCGGCCACTACATTTTTTCGGCCACAGGCATATTTGATCTGAAGGTTATAACCTTGGATCAACAGAGCCCATCATGCCAACCTTCCACTGCGCAATTTGAGCGAGAGCATCCATTTCATTCGTGATCTGTGATCACAATGACAGAAGTGTTATCCAGGTAACTTAAAGAGATCGATGTGACTTCGGGTGTGCCACAGGGCGGGCATCTCTCACCATTGCTCTTTAACATATTTGTTGATGATGTGACTCGCTGCTTTGAATATGCAGATACACTTTTATATGCAGACGATCTGAAGATGTTTGTTGAGATTAAAACTCCTGAAGATAATTTGAAATTACAGGCAGATATAGATAATTTGATCCAGTGGTGTAGGAATAATAATATGTTGTTAAATAAGAGTAAATGCTGCTATATACAATTTTCTAGATCGAAAAATATTTCAAATTTTGATTATAAAATGGAAGATACTGTCTTAAAAAAGGTTGATCAAATAAGAGATCTGGGAGTGTACTTCAGTAGTGATTTGACATTTGGTAAGCATATTGAATTAATTACAAATAAATCCTTGAAAATGCTGGGATTTTTGAAAAGAACATTGGCAGACTTCTCCGATGTAAACTGTTTAAAATCTGTGTACTGTGCATATGTCAGATCTGTGCTTGAATACAGCAGCATTGTTTGGTCACCATTCTATCAGATACATAAAGATCTACTTGAAAGAGTCCAAAAAAGATTTCTTAGGTTTGTGGCATATAAGATGGGTATCGTAACTGACCAAATTGACTACTTACAACTTTATACTCAATTAAAGAGAGTTTCTATCGTGTTAATTATACTTTTCATTCTGCAGTTCCAAGAATCTGTAGAAATGCTAACAAATATTGTGAAAAAACTGATATTTTTTTTGTAAGCCTTGCTGAATTTAAAAGTGTATTAGAAAATATTGTTTAGGTTTATATTATTAGCTTGTTTATAGTTAATTTGATTTTTGGTTGTAAATTAATCTGTAAATTGGCTCAGACCGTTAATAAATTATTATTATTATTATTAACTTTGGAACTTGTTAAGTGCTCCGTCGTACTATAGTTGCGTTCACTGGCGGTGAGTAGTCCACTGCCATACTCCACAATATATTTGTCAGGACCTTACAAAAGTACAGATCCTAAGGCGTAGGCTGAGGCTTCTGTATGTAACTTGTAGGGTTTTAAAGGCTCACTCTATCGAAGTACTAGTGGGGATTGAAGACCAGACTTTAACAAATTGAAAGCATGTGGTTTGTCATATCCCCAGGTCCAGGTAGCCTGTTTCTTCAGAAGATTTGTAAGAGGACGGGCTATCTCCGAAAACTTATCAACAAAACATTGGTACCAAGAGCATGTTTGTAGGAATGATTGCAGCTGCTTCAGGTTCTGGGGCGGCGGAATCATTGCAATAGCCGAAGACTTGTCCTGGTCGATGTTAATAACTTCACTCATAATGATGTGTCCTAAGTAGCAGATAGTCACACTCGCGATTGAGTCTTAACTTAAACATTCACAAACGATCGAAGACTGCCTGCAAATCTTTTACATGTCCCTCGAATGTGTCGTCTCACAAAATAATCAAATCATCTAAATATGCTAGGAGCGTTACTTCGGGCAGCCCACTTCTGAATCTGAACCTTCAAGTATATGATAGTCATTTATTCTGCAGCATTGTTTTTACTCCATCGATGAATATACTAATGTGGCTATGCCAGTGTTCTGATCTGGACTGATGTGTTTTCTTTTATTTTTTTGTCTTTATTTTTGTTTTTTTTTAATGTTTTTATTTTGTTACTGTGCTTTGGACTGCTGGTTAATTGTGTTTTGTTGTTAGGATAGATTAATTTTAGGCGTTTTGAATTTGTATTGACATGACTGCTTTTAACTTGTACACTGACTTGCTGTAAACATAAACTAATTATGTAACATGGCCAATATATTATCTATCTATTAGTAAGTCTTTGAAAGGTGGATGGTCCATTACGGACCCCAAAAGGGAGGACAGTAAAGCAAAAAGTACCGAAAGGGGTCACAAACACAGTTCTGTCCCGATCTTCCACTTTCACTTTCACCTGATAGTAACTGGCACATAAGTTCATGGCACTCATGAAAATTGTCCTTTTGGTACTATGTAGCAGGTCGTTTATGTGCAGAAGCGGATATGAGTCGGCCTTGGTAACAGAGTTCAAACCACAATAGTCCACACACCACCGTCTTTCTTTGGCACCAGCAGGCTACGGGGATTCGCATTCCTCAACAGCGCCGGTCTCCAGAAGTTTGTCCAGTTCCATCTTCAAATATTGCTTCTTGCCTGGAGTCATTCCGTAAGGTGGTACTGAAATAGGTGCATGGAAACCAGTATCGATGTGGTGTTCTGCATAAGGTGTTGGCTCTCCCCCTAGAGCAAAGCAGTCCTGATTTGCTCCAAGCACTAGATACAATATTTCACGTTGATCGTCATTCAGCATTGTGCCTTCTTCTTGTCGAAGTAAATTTAAGGATAGGACTTTAACATGCTGTGACGTTACCGTTTCTTCAAACAATATGTCGAACTTTCTCATGGGATCATCAGCAAAATACCACCTCTGAGTTCCAAAGTCAAGTGCAATTCCAGATATATCCATAAAATCAATACCTAGTAGGGTTAGCGGAGCACCCGATATACCTAGGAACCTGATTCGTATCTGTCTTCCTTCTAGGCTTACACTTAGGTTAGTTACGAGCGTATCTATAAACTTCTGTGACCCGTCAACAAGTTTGATTCGCGTTTTGTAACACGAGAATGAGCATCCCTTATTTTGCAACACTTTCATCAGAGACTCGCTCGCCACACTTAATTTGGAAGCTGTATCAATGATCGCCATTCCATTAACCCCAAGTATGCCAAGTCGAAGCATCAGTCTTGGTTGCGGAGACACTATTGGATTATTTAACACATAGAAGTCTGCACTTGCAGATGCAACTGAACATTTTGGGCAATCTGATTTGATGTAGCCAACTGCACCATATCCATAACACCTCAAAGTTGAAATTCCTGAAGCTTGAGGTTTCGGAGAAGTAGGATTTGCCCCTGGAGTTGTAATACTCGAGGTGCTCTCTGACTTCAATTTTCTTTTTTGACATTCGTCAATAGAATGACTTGCAAAACGAACACTTGGGTCATTTGGGTTCATTGGAGGTGTTTTCTGATAATGTAGGCTTCTTTTCTGATGTCTCTGTGAAAGCATCATCCACTAGTCTAGTCTACATTGTTACAAAAGATCATTAGTGTCTCTAACTTTATCACGCGCGACTTTTCTCGGATACGTCTATGCAACAGTCCATAAATCATATCGGCTTGGGACATCTTCACTCAAAGTCTTTGGCGGCAAACATGCGAGAATTGACCGCACTTTGCATATGAACACGTCACAAGGGGTTTTCGAGTCCTGTTTTGACGCAAAAAGCTCCATCCAGTCACGCCAGTGACCAAGGGCAGATGCAGGGCCGCACTAGGGTTGTACAACCAATGTGCCACAACTTCCTTTTTATATCTATAAAAACATATGTAACTCACTTGTAAGTAAATTATTTATTAGTAGCTCTACAAAAATACAAGAATGAGAGATATATTAAAACATATTTTTTATCTAAGACAAAATTAAACAGAAGGATTTTTACATCTCAAAAATAATAAAAAAATAGTGAATAACATTCTCAAGAGCACTCCATCGTTGCCCACGAATTAGAATTTTCATTAAACACAGGTACATTAGATGTGTTGTTAGTATCACTTTCTGCATTATGGCTACCTTGTGAATTTTGTTCAACAGTTGGTATATTTTCTTGTGCAGCAGGTTCTTCCCAGTTAATCTTAAACCTTGTAACCCTTGGCTCAGATGCTAAGATATTCCTAATTACCTAAAATATTATTGATAATAACTGGAATATTCCCAATAGGTTTATTAGTAAGTAAAGACAGCAAGCACGCACGCACGCGCGCACACACACACACATATATATATATATATATATATATATATATATATATATATATATATATATATATATATATATATATATATATATATATATATATATATATAATTCATGTTTATAAAAATAATTAGACCAAGTTTGTTTTAGTGGCATTAAGTTACTTCTCAATTATAATAGTAGTTATTAAATTAAATGGGACTATATAATTTTTTCTCAATCCTGGCAAAGAACATTTTAGTAAACAAATTGAGGATTGAATTGAATTTGAATTGGATGTTCTTAATATTTTTATATATATATATATATATATATATATATATATATATATATATATATATATATATATATATATATATATATATATATACATATATATAGTTTCTTTAACGTCAGTCTATTTCCGCGACTATGGCTAATCACCGACGCCAGGGAGCAGTTTCACCTCACTATCCTGGAATTTTTGCCGAACCCCTACCTTTCTGCAAGGAGGGTAGGGATCTTTAACGTGCCCAACATCGCATGGACACGGGACCGACGGATTTACGCCCCCTCCGAAGGGCGGAACGTGCAGGCATTCAACTTGCTCAAATACAATGCCAGAACCTCGGTTGATGTTAATTTTACAGTTTGTACTGAAAAAGTGAAAGGAGTACCCTGGGATCGAACCCAGTACCATTCGGTTCAGAGGCACACGTTCTTACCGCTGAACCACCGAGGTTCTAAGATTTATATTACAATTATAATAGTAGTTATTAAATTAAATAGGACTCTATATAATTTTTTCTTAATCCTGGCAAAGAAAATTTTAGTAAACAAGGGTTGAATTGAATTTGAATTGAATGTTCTTAATATTTATTAAAGGGAAGGTCTTAAGATTTTTGTCTTAAATAAATGTTATTGCCTCTTTTTAATTTTTCACCAGTTATCTTTAACAATCAAAATTGTGTTATTAATAAATGTATTTAAAACACCTTTACACTTTTGTACCCCACTTTTTTTTTATAAACTCGATAGCATTATCCCATTTTTTAAAAGTTATTTGCATTGACATGATGCATTCAATATCTGAATTCATAGATGAGTGATAAAAATGACTGAAAAGTAAAGTAGACTTAATTCAAATACATGAAAATTTAACTTAAAAAACTTGTTTCGAATTAGAATAAGATGGCAAATTTAGACTGACAGCCGCTTCCTTAAAAAAATAATTGTTTTGAGCGAATTTTTGTAAAAAAAAAAATCGGTTATGACTAGATCATGACTGTAAGAGGTGCAAAAAAATTTGAAAAAAAAAAAAGAACATGACCTAAGTCCCCTAGAACACACATTAAAAATATACAAGTAAGTATATTTTCAAAGATTTACTTATCCGTGCCAAACAATGCGTTCTACTAGAAATTTTGTATGCTTCCCGCACAAGTAGTAGTCTCTGCACTATCCGATTAACCTGAGTCAGCTTGCAGTAACATATATATATATATATATATATATATATATATATATATATATATATATATATATATATATATATATATATATATACATATATATATATATATATATATATATATATATATATATATATATATATATATATATACTTATAGTATTGTTGACTTTTAGATAGTACTAGATGTAACAAGATTCGGCTATAGGGTTTTCCTTACATTTGTTTGGGTTCATAGGTGTAAAAACATTTGCATATTACAAATTTGGTTTTAACGTTTAAACTGAGACAGCGGGTTTTAACGACAATTCAATTATTATTACCTTATTTACGTCTGTTTAGGCAGTAAAATTATGATTATTATTGTAAATTCTAGTTAGAGAAAAGTTGGATTAAATAAAATCATTGGTAAAAAATTAAAAAAAAATCAAGTGACTCATCAAGTATTGTGACAGAATTATTCATACTGCCGACGATGTTTTAGATATGAAAGGAAAATAATATTTTTGTAACTTCAAAATGACACATTCCTTTATTTGAAAATTATCTTATCTGTTACCTCTATGCAGAACATTTATATTTATGGATGTAAAATATGTAACACAGCTCGAATCACATACTGTGTATCTTCATTATTTTGATTTGTTAAATTCCTTTGTCAAGATTTTGAACATTTTCACTAATTTTCAGAGTTTCTAAAGAATGAGAGAAGTTCTTCCCTTATGGAATAAATTAATGAAAATACATATGTAATTATAACATAATTTTTTCACTACAATTGGTTATGCAATGTCTTTAAAGTACTTTAAACTGCTTATACATCTTACACACAACATGGATTATTAATAGAAATGTTTTTTTGCATTCTAATTTTCAGTGTGCTTGTAACGAAATTTGATTATAATGAGAAATTATACTTCACAAACCTGTTTACCAGACAATTACTTTTGTTTAAATCAGCACTGAAACGGTCTAACTTGGGTTCAGATTTAGAAAAGACGTGCATGTCTAATATGTACAGGGGCTATTATTAAAATGTACTTATCCTGCAAAACAAAGCGCAATAATTTATTAAAACAACATATTATTTATTCAACATAATGTCCTCTAAGACTTACAATTTAGCAAAACTGTCATAATGCAATTCCAGACCCTTTGAAAAAATTATTTATCGTGGTCTTCAAACCACTCCTCAATTGCACATAAAACTTTGATGTTTGTTAAAAATGGTTCACCTTTCAAATATTATTAGGGTTTTGGGAATAAATAATAGTCCGATGGTGCTAAATCCAGAGAATAGGGCAGGCTGTCAACCGGTTTTATCAAGTTTTTTGCAGTACAAGCAATGACCTGTGAGCCTTGCAAAAGGAACACAGCTTTGCCCCATTTTTCAGCTGTGAGTTTCCACAATTTTATCGCATATTTAGTTAGCAAATCATTACAGTATGCTTCTGTGACAGTTATAGTTTGCTCCAGAAAATTTAGCAGAGTTATCTCATTTTTTTAGCAGTAAACTAAAGCAAGAACTTTGCTAGTACACTTTTAAGCACGGAATTGTTTGGGCCACGGAGAACCAGAAGCTTCCACTCTTTTGATTGCTCTTTGGGCGTTGAATCATAGTGTTTCATCCATAGTGATAAGGCGACCCAAAAAGTTTGAGGGATCTTCTTCAAAGCGGTGTCATGTTTCTGATCAGTATTGAAGCATTTTGGAATCTATTTTACAAATTTATGCAACACATGTTCATAGGAAATGTACAATGTTTCTGCTATAAGTTTCAGCCAATTCAACTATTATTATTACTATTATTATTTTATTGGCGTAAATTTTACAGTATGTCCATGTACAATAAGTATCTTACTTGTACTGTATATTACAACAAAATTTAAATAAGGTTTTATCGAGCAATATCGACAATGACATTTCCAAATTCCACAAACTTCAAATTTTAATACACCAAACCAGATTTCCTTTTTGCCTTTCTTTATTTCACATAAATCTTAAACTCTCCATAATTCTATTCATATCAGATTTCACTCTTTACAGTCAGACATACAGGCAGAATCAATGTTTCTTGAGTCTGCATAGAAATTGGTATTCCAGAGCAGTCTTTGACAACATTTGGTCATTCTCTGTTAAATTCTGCAACCCAGTTTTTAATAGTAGCATACGAAGGGCATTATTGATCACCTAAGGTTTCTACCATATCACCAAAAATTTCTTTATCCGATAACCCTTTTAAAAATAAACCTTTAATAGCTCTTTTTGATCAACAACTCAATTTTTTCTGACATGTCATTTTCAAAAATTCGCAATTTTGTGACTATTCAAATTTTGGCTGTCATACTTTGATAGCTTATTTATAAACATCATAGTTGTTACTATAGCACCTAAGTTAATTGTGTTTACTGGAAAGTTTCCAGGCTAACTAGATATAAATATACTCTTGTATGTTAAGTAAATGTCAAAATTTCATTCTGCATACGCAAAGCTCTTGAGGAAAATCTGAATGTATAGTATATAATTTCTATAGTAAGGCAAAAACTAGTACCTAATACTCTTATGGATCAATGCAACTTGATGAGTCTATTTCTTAGTATATAAGAGAAAATAGCATTTTCTAAAAATTTTGACAGAGAATGGAGTTTAATAAATGTTTAACATAACATTCATTTAACCATCAACATTTACATGGTTCGTCACAAATAAAATAATTGTGTAATGGACTTAGGCATGACAAAGAGTAGGTGACAATATACATAAAATGAAAAGAAAATATAAAATCAGCTACACGCAATAGTTAATTAAAAATTAAATTATGCAATTGAATATAGAGGTCTCTCTAATAATTTTATTTTCATCACAGATGCAAACTGTCTTCTAGGCAATTCCCTGACCATTTCTGGAAGTGATTTAAACAACCTAACACCAGGGTACCCATGGCTCTTCTGCGTGCAGCTTATCCTGTTATTGTGAATGACAAACTGACTTTTACCTCTAGTTTCGTATGAACCTGTTTGTGGGACATACAACTGGCTTGATGGTCATAAATGTAACGAAGACAAGTAATTATAAACCCTGCTGGTAGGATAAGTATTTTATACCTCTGGAATAGTTCTCTACAACTGTGGTCCTGAGGAACGTTAGCAATCGCTGTGATAGCTTTTTTCTGTTGCAGAGTCACGCTTTGCATGTGGTGAGCAAAATTCCATAGGTTGTAATGCTTTGAAAGTGTGCATGGTAAGTAACCTCTGCGGGGCTTTCATCTATGATGTATTTTTTTAAATTTAAATTTTTTTATATTTTTGATTTCAACAACACACCACGAGGGCTCACACCCTAAATACTATCGTACCGTGTGTGTCGACAAGGAGGAAAGAGGCAACCTGTTAATTCTGGACTTGAAGGTTTGGAGGTTCGGAGAAGGAAAAACAAAAGAGCAGGCATAACAAGATGTTCTATGCCTGGTAACCTGGACAGTAAAAAGGTGCATTTGCTCTATTCCCCTGTTGGGTGCAGCAGGTGGAGGAACTATGGAAGAATGCTCCTCTGAGTAGTGCCCATGCAGATATCTGTGAGAGAGAGAGAGAGAGAGAGAGAGAGAGAGAGAGAGAGAGAGAGAGAGATGGGTCTAGGGCTGGTGTATTTCTTATGATAGAAAGCAAGACTGAGATTTGGTGGAGATGAATTGTACAAGATTTCTACTTCCCCAGTCTAATATTTTTTGGAGATCCACAGACACAGAACCCTCCATGAGTCTGCGATCCTCATCTAATTGGGCTAAAGAGACAGGCATAGAATATTGTATATTTGAGTAGAGAGTGCTGTATCTTATTCTACGGATTGAGTAGATTGCTGAAGATAATTTTTGACACATGTGGTCTATGTGGTGTTTCCAGCTTAAACAACCATCTATATGAAAGCCTAAAAGTTTATTATTTTCATCTTAAGTTCTGTTTAAAATCTTGATATTTTTTCTGCATTAAACAATAACTTGTTTGCCTTAACCCATGCTTCCACTTGCTGGGTGGATTGATCACTTTTGTGTTTTTTAAGGTCTGGAACTACTTTATTAATTATTATTATATCATCTGTGAAGATGCAAACTCTGTCTGTCCTGATGTTTTCGGGCAAATCATATAATAGAAAGAGCATTGGTCCCAGTATAGATCCTTGCGGGACTCCCAAGTTTACCTGTTTAAAATTTAAAGTGGTATTTTGCCAGCTAATCAACTGCATTATGTTCTTCAAATAGGATTGTAAAAGTGTTCCTATTCTGCCTCTCATCCCATAATATTCCAACTAGATAAGGATCTGATGGTTTACCATATTAAAGGCTTTGCTAAGATCACCATAGCTCGACATTTCCATTGTTATCAAGTGCTTCTAAGATAAAACAACTATATATGTCTTCGCCGTAATTATTGACTTATTTGTTCTGAATCAATGCTGGGAATGGTTTACGATTTGCTGCCCATTAATATCGCTTCTTAATCTCTATTTAATAAGTAATTCCAAGATTTTAAAGATTATAGGGAGATAACAATTTGCTCTATAATTGTTGTAGTCGTTCATGTCGCCATTTTTTTTGAGAGGAATTATTTTTGCAATGTTTTATAGATGTGGAAATAAGCCCTGGTCAAAACAAATATTGATAATTTTGCTCAGTGGGCCTGCAATCACATGGATCGAGTCGCCCCCATTAATATCGACATCCTCACATCTGGTCGTTATAGCAAGACTATCAAACTCAGGCAAGCAAGATGATACTACAGTAAACGAGACAAAGTGGGCCTTGGCTTATTTTAAAATAATGGAAGACATTATTTACTTCCGTCTCCACATTAGGTGTCAATTTTTCCCAGTTTAAAAAACAAAACAGTGTCGTCTGCATATCCAACTACGTCTCCATCAATTTCAATGCCAACAGATCATTGATGACTGAAGAGAGCGGACTGTTCTCTGAGGAACCCCACATTTCACAATTCTATCACAATCCACAACTTGACCAGAGCAAATATGTTGTACCCGGTTTGATAGGTAGTCTTTCAAAAGACTATGTGCCGATCCCATGAAGCCCACATAGTCCAGTATGCCACCAAATATGCTACTGTATCAAATGCCCTTTTTTTTTAGTTAACGAATACAGCTATGGCTGGTTCTTTGTAGATATTAGTTGATTAACAGATCTCCCCCTCCTGAACCCAAATTCCTGTATTTAGTTAGGAAACTATTTATCCTGTCAAGGAGTATTCTCACACATCCATTGGCTAAAACAGTAATAAAGGAGATAGGCCTATTATTTGATATATCTGCCTTACACCCTCATTTGTCTACTGGTATTGCTCTTTCAAAACAAGAAGGAAATTTGTGTTGATGCAAAGATTTGTTAATTATGTATGTCAGTGGTTTTACTATATAATAAAATACTCTTTTAATTAATTCGGAACATATCCCATCATATCCAGGCGACTTGCAACTTTTCAACTTAAACATTAAACTAGCAATATCTGTTTCATTGGTATCTGCAAGGTAAATAGAATTAGAGACCCACTCACTAGTAGCAGGTATATGAACCTCGTTACAAGCAGCTATATTATTCTTTAACTCTTGTCCAATTTCAACAAAATAGTCTGAAAACATTTTTGCAACAGTCTTCACATCATCTACTAATGTCTCGCCAATTTTAAGCTGCCCAATTGTTTTTTTTTCTGTATACAAATATTACTGACACATTCTCAAATCTGCCTTGCATCACCATCACAGACCTGAATTTTTTCTTGATAATATAACTGCTTAGTTTGTTTAATCAATATGTATAATATGTTTCAATGGCCCTTATATTTATCAATTTGGATATTTTTTCATGAGCCTAAACAGTCGGTGAATTTGCCAGTGAATATTTTCGAAGATATTTCGCAGGCCTCTACACCAAAGACACTTGACTAAGTCTGACTTTGTAAGGATAGTTTAAACTAATATAGTTGGGAAACTGTTTTCCATAAAAGGGTTTCTTTCTTTTGGGAAACGTCCCTGAAACGGATAACTGAATAGTGATCTGTAATTGAAAACTGCAACACAACCGGGGAACTAATTTGTCCAAACCGGACCTCTTGTGCTTGAGGAATATATAGTTCAGGCAACTTCCAGGAAGCTGTTCAGTTACTTTGTTTATTGTACTAACAAAACCCACTGTATGTAAGATATTCAAATAATTCTGTATTACTTCGTCATTTTTTAAGATGTTAAAATTGATGTCTCCAACAAAAACATGCATTTCATTTCTCTTAACATTAGCAATATCTACTCAACCCATCGACAAACAAATCAAGACTTGCTCGCTCCTGCCTGTCATAAGAGGCGACGAAGTGAAGTCAAACACTGGGAGGGGTCTGGTCCAGATATACACCCGGATTTTGAAGCCTCCACTATGGGCTTCTAAATAGACAATTGACCTCGCTTGATTGTTGCTCAGGAGCGTGGTTCCAGATGATACCGCCTTGTTTTCTTCACCCAGATGACAATACATCTTACAAAAGCAACTTTCACCCTAAAAAATATCGCCCCCTGCATTAAGTTCGATTTGTTGGCTGAAATTTAGGCAAACACTGGCACATATGGAATCTAGACGAACTCAGAGGAGAGCTGAGATATCTAGGGGTCGTTTATACCTGGAGATCGAAGCCTTCTCTGTGAGCTTGGAAACGAGCTAATGATTCCGCTTGGATGCTGTTCGAGAGCGGGACTTCATGATACCGCCCCGAGTCAAACACTAACGGACGTCGGGTCCAGACGAACTTGGAGAGATCTTATCTCTCTTTGAGCTTTGAAACGGGCAAGCGACTTACACCTGTTAAACCGACTTCCACCCCCAAAAATATCGATTCCAGCGGTGAGCTCGATTTGCGGGGTGAGATTTAAGCAATTAGACTTTAGCCACAATAGACCTAAGGTCATGGTGGAGGGACTGGAATGGCCCACACACATTGAATCTAATCTAATCTAGTTACAATATTATCACCCAATTGTATCTATTAGCTTAATTTTTGTTCCCCAGGTTCTAATAATATCAGGATAGCTGCAGCGCTATCGGGGCAGGTAGCCGCGGACGACCCCTGAAGGAAAAAAAAATCTCAGGATATAAGTGTCAATCTTAGAGATCCTCAGTTTTAAACCTCATTTGTTAGAACTGAATCAAACACCTGATGTAATCCACATAGGCAGCATTTGTCCATTGTATGCTTCATTGCACACAATCGAATCAATGATTAGCTGTTCTTTGCATCCCATAGATTTCTTAGCACACACTTTCTGCTGGCTTGCAATTACGCGGTTTCATTCACAGTGTTCATATATGCGTTTCTCAAGGCAGGATGTGATCACATTATAATAGATTCGGAAGACAAGTTATTGGCAGGTATCTGCCAGGGTCTGCAGAACACTGCTGGACCTTTGATACAGAATACATATATCCTTAGTGTGAGAAACAACGGAATCTTCTTTGAGTCGAGTACATCATTTATTAATACCACCAATAGATGATGTGTATACCCAAATTTATTGAGTCAAAAGTTTTTATTATTATTATTTATATTTATTTGTTACTTAACTTTTAAATTGTGTAATACAAAAAAGCTAATGCTTGTGTATTAAAGAAAAAAATCTTGATAAATTTTTTCTTTAAATGTCCAACTGCCAAATAATTTTATATACTGTCAATCAAAAATTTTCTAGCCACGTTGTAGTTTCCCAGTAGACTTGCCTGCCAATAATAGTTCCACGAGAGCCTTGTGTACTAATTTTCCCTTTACTATAGAAATTATTGCTTTTACAATCCATATTTTCTTAAAAAGCTGAATTATCCAGCATGAAAATTTTGACACATACTTGTCAAACCTGACTCCATGTATAACATTTTGTGTTTATTACAGATGCTAATACAACATAGTTCCTAGTTTCGCACAAGCTGACCACTACAATACATTTCATAATGTTCTCTAAGGCTGGGCACTTTTAACAAACATGCTTCAGCTCTGTTTTGATTGCAATTGGTATAGCACACTAACAAGCTCTAATTGGAGTGAAACCTGTATGTGTTTCTGATTATGGTCAAAGTACGTTCAGCCTTACATACTTGTATGTTATTTGATACCAAAATATATAGGCTGATCTATTAAAAAAAACTTTATAGCAAAATATAAGGGATAATCTACTTAAAAAACTTTGTGTTGCATGTTATAAATATTACATAACATTTCAAATGTCAGGAGTGAGAAATTCAAAAGAAATACTAATGAATAGACTTAAAACTTTTTATAGGGCAAAACAGTTAAGGAACTAGAGGGAGGTATATAGCAAAATTTTACATGTTTCACCCAGTACTCCGAAAACATTTGCAATGCAGATTTAATAGTAACAAAGTTTCTTTCAAACTAATTATTAAGTCAACAATGATTGAAAATGGACAAATTAATAAATATAAAACTTACTTTGTCGAATTGGGGAGGACTAGGTAAATTTTCTCTTAGTTCTGGATCACTATATTCGTTGTTGATAAAGTATCCTACCCTAATAAACTCTTGGCTCCTATATGAACATGTTAACAATACAACAGTGACTCCAATAGCATCATTTTCTGGAATTCTGCTTACATTGGGAGGATCAGCCTGAAATGTTGCAGAATGTTTAAAGGTATGTAGATATATACGACTGGGTGGATTACTTAAGTTCATAAAGTATCTTAAGCATAACTTATCATCACCATATGATAAAACAAACAGTATAGTTATTTGTTGCTGTATCTCAGTATTTATCATATTATTATGTATTTAAGTTTGGTAATTATTATATATAATATATACTGTATCCATCAGAACAATTGACAGATTAAGAGAGTTCTTTTTAGATTGGGAGGATGGTAGTGCATATCTGGCTAGCGATTTAAATGGGAACGTCACAACAGATCTTAAAGGTCGTGGTGACAGAAGGTCAAATAGTCAGCTCCTCCCTAAATCTCAATCTAATCTAATCTACATACCCTTGGAATTAACATTTTTATGTGAATGAACCTATGAAAAGTATGTATTATACATATGAAATATAATATGTATGTAGTTAGTGAAAAATTATAGTGCTTTCTTCTAGTCTTTTTCACATATCCAACAAATTCTGGTAATGGAGAAGAGGATCATAATCTTATATGAAGGAAAAAATACAGCTTAGAATCCCTTATTATCAGTAACCCATAACTCATTAGAAATAAATTCTACAATTAGGCACAACTGATTCGCTGACCATAACACCCCAACGCACAACAAATGCAATACATGGTACAAAATATAAAATATGTGACTCCGAGCAATAATCTTGACACACTAAGTACTGACTACTGTATGATAGTGTTAAAGCATGTTTCTAAATTAAATACCTCTAAAATACCAGTTAACGACTTCCACTTTGAAAATACAGGCATTATTTAATCCAAGAAATGTTCAAGTAAATAATAATATTTGAGAACATCCTTATAAGTATACACAGTAATTGTATAAATGCTAGTTTTAGTTTAGTTAGTTAATATTTATTATATTTGTATGATGTAGTCTCATATTGTTGTGTACTGTGAATTTGTACAAATTTTTTGACGGCATTTCTTTAAAACAAAATAAAAAATATGGTATTCCACAGCCAATGTAAATAAAATATTACATTTTTTCTACCATCACTACCGCAGCTTTATAATGGAAAAAATAAATCCAGTAGTATATATAATACACTGAGTACCTACCGAGGTGGAACATTGAATGTGTGAAAGCCAACAAAGTAAACACACCTTTAGTGTCTATAAACGCAACAAGTTAAGATAACACTTGATTCACTTCAAGCAACTTAAATATATAGGTAAACCAAGGTTGGATTTAAGGTACATATAGTAAAATTTCGAAAATTCGGATCTGCGGAAATCTGGGTTCATCAGTAATCCATTATAGATGTTATAATTCGGATTTTACGTGCTTCAATAATCCGGATTGCTAGAAGTTAATTTTAGTTACAACTTTGTTCAATGTGTATGTTATAATTCGGATCCGGGAACGTTGTCTGTACATTGTAATTCGGATTCAGCTCTCCGGTGAAGTCCCATCTTTCACAATCTGGACAGTACATTTCATAAGTCCATGTTTTCTTATTATATAACCCAATATTTTGTGACAACTGACAAGTGATCAAAAATTTTGTTTTTTATAAGCCCTACTGAACATGTTGACAAAATTTTTTTGTTAAGTTAGTGTCAAGAAGATATTTTTTTTCAAATTGATAAAATTTATACATATCCATATGGATGTATGTAAATTAAATTATTTAGGCTTCGGTAATCCGGATGTTTTAAAATTTTGGATCGCCGTGTGCATTAATTAGTCCGGATTATCGAAAACCTACTCTCTCTCTCTCTCTCTCTCTCTCTCTCTCTCTATATATATATATATATATATATATATATATATAGTGTCTGGCCGAAACTAGTTTTGACAACTGAAACAGAATTTCGGTTTCTGCTTCAGTTTCAACCGAAACTTCCTTTTATGTAAGTTTTTGTACATTCAAGTTTCCGTTCATTTTAGATTTTAGGTAGTTGGGGCATTGCTGCAATACAGCTGTTTCTTGTAATTATTAAAGAATCTTCCAAGGTCAATATCTCAGCAACCATGGACGTCAGAAAAAAATATATATAAAAAAAAATTGGCATTTTTGAGGTCCTCTACATGCATACATTCTGTGTCAATTGCGTTACGAATCATCCTGTGTATATATATATATATATATATATATATATATATATATATATATATATATATATATATATATATATATATATATATATATAGTGTCTGGCCGAAACTAGTTTTGACAACTGAAACAGAATTTCGGTTTCTGCTTCAGTTTTGACCGAAACTAAAACCGAAACTTCCTTTTATGTAAGTTTTTGTATATTCAAGTTTCCGTTCATTTTAGATTTTAGGTAGTTGCAAATATGTGTTTGTGTTCATATGCAGTTATTTATTCTATAAATTAATAGTAATGTGTGAGCCTGGTCTCCTAGTGTCGTCGGTTCGATACAAGCTTCTCACGACAGTAAAAACATATGCTTCACGCTCTACAGTTCCGCAATACGTAAGCGCAGCACGTTGCGGCAATATATACATTCAATTCGCTGATCAGGGACGGGCTTATATCATACCATAAATTACTATAAAAATACATTATCAACTGCGCGACGTAACAAGACATTTTTATGTGGTCGTCCCAAATGAATTTAAGAGAATGAAAAAAATTAAAATTATGGTGCACCTTGAATAAAAAAGTTTAGTTTAACCGAAAAATATGCGTGAAGCAGCGCTTCACCTGCGTCATCTGACGAGCCGCCACTGTTTGCCACTAAAGGACAATAGCACAGACTGTGGAGGTACATATTTAACATTATCATTTTTGAATACCCTTCTGTTAAATCTTTCAAGATAAATGTTTTCATATCGGATCTATTAAATGGTTATATAATCTGTTATAAATAAGAGATCTGGGGGTGTACTTAGTAGTGATTTGACATTTGATAAGCATATTGAATTAATTACAAATAAATCCTTGAAAATGCTGGGATTTTTGAAAAGAACATTGGCAGACTTCTCCGATGTAAACTGTTTAAAATCTGTGTACTGTGCATATGTCAGATCTGTGCTTGAATACGGCAGCATTGTTTGGTCACCATTCTATCAGATACATAAAGATCTACTTGAAAGAGTCCAAAAAAGATTCCTTAGGTTTGTGGCATATAAGATGGGTATCGTAACTGACCAAATTGACTACTTACAACTTTATACTCAATTAAATTTGATTACTCTCAAACAACGAAGGGTTAATTTTGACCTTTGCTTTTTATATAAATTGCTGAATGGTGTTGTAGATTCTCCTGACTTACTAGCTATGATTAAGCTTAGTGTTCCATCCAGAAATTAAGACACCATGGTATATTTAATGAGAGTTTCTATCGTGTTAATTATACTTTTCATTCTGCAATTCCAAGAATCTGTAGAAATGCTAACAAATATTGTGAAAAAACTGATATTTTTTTTGTAAGCCTTGCTGAATTTAAAAGTGTGTTAGAAAATATTTTTTAGGTTTATATTATTAGCTTGTTTATAGTTAATTTGATTTTTGGTTGTAAATTAATCTGTAAATTGGCTCAGACCGTTAATAAATTATTATTATATTTAAGTCTAGGTTTCTGATCACCCCTGTCGATACTCTAAATACTGTGGTATACATACAATTTTTATCAAAGCCGTAGTTATGCAGCCGCTCAACACCCTTTCCAGACTCATTTCCAGATTAATTGTAATCGGCCCATACCTTCCCTGAACTCAGTAAAGTTATGGGTACAAAACATCGAATGGCGACGGTGGACTTTACCGCAACCGCAATCTAGCAAAACGGCACACACCACAAGAAAGAGTACGTAATGAAGATTTATGATCTGAAAAAAATTTACGCAAAAACCATAAATAACAGATTAATTGAGAAATTAATTTATCAAAAATGCACGATTTTTACGTTTCGAACTGTCAATTTTCAGCAGCGTTGCCCATTTAATATCAAATTCTGAGAGTGTTTTGCTGCTTTAACGAAATGAAAGATTTAAAATGCTTTTTACACACAATCCTGCCGACCAGTCCTTCTGTACCTGACAACACATCACCTTGTCTAAATAAAAGCTAAACCAGTGAATTAACAGTGTTGATATAGTTACTAATTACCTAACGCATTAGCTGTCAATTGTCAATATATTTTAACGAAATAAATCCTGCACCAGTCCTTCTGTACCTGACAACACCTCACCTTGTCTAAATAAAAGCTAAACCAGTGAATTAACAGTGTTAATATATTTATTAATTATCTAACGCATTAGCTGTCAATTGTCAATATATTTTAACGAAATAAAAGATCTAAAATGCTTTTTATACACATTCATGCTGACCTGACCTTCTCGACCTGACAACACAGCACCTTGTCAAAATAAAAGCTAAAACTGTGAATTAACAGTGTTAATATATTTATTCATTACCTAACACATTAGCTCTCAATATATTTTAACGAAATAAAAGATCTAAAATGCTTTTTACACACAATCCTGCTGACCTGACCTTCTAAACCTGACAATACATCACCTTGTCTAAATAAAAGCTAAAACAGTGAATTAACAGTGTTAATATATTTATTCATTACCTAATGCATTAGCAGTCAATTGTCAATACATTTCAGCAATATGGTTAGTAATGCTGTGTCACCTTTGTGTTGCTGTCTTTGAATAATATAATATAGCAACAAACTGATAAAGAAAAAAAGTTTTTAAGTTTTATTAATCATTGTGCCATAGTTACCACATCAAATTTCCCTTACGAAAAAAGGAGACACATACTACCTAGTAATGAGGAAACAGCCTCGAAACTGACAACAACACCTATCTCCATGAAATATGTCAACGAAACAAGTCATAACCTCAGGTACAAAAATATACGTTTTTGTAGTAAATCTAAACGTTTTAATTGCGTTTATCATTGAAAGGTTATTAAAAACGAAATATACCACATTGTTTAACTTTATTAAGGTATGTACAACTGTTTTTAGGCCATATTTTATTATAATCACATTAATATGTAGTTGCGGTTATGCCAACTGTTCCCCATTAAAAATATCGGTGAAACTAGAAACATAAGAGGTGGCAGTTACAACAATGTCTGAAACAGGCAAAATATATCTAAAAACCGTCTTTATGAAAACGTCTGGAATAGCATTCAGTGAGTCCAATTTGTTTGAGAGATAACAGCCTGTGGCCTGGTACATTGACACATCACTGGCAGTATACAAGTGGAAAATGTCACTACAAAGCACCCTCCAAACAATACTCATACAATAGCAACTATTGTACAATTATTCATAGCACTGAATATATCAGAATATAAACCTCAAGCCTTTACCTATAATTCTACATACAGCCCATCAATTGTTTTAATTCAGTGGTAAATTATAATACACAGTCAAAAACGACATACCTGAAATACAAACATATGTTTACCCTCTGGTATAGGACCCACATACACAGAATCTAAAACTTGGTCATATTCTTCGCTTTCAGCAGATCCTACATATATCATTTTCCATTCTAAGTCTGCAAAGACAATTTAACTGTTAGTGTTTTAAAATTATGAAATACAAATTTTCGTTACATACCTTCTTTTAATTCTTCAATACATTCAAAAGTTATTTCAAACTGAAATGGGTTTAAAAAGGGACTGGGGTTATCCATCACAGTAATATTACAAAGTTGTACTTTTGCCATTTTCGACTTTATGAAATCTTTCTTAAAACTTTTCCTTTGCCTTATTTTCGCCAGAAACAAGACTTAGAAGTTATTTATGAACCCTTTGGTTTTCTAGTTTCTATTTATCAAAACCTTTATTTAACTTTTTAACTTCAACGAATTTTAACCTCAAACCTAATCAAATACATAAAGCTTGTAAAGTATATTTGACCTTGGAGCAAAACGCGGGAAAACGAAGGAATAAAAAGACTATTGTATTTAACCAGAGAGCAAATTAATTACTCTGTGTTTTATTCACAGGCTGCCGAGCTAAAATTAGGTAATCTAAGCTTGCCGAGTACCAAGACTTCAGTCTGCTTTTAGCCGATTTGTTTCATAAACGGTCTAATAATGAGATAAATTATAAGTTGACGTTTGATAGGTAGCCAAAATTGTGATGATATAAGCTTAATGACTAAATATAAGAATGGGAATAGTCAACAAATAAAAAAAAGTCTGGAGGCAGAAATGCGTTAAGGTATTAGTGAATTTTCATAAAAATGTTTTTAATTGGAAATATGTCTTTTTTTAATAAAACCAGGCATAACATTTGCTCATAAGTATAACCTATATAGTATAAACAATGTACCACTTTTTTTTTTACAAAAAATTTCCGAAAATAAACATAAAATGTACCCGAAAAAACTGGTTTTCTAGCCAACGAACCTTAGGCTAATAGCAAATTGGGTTATTGAAATTTAAAGCATTTAATGAAAATTGGCTACCATAACGCACATGCTGCGTCCCGAGTTTTTTATTAGAAACATAATGCATTATATTTCGATAAAAGATACAATACTATAAGGCGTGTACTATTAAAGAAAAAGGAAATTTGTATGACCAGCGACTAAATATTCTACCTGTGATTCTAAAAATATTTGTATAAGATGCAGTTTAATACACCCTATAATCAACGTATACAATTTTTTTCTCGTATTGTTCATGCTCGTTGTTCTGTCACTTTTAAATTCAAATGTCGCGCGCTACACTGACATAGAGTAAGTGTTACTAATGGTTTCCGCCAGAAGACCAGAGAGGGGGAAGAAGAATGAGAGAAGGGAGAGAAGCTTGCATCCCTCTGCCACTTGTTTTTGAGTCCTTGAAGAGGCAAGAGGTCTCGAGAAAGCGAATTGCTTTCAACCCCTTGAAGAGACACGAGGTCTCTAAATATCCATTTTGTTTGTAAGTCCTTTGGGAGACACGAGGTCCCTAGAGGTGTTGTGTGTGAATACAGAAAAACAAAGCTTATGTTCCTGCATTATTGGAGAATAAAGGTAGGTAACTTTGCTTATTGTCAGTGCCCTATTTGTTCTGTTTTTTTTTTGTTATTCATTATAAAATAAATACACGTGGTATTAACATTTGGCCCATCGACCGGATTTTTATAGTTGTTTTGTTTTGTTATTAGTTGATACAGTCCATTTTTTGAAGTAATTTTACTTGTTTCCTTTAGTCTAGTAAATTTGTAATTGTTTATTGCCGTGTTGAGTCATTTAATTTCAAGGTGACGTTATTGCTTGTATATAACTAGGTACATACTCGAATTGCATATTGTTGAAATCACGTTTGCATATTGTTTAAATCGCGTTTAGGAATTTTTTTGCGTTGAACAATGGAGTTGATTCAGCTAAAAAATAAGCGCGAAAGCGTTTATAGACGAGTAGAAGCCATATTGCACGTGGCTCAACAGGTCAAAATAGACGCAGTAGTGGATTTAGATAGGTTGAATAGATTTGAGGTTCGTTTTGAGGCGTTGAATGAGTTGGTCAATCTATTTGATTCATTGCATTTGGACATCGTGTCGGTAGTTGATCGATCAGAGTTGGAGAGCGAGCATGAAATGCAGAACAAATTCGATGAACTGCAATACTCTATAAAAACTATCTATCGAGAACTGAGAGGTTATGCAAATAAAGCCGCTGAGAATCAAGCTCGATCCGTTTTTCACGGTAGTTCGAAATCGAGTCGAGCATCGAGTAAGTCGCGGTGTTCTGTCAAATCATCGAACGCTCGATCTCTCAGTGAAAAGGAAGTAACGAACGCAAACGCGATTATGTCAACTTCAAATTTAAACAGACATTTGAGGTTACCGAAAATCGAAATGCCAAAATTCGATGGAAATTGGAAAAACTGGCCAACCTTTTATGATCTGTTTATAACAATGATTCATGAGAACGAATCATTGTCAGATATTGAAAAGTTCCAATATTTGAGTGCTTCGTTAGTGAAGGATGCAGCTGGCCTAATCAAGAATTTACCGCTAACGGGAAGCAATTATGGGATTGCATTCAAGTCTCTGGTCTCAAGGTATCACAATACCCGGGTTTTGTTGACCAATTATTGGCAGGGTATTGTACAGGCCCCCAAAGCAAATAGTGAATCTGCTTCTTCCCTACGAACGTTGTTGTCTGTATTCAGTGAAAATTTGGAAGCGTTGAAGCAGTTTGAACATGACATGTGGGATTTCACTAAATTCAACATGTTGCTGCAAAAGGTGAATATGAGTCTTAAGCAAAAATTTGAGCTTGAGTTTTGCGAATCGGACATTCCCAGTTTTAGTAGTTTATGTAGATTCTTGGAAAAGCAGTGTAAAGCAATGGAGACAACTGCCTTAACTTCCAATTATGTGACTAATAGAAGGCAGCATGTTTCAGCAACCACTGCTAGGCCCGCTTCGTACTTTGTTACCAGCACAAAGCTTGTATGTGCTTATTGTAAGGAGGAGCACCCCATGCTCAAGTGTGATGGATTTCTATCTTTATCCTCTCATAAACGGTATACGTTCGCAAAAAAGAATAATCTTTGTTTTAACTGTTTATCAAACTCGCATGCCAGCAGGGAGTGCAAGTCATCAAGTTGTCGTGTATGTAATAAACACCATCATACATTATTGCACTTCCCAAAAGCACCGGCATCGGGAGATGAGAGTGACTCAAACAAGCCACCTGTGGAAGAGCCACAAGGTGCAGAGCAATTGCGTGTGTTGGCAAGTGTGGTAAAAAGGGAACAGTCCGTGTTACTGGCAACTATAATGTTATTAGTACGAGATAAAAATAGAAAGGTTAGGAGATGTCGAGCTCTCCTGGATTGTGCGAGTGAGGCTAATTTCATTTCGCAGCAGTGTGTTGAAAAATTGGGGCTCAACACCTCATCTCGTTCAGTGATGGTTCAAGGCTTGAACCAAATGAGCTCGCTTGCTAGCCAAGGCACTCTCAAATGTCGAGTAGAGTCCATTTATGAGCCAACAAAGTTAGAGTTGGACATGATTGTGATTCCGAACATTTGTTCCAAGATCCCTTCTGCTAAAATTGAGCAGTGCCACTGGCAACATATTCAGAACTTAGAGTTGGCAGATTCAGAGTTTGGTATACCAGGGGACATTGAAATTTTGTTGGGTACTGACGTTTATGCTCATGTGGTTAGACCTGGAATAAAGAGAGGGCCTCGAGGTGCACCAGTGGCCATCAATACTGTTTTTGGTTGGGTGCTTATGGGCAGTGTAGAACAGTCAAAGTCTCATTCTGTTGTGAATAGTTTATGCACGTTGGTCGACTTGGATCATACCTTGAAACAGTTTTGGAGCTTGGAACAGGTACCACAAGGTTTAGTTATGTCTCCGGAAGATAAAAAATGTGAGGAAATCTTCAAGAAGACTCAGCACCGAAATAGTGCTGGGAGATATATTTTAAATATGCCCTTTCGTGAGGGTACTCCGTGTTTGGGAGAATCTTTCAGTGTTGCATTGAGGCGGTTTTACTCCCTGGAAGCACGTCTTAGTAGGGATCCAGCGTTGCACAAGTCCTATTCGGAGTTTATCAGGGATTATTATGAGTCTGGCCATATGTCTCTGGTATCAGATGTAGCTGTGGAACCATCTGATGCATACTATATTCCCCATCATTGTGTGTTGCGTCCTCACAGCCTTTCGACCAAACTGCGGGTGGTATTTGATGCTGGTTCCAAAAGTACGAATGGTGTATCTCTGAACGATACGTTGTTAGTGGGAGCGAAGTTGCAGACAGATATTGCCACTGTGTTGTTGAAATTTCGCTCAAACAAAATTGCATTTACTGCTGACATTCGGCAAATGTATCGACAAATTTTGGTTGTAGATAATCATAGGGATTATCAAAGAATTCTCTGGAGGTTCTCAAAGGGGGAACCTGTACAGAAATATCGCCTTAATACTGTCACGTATGGGGTCTCCTGAAGCCCACACATGGCAATCCGAACAATGATGCAGCTTTGTGATGATGAGGAATCATCTTTTCCATTGGCAGCAAAGCTAGTTCGGTCCGATCTCTATGTGGATGATGTAGTCAGTGGAGTCGACTCATTGTCAGAGGCTTTTGAGTTGCAACGGCAATTGATTGGGTTGTTTGCTAAGGGGGGTTTTGAATTGAAGAAGTGGGCCAGCAATAATTCGAAACTGTTGTCCACAGTATCAGCTGATAGTCAGCAACCTCGATCGTTAGATTTAAATGATCCATCAGTGTTGAAAATTTTAGGATTGCAGTGGTGTCCCATAGGTGATACATTCTCTTTTAATGTTGAACCTATTGATCGTCCGTGCACAAAACGAAATCTTCTTTCGGAATTGGCAAGAATTTATGACCCCCTGGGTTTTTTGTCTCCTGTTACCCTGTTGGCAAAATATCTTATGCAGTGCTTGTGGGAGCAAAAAGTGGGATGGGATGATAAGCCCTCAAAGGATATTGTTGGTCAGTGGTCTCAGTATAAATCACAACTCAGTGCGCTAGCAGGTTTATCAATTCCCAGAGGCGTAAAACACGATAATATCATCAGTACAGAACTCCATGGGTTCTGTGATGCATCGGAGCGAGGGTATGCTGCAGTTGTTTACTTAAGACAAGTATCAGAGGAGGGTCAAGTTTGGATCAATTTTCTGTGTGCCAAGTCCAAGGTATCACCTTTAAAAAGAATATCGATTCCACGTCTCGAATTGTGTGGGTGTTTATTGTTGGCAAAGCTTCTGGAATTTGTGTGTCGGGTGTATGAAGGTCGTTTTGAGTTTAACTCTATGTATGCTTGGTCAGACTCTATGGTGGCACTTGCCTGGATAAAATCATCTTCCAATAGGTGGAAGACCTTTATTGGGAATCGAGTAGCAAGCATACAAGAGAAGATTCCTCCAGAGTCATGGCATCACGTAAGTGGACAAGAAAACCCAGCTGATTGTGCATCGAGAGGCATGTTACCTTCTGGGTTTTGTGAGCATCCACTATGGTGGGCGGGACCCGCCTGGCTAAAATTGGCAAGAGAAAATTGGCCCAAGTCGTTGCGTTTTGAGCCGCCAGAAGAGTGCCTGGCGGAGCAACGAACTCTCCCCGTACTAGTTACTTTGGCAAATGAGGAGTGGCTCAGTAAACTTTTGAATCGCTTTTCGCATCTACGGAAAATTCAGGGTGTTGTTGTATATTGTCAGCGGTTTGTGCGAAATTGTAGGGTGTCTCCATCTGACCGAACTACTGCATCTCTGACAGCCACCGAATTACAGGAGGCGCTTCATATGCTTATCAAATGTGCTCAAGGTGAAGTATTTCAAAGGGAAATAGCATCCTTGGTTAAAGGTGAGAGGTGTGCGAGGGCAATAAATAAGTTAGCCCCCTTTCTGGATACAGAGGGTATCCTCAGGGTGGGCGGTCGCCTTCGTCAAGCTGATGTTCCAGTTGAAGTGAAACACCCTATATTGTTGCCCCGCTCACATCGTCTCACCGAGTTAATCATTGCACACACACACCATGTCAATCTTCATCCTGGTCCTCGCACATTGCTTCATTTGCTTTCGCAACAGTTTTGGATTTTGTCCCCTCGGAGAGCTATTCATCATGTTTTGTCAAGGTGCTATCGTTGCTTTCGAGTGAATCCTACTCCCATGGCACCGATGATGTCTGATTTGCCAGTTGCCAGGGTTTCTCAGTTGAAGCCGTTTTCACACAGCGGAGTTGATTTTGCAGGTCCAGTTTTTGTGACACAGGGCAGATATCGAGGTGTCCGAAAGGTGAAAGCATATATTTGTTTGTTTGTGTGCATGGCAACGAAGGCCCTCCATTTGGAAGTAGTGTCTGATCTTTCAGCTGAAGCCTTCTTGGCAGCTCTTCGGAGGTTTGTGGCTCGCAGAGGAAGATGTGACAATTTGTATAGCGATAGAGGTACCAACTTCGTCGGCTCAAATAAGCAGCTCTTAAACTATGCAACGGGGGCAGCAGATGCTTGTACCATTAAGTGGCATTTCAACCCCCCATCAGCTCCGCATTTTGGAGGTCTGTGGGAGGCAGGAGTGCGCTCAGTCAAGACTCATTTGCGAAGGGTGATCGGTTTGCAGATTCTGACCTTTGAGGAAATGTCCACGTTGCTTGCTCAAGTGGAATCAGTTTTGAATTCTCGACCATTGTGTAGTGCGAGTACTGATCCAAATGATCTGTTAGCCCTATCCCCAGGACATTTTCTTACAATGGAACCGTTAGGTGCTCCTCCTGATGCTGATTTGACTTTGTTAAGTATGAATCGCTTGTCACGCTGGCAGCTGGTGCAAAGGATCCACCAGGACTTTTGGCGCCGCTGGAAGAACGAATACCTGCATACACTGCAGCAGCGTGGTAAGTGGGATACTGTGCAAACGTCCCCCCCGATCGGAGCTTTAGTTGTGATTAAAGATGAGACTTCGTCACCTCTTGTTTGGAAGCTCGGACGCATTATGCAACTATACCCAGGCCGTGATGGTATAGCTCGGGTAGCTCAAGTTCGCACTAGTAGTGGCACTTTTGATAGGCCTCTGACAAAGTTATGTCTGTTGCCATCGCAGTAATACGTCTGCCTTGAAATTTTTTTGTACAGTTAATTATAAATCCAATAGCTTCAGTTTTTTGTTTTTTGTGCTTATTGTAAATTTTTGTTTTGTTTGTTTATTTGAGAAACAATATAATTGTGAAAATAAATCCTTATTTTGGTGGGCGGAATGTTCATGCTCGTTGTTCTGTCACTTTTAAATTCAAATGTCGCGCGCTACACTGACATAGAGTAAGTGTTACTAATGGTTTCCGCCAGAAGACCAGAGAGGGGGAAGAAGAATGAGAGAAGGGAGAGAAGCTTGCATCCCTCTGCCACTTGTTTTTGAGTCCTTGAAGAGGCAAGAGGTCTCGAGAAAGCGAATTGCTTTCAACCCCTTGAAGAGACACGAGGTCTCTAAATATCCATTTTG
Organism: Tillus elongatus; assembly: GCA_964006375.1. NCBI lineage: Eukaryota > Metazoa > Arthropoda > Insecta > Coleoptera > Cleridae > Tillus > Tillus elongatus. The sequence goes on from OZ023270.1 coordinate 39,336,490, forward strand.
TTTGTAAGTCCTTTGGGAGACACGAGGTCCCTAGAGGTGTTGTGTGTGAATACAGAAAAACAAAGCTTATGTTCCTGCATTATTGGAGAATAAAGGTAGGTAACTTTGCTTATTGTCAGTGCCCTATTTGTTCTGTTTTTTTTTGTTATTCATTATAAAATAAATACACGTGGTATTTACACGTATCTTGTATAATAACGGATATATTGAAGAGCTTTGCCGTAGAAATGCGTCACCCTAGTATATATGCAAATATATAAAATCTGAAACTAACCCTGGATTTGGTTCTAAGTCGCCTAGTTTGCGCTCATTTGAAGACATCTTTTCAAAATTTAGAAGTTGCCGTGTCCTTATAATGGCAGGTTTTTTTTTTTCTACGAAAATGTCTTAATTATTATAGACTATTTAACCATAAACTCTATTACTAAAACTACTGCCATAACTGCAGAGAAAGGATATATTTGAAATGAATTTTCTGCAAATATATTAGTAAAATGAAGACAATGACAGTTGAAGCTGAAACTTAAGGTTTTGTAAAACATACTTCTTTTCATATTTTCTCTACATAACCAGTATTTGTTTCAGGCTCTTTCTAAAAATTGCCAATTTTGACGTTTCAAATAGCCACTTTGGCGTTTTAAGAAGAAAGACTATAACATTTTCAAAGTATTTTTTTGGTGCTCTTGGCCATTTTGCGACAAAAAAAAACTAATTTTTGTAATTTACGACAGATTTTGTTATCGACACAAAATATTTTGGTTTTGTGCGTTTCTCTGGTCATTATATGGCACCCAATTTTTTTTAACGCTTATTACTTTTTTCTTCAACCTAGAGATCTAAATTTTAGTACCTAGTATACTTTTCATAATATAAACCTATGTAACAAATTTGGTTGCCATAACTTTGTTATTTCCTGTACAAAAATGTTCTGAAAGAAAACCCAAAATTTTTCCGGAGAAACTGGTCCGATTCTCCTGGCTAACGAACTTATCCAAGGAACGCACTTACCATATTTGATCAAAATGGACCCTTTACTTGTAGTTGACACTCGTGTTGGAAAATAGTTAACAAAACACAGCTTTCCAAACTACTAATTTATTATTACCAACTATTTTCTAACACGAGTGTCAACTAAAATATATCTCTTCTCTATTATTAAATGTCCATAGAACTATATTCCACTATCGCCTGCTATGATCGTTTCCTATAGACCAACACTACTCGCTTTATAGTCTATGATCACTTTCACACCAACTTATTACAGACTGACTATCTGCGGCTCGCCTATTTATACTGTCCATAGAGACTAGAACTTCTACACTGTTGTACATATGTAGTCACTTCTGGTCCCTTCTAGGAATATAAATCCAGAGTGTTCATCGCTGTTACCAACACATTTTTACAAGATGCTTGTGACCATAAAGCGACAAAGTTCATAAACTTAATTCTCATAGAGACTGCGGTGTGACACTTCTCGCCTCTTTTTTCCCCTTAGGGCTCGTCCGCGTCATTGCCGTCCCGATAGCACAGCAGCCTTTGGCCTATTGTGCATGCCCTTCGTATTTTCTACTCCACCCATTCCAAAATCACTGTGTCTTGAACTAGTCTGCACAGCAATTGTTAGGGGGAAGCTTTATATTCCCTGTCTCCGGTCTAGGCTGTCCGTAGATCAGTTGTCTTTTGCGGTCCAGAGCCAAGATGTGCTGGGCTGATTCCTCCCACTCACCGCAGAGTCTGAACGCCAGGTCCCCCTCGAACCGCCCTATTTTATACAGGTGTTTCTTGACAGCCATGTGTCCCGTCAAGAGTCATGCTTTGTTCCTGAGCTGTCCTCTGCTAAGATTTAGCAGCTCCACAGCTCTCTCTGAACTGGGTTCCTTAATTACTGACTTCCCATGTCTGAGCCCTGGACAGTCTGCCCAGTACACCTTATGTTAGTTTCGAACCCAGGACTTAATGGATCCCCTGGCCGTGCTCTTCTTCACGCCCATGACCGGTTCTGGTCCCATAAATGGTTCTGCTGACTCTCTCTTCACGAGACTGTCAGCATCTTTATTGTCTTTAACCCCCGATCGTGACCCGGCACCCAGATGAGGGTGACCTCATTCTGCCCAGCCAGGTCGCTCGTCTCGTCTCGGCATTTACTTACCAGCCTGGAATTTACCCGTAGGCTACTTAGGGCCTTAAGGGCTGCCTGGCTGTGTGTGACTATGAGAATCCGCCGGTTGGTGTAGCCCCTCCTCTTGTTCTCTCGCACACAGTGCAAGATGGCGTACATTTCGGCCAGAATGACCGTTGCATGAGCTCCGAGGGAAATACTGTGACTTACCCTTGGTCCTTCCGAATAAACGCCTGCCCCCGTCCCAAGCTCCCCGTCGGATCTGTCCGAAAACCAGACGAGCGCGTCCAGTGGTAGGCCCGGCATCTCCCCCCGACATGCCTCGCGGTCAAGGATTTCACTGTACTTAAAACATGGCCTCCTTCACGATCTCCTGAATTTTGCAGTGGTCCCTGCAGCCTGGGTTGATCTTCAGTATATCATTGCAGGCTAGTCTGTATAGTCCTAGCCTGGCCTCCCCCATGATAACTAAGTGTAGGTGGGCCAGATCCAGCAACACCTCCATGGCGACTGTTGGGGTTGAAGTCATGGCCCCTGTGATGCCGAGGCAAGCCAGCCTTTGGATCTTGCCTAGTTTTTGTATGGCACTGGATTCTTGTCACCCTAAGCCACCAAACCAGTGCCGCGTATGTTAACGATGGTCTGACCACCCTTGTGTGCAGTGAGCTATACTAGGTCTTAGTCCCCACGTTTTTCCATATAGCCGCCTAGTGACGGCGAGGGTCACAACTGTCTTACGCAGTATTTTTTCAATGTGACCATTTCAGGTTAGCTTAGAGTCCAATACGGACCCACGATATTTTACCTCACTGGCCATTGGGATATTTCTACCGTATAGAGTGAGAGTTCTGTGGCTCTCCCACTTCCTCCTCGTAAATGGTAAGTACGTATAGATGGGGGGTTCTGGGACCACCACCTTCTACTACCCGGCAACTGCGCCGGCACGCAGTCGGACGTCACTGGATGGAGAGCCAAATGGGGCGCAAACCTGAGATGACGTAATCCAAGATGGCGGCCAATATAGTCAATCAGAAGTGAAAAACGCAGGAAATTTAAAATTTTAAATGACAGGTGGCACCACCTGTGAACGTAAGAGGACCCGCCATTTTGATTTTTGGTAGTGTGTCGTACGTAAAGAATGCGGCTTACGCATGCGCAAACCCAACTTTGTTATTAGTAGGTGTAGAGGTGTAATATTTTGTACCATGTTACTCATGATGACACGTACAAAGCAATGCCGCCGCTGGAAACGGCGGCGGGGGCTGCTCCCCTGGTCGGAATCTAGATCGGGGGTCCGAATCTAAGTCGAGATCTAAATATGCTCTAAATAAGAAGAAGACCTGTCATGTTAATTTTTATGAAAATGACGTATGAAAAGATGGCTTTTCCGCATGCGCAAACCCAACTTTGTTATTAGTAGGTGTAGAAGTATAGTGTTTGGTGTCATTTTACTCGGCTCAACAAGCAGATTTTACCAATCCTAAGAATATGAGAATGCCAGACATGTTGAATACCACATATGGCAACATAGCAACAACCAACAGCTGCAACTGAGAGTAACCTCGACTACAATCTAGATTCTGATTCATGTAACAGGAAATGAGTCATGGTTTACCATTTCAGGCCGATAATCACATTTAACGAATGCAAGATGTTAGCAGTTTAAGGTTGAAAATAAAACAACTGATTTAAATACAATTAATTTATTAGGATTAATTCACAAGATGTACATACTAAAAATATTACTATAATGGCTCTTACAATACCAGTTAGAGGTTTATATCAAAATACACAATCATGAATAACTAAACAGTAAGCTTTAGTTCTATTTGGAAAAATGTCTTTGCTCATAAACTCCACTTTGATGTCCACCGTTGACGACTTGATTGACTCATTCTGGTGTTGACAGTCGATTACAAATAGAGCCCGATCTTTAAACTCATCATAATTTAAGAAAGGCTCAGCCATGTTTTTATAACAAAAACTTTTTTGAAAATCTCTGTACATCTGGTAGGCATCAGCATATTTAGATTTTTCGAAATCCATATTCATAGATTCATAAGGGTAGCATCATGAATTTAGGAACACTCGTAGATCTATCATACCAATATTATCGAAAAAGTCACCTTTCTTGCTTACGTTGTCTTTTAACAGACCACACATCTTTATTAATATCTCTAAGCGCTGGTAGCTCATATATGTCCCATTTGCGATATGCTAGAAATACTGATGTGTCTTTTGCAATTTTATCCATCAGTTCCAACTTCATTTTATCGTTTGGAAATACATGTTTTACTTTTAAACACATGTTGGTTACAGTAATTTTCGATCTTGCTGTACCAGTACGGTAATAGCTGTTGGCATCATTTCGAGTTCTTGTAAATCGAAAAGTATGTTTACCGCAGAGCAGTCCTTTAAAGTGATGGAAGAAACTGAAGAGGAACCAAAGAGATAGGAGTATGTGAAACTTGTTGTCATTTAAGGTGATATGATCTAACGACACATTGAACCCAACGTTGCTAAGAGATTAGGCTTCATTCTTACTAAACGAAACCAGCAAATTAGAGACAACTTCTGGTATGGTCGATTTGGAGACTTTAAATTAATTATCGATAAAAATACTGGTTATTTTAATACAACTAACTGTGTAAAAATGGTGAGAAAAGATTGTATCATTGGTTGAAAAATAAGAATACCAAAGAGTTAATTGCCTATTACAACAAGCCGGTAGAGCATTTGGACAAACGGAATACTGTTGGTCCAAATGTTCCAGCAGAAGGAGTTGACTTAGTACCTACAACTGCTACCTACTTGGTAAAAATAGGTCGAGCTCAGACTGTAAACGACTTGATATGTTATATATATATATATATATATATATATATATATATATATATATATATATATATATATATATATATATATGTTTGCAAAGATTTGATTTTAAATTTGGCTTGTTGGATATGCGTTAAGAGTAAGAAAAGAACAATTATATTTTCAAATATTCATGCTGGATTACTTAACAAGTCAAACTGAAGGTCTTGAAGAACTATGGAAGACAATCTTTTGTAAGCCAACACGTATCAATCATTTTAGAGTGATCTTGTTCATGTGACCAGTTAAGCTAATGCGTTGAGGCGTAGCTTTCAAGTTTTATTTGTTTTAAAACATTCATATTATGGGCTAGTTTACCTAACAAGTCAAACTGAATGTCTTGAAATGAAGTCTTCAATATTCTATGAAAGAAATAAGAAAACTAAATAGTTGATTGCTTATTACAACAACAACTTAAAGTCATATTTAGAGTCACATCTAGGGGGCCGAAATTCAGGCTCCCTAGATGTGCCGAAAGCAACATCTCAAGTAACACCGTATATATATATATATATATATATATATATATATATATATATATATATATATATATATATATATATATATATATATATATGTGAAAAATAAGAAGACAAGAGAGTTGATCGTCTATTGTTAAGAAAAGAACAATTATATGTTTTCAAGCACTCATGCTAGTTTATCTAACAACTCAAATTGAACGTCTTGAAGTGTAAATGACAATTTGTAGACGAACACGTGTCCAGCTTTTCAGAATAATCTTAGCCATGTAACACTCCAACAAATTGCTTTGAGGTGTAGCTTTTAAGTTTGTAAATAAGCACGCGGTAAGAGAAGGACAATTATCTGTTTTCAAACATTCATATTCTGAGTTAGTTTACCTAACAAATCAAACTAAATGTCTTGAGGTGGAGCTAACAATTTTTGTAAATCAGCACACTCTCTGCAATTTCAGAGTAATCTTAGCCATGTAACACTCCAACTAATTGGCTTGACATGTAGCTTTCGGGTTTGTAATTCATCACACGTCGATCGTACACATTCTGAACTAGTCTACCAAACTAATGTCTTGAAGAGTAGCATTCAATTTTTGTAAACCAACATATGTCAATCATTTTAGAGTGATCTTAGCCGTGTAACACTCCAACTGATTGCTTTGAGATGTAGCTTTTAAGTTTTATTTGTTTTCAAACATTCATATTATTAGCTAGTTTACCTAACAACTCAAACTGAATGCTGGAAAATAAGAAAACCAAAGAGTTAATTGCCTGTTACAACAACAAGCTGGCGGAACATTTAGACCCACCGAATTCCGTTGGTCCAAATGTTCCAGCAGAAGGATGTGACTTAGTACCTACAACTGCTACATACTCGGTAAACATTGCTGGAGCGCAGACTGAAAACGATTCTATATCTGATACATATATGTGCAAAGGTTTGATATTCAATTTGGCCTATTGGATATCCAATCAGCTCTATAACAAATGCAACCAAATTATTTTTGATTTTTGCGTAAGTGAATTTAAACAAACATACAGGGACATATTTATACGTACAGAATTATATAGTTTAAGTCAAGATGCGTACCACCAAACCCGCTTCCACCATACATATTACAAATATAGATGATGTTGTTGATATATCTTCAGAACAACAACGAAGGCACGGTCTTCTCTTACCAAACACAGTTAGATGTATCATATATGGCCCAAGTTGGTGTGGTAAAACAAATGTTATGTTAAGTTTACTGTTTGAGCCGAACGGTTTAAAGTTTGATAACGTGTATGTGTGTTCAAAGTCTTTATACCAACCAAATACAAGATGTTACAAAAGGTGCTGGACGCTGCAAAAGGTGTTGGTTATTATCCATACAGTGAAAATGATGAAGAATCAGAACCTGCAGAAGCCTTGGACAGCTCTGTGTTTATATTTGATAATGTAGCTTGTAACAACAGGATAAAATAAGAGCATCCTTTAATATGGGAAGACATAAGAATATTGATTCATTCTATCTTTGTCAAACATATACTTGAATACCCAAACATCAAATATATGATAACGCTAATGTTTTGTTTCTCTTCAAACAACACGAAACCAATTTAAAACACATCTACGACGGCCATCTAACGACATATATGGACTTTAAATAATTTAAAAATGTTTGTTGTGAGTGTTAGAAAGAAAATAAGTTTGGTGTGTTGGTGACTGTAAAAGAAAACGATGTGCAAAACCGGAGATATAGAAAAGGATTCGATAGTTACATATTAATCTAATCGGGTACAACCAACGACAGACAGCTGTCTAGCAGGATAGACAGCTGTCTAGCAGGACAGACAGCTGTCTAGCAGGACAGACAGCTGTCTAGCAGGACAGACAGCTGTCTTACAGGACAGACAGGTGTTGGGCATCTGTCTAGCACGACAGACAGCTGTCCATGCTAACGAATTTTTATGAAATTATTTAACGAATTAACAGAATATTCGAATATGCGAATACACTCTCGTTGAAATAATTCGTACTCGGATACTCAAAGATTCGAATATTGGAACTATTGGTATTCGATTCGCAGCCCTAGAACAAACCTATAGCTTAACCCTTATCCAAAATCCATAGATAATGTTAATTTCTCTATGCCCCAAAAGTAAACATCCTTAACCCAACTTTATCTTAACGTTTAGTTTTAATTTCTGAATTTCTGAAGAAAAAAGAAACGTGATGTGTAAATAACAGATAAATATTAGTATTTTCATTCTTCAATAATTATTAATATTATCAGATGCTGGATATGCATATGTAATAAAAAAATAGGGTAAATAATTCTCAGATATTCGACATGGAACAGTCAGATAATAATCAAGGTAGGAGTATTTTTTATGCACTGGGTACCTTTTACCTTTCTTTAAAAATTCACACTTGATGAAAGTTCCGGGTGTTTTTGTCCAACATATCATTTATATGTATCCATATGGCCTAAATTTATAAGTGCACTTATCGCCATAGTTATGGTAGGAAAAAATATCAGTGATAGTCTCATTTTAGTTTACTCCGAAAGACCAGCTAACTATTGATTGATTAAACAATAGGTAATGCGGGCTGCGTTTAGAAGTCTCGCTAATAGTGTAGTCTGTATAGTATTTATAAACTGCTGAGGTTGATTAGTATTTATTATTATTTCTCAACTCTAAATACCAACACATTAGGGAAGGCATACTTCAGAGGTCTTGAGAGTATGGCTTATTACGTCCTAAATATCTTTCATTATTACTCCCAAAGTAACAATAGTTATCTGCAATATAAGCCTGTTTATTCCCAAGACCTGTCAAGGCATGGTTCCCACTCTTCTGGAGAACAGGGAAAGTCAGGGAATTTGTAGAAGAAAAAATGCTGTCTGGCAAAAATTGTGAAAATTGACTACAAGTTTTGGAATTTTTGTCGCTGCCAGGGAAAAATTGTTTGTTTCCTTTTTGTGATAAATAATTAAAACAATGTGGTTGCTTTTTGTGCAATTATGAACCATTCATTTAATGATTTATTTTTCCACAGAACCAAAATAATGGGTTTTTTATTTTGCGTTGGTCGCTTTTTATTTAAAATGGGGAAGTGTGTTTTCTACCATGAAGCGAAGACCTACTGTATTCTGTAGTAGTGTGTTACACATGTTGGGAGTACATTGTAGAAGATCAACGGCAGGGAAATAGATTTTGGCATGTCAGGGAAATTGGGGAAAGGTCAGGGAAATTGATATGCTGTTTTTTAGTGGGAACCTTGCAAGGGAATATTAGTATAAAGGAACATTGACAACCAATTGTTTGTCCACCAATATTAAAATTTATCAAATCTTTTAAAAGTGCATAGGATATGTTATTCATAAAATTTCATTCAAAACACGAGATCCAACCAACCACAAGTTCACAAATATATTGTTAAAGAGAAAAATTAAGGAATGAAGGAGAACTGGTTGAGTGAGAGATGCCAGAAGTTGAAGAACTAGACAAAAAATATGACACTTTCAATTTACATGAAAAAAAAACTCTCAATAATATTAGATATGCAGATGACACCATCGTATTAGCAGGCACAATAGAAGAACTACAATATCTAGTACAAAGACTTAATATTGAATACATAATTGTGGCTTACAAATGAATCTCAAGAAAACCAAATTCATTGTAAATAACAAAAACCAGAATATTAGAGCTAATCTTGTTATCGACGAAACACGAATTGAAAAAATATCGTCCTATAAATACTCAGGTGCATGGATCACAGACAATACCAATCAAATGAAGAAGATCAAAAACCGCATAGAACCGCCAGAACAGTAACAAAATGAGAAAGATATTCTGCAACCGGGACATCAGCATTAGTCTGCACATCCATATGCTGAGATGCTACATTTTTACCACTCTCCTTTATGGAGTGCTTGGACATTCAAGAGCAGAAACATCAAAAACATAGATTTGAAATGTGGTGCTACCGGCGAATTCTCAAAATCTCATGGGTGGATCGTGTGACGAATGCCAGCGTACTACAAAAACTAAACAAACAACAAGAACTACTAAAAACTACCAAAAAGAGAAAATCTGGAGTAAGCTGGAGTACCTGGGTCATATCATGAGAGGAGCGAAGTATGTGCTACTTAGAAATACCATGCAGGGAAAAATCAGGGATAAACCGAGCATAGGTAGAAGAAAAACATCGTGGTTGTGCAATCTACGCGAATCATACAAATGCAGCTCAATTGAACTTTTTAGACACGCAGCAAATAATATAAGACATGCAGCAAATAATATAAGACACGCAGCAAATAATATAAGACGTGCAACAAAAAATACAATATTGGCTATGATGATTTCCAATCTCTGGTAGGAAGGGATGAACAAAAGACCCATCGGGGTTGCAGTGTTTAGAGGCCAATCCCTATATGACTCATTAAACAATCTACAATGTCAATATTTTCGTTGTATAGAGTCTGATTTATTACTGTGATTGTTTAGTTATTTTATTGTTGTAATTGTTATTATAGTTATTATTGTTAGTTTGATTATACTTACATGTCAAATATTGACACATCAGATAGACATTTTTAAGACGTCATTTTTATTTTAGTTTTATTTTTAAAGAATTTTTGATCAAACCATCATGACGTCGCAACGGATTTTTATTTGTAGTTGTCATGAATATTTATAAATGAATTCAATTTTCTTCTGACTGATGATGCCAACAAGCAGCGAAACCGCTTGCAGAGAAGAAAACAAACATTTGTGGAGCCAGAGAAATAGTCTACCTCTGTATCTAGTATGGAACGGTTTCACCAAGTAAGGGCAACAACAATTAATGAAAAAATACAGAGAAATGAATTCTGGCATATATTTAGCAATAATTAAAATAACTATTCAGTTTATGTATTTTTTAATGATTATGCTTTTTTTTTTAATAAATTTTACTCTGCAAAAATTGCAGCTTCTCCTGCTTTGCTGTGTGCTATATTTTTAAAGCTTAAAGAACATTGACAAGTCATAAATTTTCAATGTTGCAAACAGGAATAAAAAAAAAACCAAGTGCCATTAGACTCAATTTGGATACCATGATGTAGGTGACTAAGTGTCATCGAAGGCTTTTCATTTAGAGAAAAAAAAAACTTAAGGTCCACTAAATCTGATCACCCTGTAAGGTAATGGTTGGACGATATAAATTATAAATCAATTGTGTGAAAGGATACCAAAAATCTATATTCATAAAAAAATTGCCATTAAAAAAAGGTAAACATTTCATGGCTTGCTAAATTATGCGATTTTTGCATAGAACCTACAAATTTTATCATTGCATTCAGAAACTTGTCTGCTATCAGTAAGTGTAAAATATAGAGGTGTTCAGTTAAAAAATGTATGCTTGGTGTGTAACTCACTTACGAGGCATCTGTATGGTGGGCAATAATATTAGAATGTAGCTCATCTTATTCCCTATCGACTTTCATTGAAGTTTTTTTTTTTTTCAATTTCTAATAATATGCCTCATAAATGTGAGAAATACATGGTTCTTCGGTTGCACAGCATTCAGAATCTATTGAAACTCGACGTTCTGGCTCCCATTTTGGAGACATTTTCAAGTGGGTAGGCAAATATGAAAGGAAAATTTGACTCAACACGGGAAATCTCATCAGGCCCGGACACCGGAAGGATTGACAGATTGAGAGCTCTTTCTTGATTCGGTGGGTGGTGGTGCATGGCCGTTCTTAGTTGGTGGAGCGATTTGTCTGGTTAATTCCGATAATGAACGAGACTCTAGCCTGCTAACTATGCGTATTTCGACATCCCAAAGGCCCGCGGCGGCGGGGGGTTCGCTCGTCCGCTTTGTGGTTTTTACTGTCGGCGTACATTCAATTCTTCTTAGAGGGACAGGCGGCTTCTAGCCGCACGAGATTGAGCAATAACAGGTCTGTGATGCCCTTAGATGTTCTGGGCCGCACGCGCGCTACAATGAAGGAATCAGCGTGTCCTCCCTGGCCATAAGGTCCGGGTAACCCGCTGAACTTCCTTCGTGCTAGGGATTGGGGCTTGCAATTGTTCCCCATGAACGAGGAATTCCCAGTAAGCGCGAGTCATAAGCTCGCGTTGATTACGTCCCTGCCCTTTGTACACACCGCCCGTCGCTACTACCGACTCAATCTGCCTGTTTCTTGCAGTGGTGGATAATGGTAGGTTGGGTTATTGTAGTTCGATTACGGGACCTCAATCTTGCCTACTTCCGAGATCACTAGAAATTATCTCTAAGGTCAACTCAGTATGTTTAAACCTAGATCAGTGGGAACTCTGGGCTGCCGCCCAATGAACTTGTATTTATATTATAGTCGGTCTTCTAGCTGGATCATTATGAGTGTTATTACTTGGTTTGATAATGTTTATTGTGTCAGTGGTCGCAGTGTTATGGCCCACTCACTACATAATCTAACCTAACTTATTGTGTCAGGTATGGTAATAACAGTATTACGCGAACTAAAAGTATTTGTTGGATTAAGTAATGGGGTAGTAAAACTCTATAGAATTATTGGTTACCCTGCGGGTTCGTAGTATAGATATGATGGGTTTCCAGATAATCAGAAGTTGAAGACCAATATCTCTTGTTTAAATGATTGAGGCGTTTTTCGTTCTTGATGTCTTTGCAGATGATTCTGGTTCTAAGGTTGTGAGCTGGGGGCTATGGGTTTAGCACCATCGAAGTCTATTAGGTATCTTGTATTAATCGTCCAAGGCTGATGAGGGGTCAGCTTTTCTGTCTATGGGGTTGTGTTTTTTTTTTGTTCCCTCAGGGCTCGTCCGCGGCCTTGCCGCCCCGATAGCACCGCAACCCTGGGGTTGTGTTGGTATATTCTATAAAAATTCGCAGCCAAAATTTGGTGACTTACAAATAAGACACATCAGAGAAGCCAAAAGTATTAAATTGGTACAAGACACAAAATACATGGGAATCATCATGAACAGTCACCTGAGGTGGGATAAACACGCTCACAAAGAGAATAAGAAAAACAGCTTACATATGTAAGACACTTGGAAAAATTGTAGACCAAAAAGAATTAATGGTGCTGCACCACTCATTAGTCGAAAGTCATCTAAGGTATGGCATTTTAGGATGGGGTGGTATTCTGGATGTACACTTAAAGAGTTTAGAAATAACTCAAAAAAGAATTCTGAAGATAGGGAACACAGCAGCAACTTACCTTTCTGATCAACTGTTTTATAATTCTGGAGTCTTCGATCTTCGACAGTTGTATTATTACCCGCTCGGAATTCAAATGTATAAACAAAGACATCTTCTGTTGGCTACTGACCATAGATACCTTACGAGGCAGAGAACATTAGTCGACACGTTTTACGCTTCCAAGAGTATTGGTCAGCGCTATCATGAGTTCTTTATGCCCAGAATATATAACACCCTTCCGCATAGTATCAGGAAAATAGTGACATTGAACACATTTTAAAAGGAGAATAAAAACATTTATACAAAAACCATAATAAAGGTCTTAATAATTATGAAATAATGTTTGTCACTTGTGTGTACCCACAGTGACTCCTTAGTAAGTGTTTATATCATTTGTGGATGGTTCACATGTACTTTTTATTTTTGTTTTTAAGTTGCATACCAATTTTGGTCTCATTAAGTAAAATGAATAGAAGAATATTATTATGATTGGCAATAAGTAACTGATTTTTAAATATTTTATGATGTGACTATAATTTATTTGTTTCGTTTTATTATAGTGTATTCGTTTTTGTTGTTGTAAATTTGTGCTTTTAGTAGGACTTGTTGATCCGTTAATTTGTTTATTTTGGTGCCCTTGTTGTGACAATGTTTGATAATGACTTATTATAGAAGTGACCGAAATGTTGTTCATGTAAATGTGTACTTCATATGTTTAATTTGATTTATTGTACACATTGATGTTGATTGGTTGCTTTAAGTACATTTTTATATTTTTGTATATGTAGTCACAAACAAGTAATTAATTACTTTTGTGAGAATATTGTGTTATTTGCAAGGACTTATGGTAGGATTGGGCGTTACGGTAGCAATTAGTGTGTATCAGTTTTTAGTAATGAGTGTAAGAAATTCCCTGTAGTGGGTTTTTCATGATGCATACATCTGAGAAAGGTAAAGAAGAGTCTCTTTTCATGGTAAACTGGAAATGGGGGTTGATGCTTTTAGGTAACAAAGAAATCCGTCCAAATAATCTTTACCATGCAGCCAAATAACGAAAACATCTACGACATACCTTACCCAGCGGACAGGTTTAAGTTTGGCTAAATTAAATGGTTTTGTCTCTAAATTTTCCATGAGTGCAGGAGAGAATGGTGAACCCAGTGGAGCACCACATGCAATGTTTTAGGGTATCCGTCGAATAATATGTTTATTTTTGAGGATGTCGACAGTTTCAGAATGAGGTATATCAGTGGATAAAAACAATGTTGAAGCTAACAAGCATGTGGTTTTGAGAAATGATGCTGTTTTTAAGATCAATAAAATGAGTCAAGTTTTTGATATAGCTACTGATGATTGAAACGTTTTGCCTAGCTGTTTTGTTCCTTTTTCTGTGGACGAACGGTGGGCACTTATGACATGGCAAGGGAAATATCGGGCTTATGGATTTTTGGCAAACCATATTTTCTAGGAACAAGAGACGATTTTTCATGTGGAATCATTTCTTTTTTGATGTCACAGCCAAGCTGAAAGTTGTTAATTATATTTTGCATTTTATTTTTAGGTAAGATGTAGAACTGTTGGCGATTTGTTTATATTCTATGATCTTCAGTAAATTGATTATTATTTGTATACGATCTGTTTTGTTGAGTATTACTGTGGCATTGCCTTGGTCTGCTTCTAGGATTATAATTTATGTGCTCTGGTTTAGGTCTCTTGAGCGATTGTCATTCATGAAAAGAAAGAAAGGTTGTTCTTACAACCTGTTTATAGTGTCCCGAAGTGTAAGGTGCATTTTAAACTAGTGTATTTTTGTATATGTGTCGTAAAGCACTGTGTCGGCTGTGTTAAAGGGTCGTTTCTCTCAAGGACGTCGCCCTAAAAATTGTGTGCAAATTGCATGTACACGACAAATCTACACGAAAGGTGGAGGTTTGACAACGTAGTATCTTAACAATGTCTTGTCATGTAATTTCTGCTTCGTCAGTTGGTAATTGTGTTATGGCATCTTCTGTTTGAGAAATTATCTTTTCTATTAGAATGAATTTAGGGGTAGGTGGGAAATTAAAACATTTTGCATACAACTTTTCACCATGATAACTAAAAAAAAGTCGAAGACGCAGCAAGTGCGTAATGGTAGTGAATTTTCATAAAAATGATCTGGCACAAAATATTTTATTATAACTTTTTTTTCTTGTAACATAGAAATCTAAATTTTGGTGTATAGTTTACTTTTTATATCGTAAACCTACCTACCAAATTTGGTTATCATAGAGTTTTTATTTTTTAAGATAAAATTTTTTTTCAAATGAAAACTCAAAATTTTTCCGGAAAACCTCGTCCGATTTTTCTGATTAACGAACTTATCAAAGACATTTACAAAAGGAAGGTACATGCCAAATTTTATCAAAATAGGCCCATTATTCTTTGAGATAAAATTTTTTTTGAATGAAAATCAAATTTTTCCCGGAAAACCTCGTCCGATTTTCCTGGCTAACAAACTTGTCAAGGCCATTTACAAAAGGAAGGTACATGCCAAATTTTATTAAAATCGGCTTATTACTTTTTGAGATAAGAATTTTTTTCGAATGAAAACTCAAAATTTTCCCGGAAAACCTCGTCCGATTTTCCTGACTAACGAACTTATCCAAGCTATTTACAAAAGAAACGTACATGCCAAATTTTATCAAAATCGGCCCATTATTTTTTGAGTTATCGGTGTGATACATACATATATATATATATATATATATATATATATATATATATATATATATACATACATATATATATATATATATATATATATATATATATATATATATATATATATATATATATATATATATATATATATATATATATATATATACATACATATATATATATATATATATATATATATATATATATATATATATATATATATATATATATATATATATAAACATATAAAAATTGAAACTAACCCCGGATATGGGTTCTAGGGGTCCTAGTTCGCGCTCATTTGCAAAAATTTTTTCAAAATTCAAAAGTCGGGATCTCCCCATTAGTCAATTTTTTCTACGAAAATTCACTAAAAGGAATGGACTGATTTTTATGAAACTTGGCATGCATGTTGCTTTAGTAAATGGACTGGATAAATTCGTTAGCCAGGAAAATCCTACCAGGGGGTCCACGAAAATGTTGAGTCTTCCATTCTGGTTCTCCAGAAATAAATTTATTGTAACCAAATTTGGTATGCAAGTTTGCTCCTATATAGTGTATGAAGAAAAAATTATTAAGCATTTAAAGAAAAAAAAAAGGTCGTGTTGAAAGTCAAAAAAGAGTAGAAGACCAAAATATTAAGCGATTAATGCCTCAAACGACAAGTTGCCGGGATTTGTTTGTGAAGTACAGAATCCTTATCATCCCGTGCGTGTACATTCTTTGCTGTCTGTCTTATCTCCACAGTCACCAAAGTTAATTTGTTAGGCACTCAGACCTTCACGGCCACAGCACAAGAGATAGCGACAAATTCATCATACCAAGGCATCGCTTAGCAAGGTTCCAGTCTTCCTGTGCGTTCACTGGCGTTAAATTGTATAACAAACTGCCGTTGGCTTTCCAGTGTCTTACAGTTGTGTTGTAATGGTTTATTACTTGTAGGTTTTATTGGATCGTCGTAGCCTTTATGTGTTGTTTATACTTATATTTTAGATGTAGACATGCCTTGTACGCTTTGAAGGTAATAAATATGTATGTATGAATATATATATATATATATATATATATATATATATATATATATATATATATTACACAGATAATTCATAAAACAAGGGACCGATTTTTATCAAATTTGGTGCCTTCCGTTTGCAAGTGACTTGACTAAGTTCGTTAGCCAGGAAAACCGGCCCAGGTTTTCCTGGAAAATGTGTTTTCTTTCGGAAAATTTTTATATCTCCGGAAATAAAGTAGGGGCCACCACATTTGGTACGTGACTTAACTTTACGGTTAAGACGTTAAGCTTTTTTAAACAATATTTATTGAACTATTACACAACTAATATATAAATACAATAAGATGTCAGCATGAGTGTGATACTCTAATGAAATACGATACTGCAGCACACGATGTGCAAAGTACTAAGATAGGAACAAGAATGAACACCCTGCTGAAGGCGAGTTGTCTATTTATAATGTTTTACCTCGGGAGTGGCTCTATTTTCTTTAGAGGTGACTTACAATCTGCTGACTCAGCTTCTCACACTTCACGGCGAAGTTTCCCAAGGTGCCTGCTGATACGCTGTCTCTGGTGTCTGCATACTTGGGTTGCTACATTGTTTCAATAATGGCTTGTTATGGTCCATTTATCTCCTCCCCCTTTGAAGAACGAAGCTACAGTTCGTTACAGATCTTCATGGGAAATCCGGTCTTCGTATTTTTTGGAGTTTCTTCCTTGGTCTTCTTCAATTTTTTCATTGTTTGTTTCGTTATGACAGCTATGAAGGCTATTGCTACCGCTACATATAGCAGGACGGTCCATATACCTAGGTGATGGATTGGTATATTGATCTGGCCTGGTATATCCCTTTCGATTGATTGGAGGTGGTTCTGGATGTGGTTAATATCGTGTAGCTCGACGTTGTCTAATTTTAGTTCTGGTAGTTCTTCGGGAATTTTGGGTTTTTCTTGTGCCGTGACTTATAATTTTGGTAGATTAAATATTTGTTGAGTTTCAGATATTGTTTGAGTAGTTTTGTAAATTTTGTTCCTGTTTGTAGATTACAATTTAGTTTAAGGGTTATTATTTTGGTTGCCCTTAATAATGTTGGTTTCTTCTTGTTCCTCCAATTACTTTGATTTTCGTTTCTTCCGATGATAGTATGATATATTGATTGTTTCCATATTTTCCTGTTTAAAATTATCTATAGGCTTCTGAAAGTTGATTAGTTTGATTTCGCATGGATTTTGGTCGTTGAGTGTGGTTGGATGATCATTTTCGCAAAAATACAGTTGGTTCTTTAAAATTTGACATTCTTCGTTTCGGTAAGCATATTGTTTGCTACTAAGGATGAGGTATTTTGTTCTTGGAATTATCATTGTAGATGTGTAAGGATTTTTCGGTATTGGTAGGGTGTACAACTGGTAATATGTATAATCTGACTCATCTACTAGTGTTATTTTTAATAGAAAAATAATTTTGAAGTCAACTTTGACCTTTTTTTTTTCATATAGGCTTAAATCGTTGGTTAATTATGAATTTGGGTTGTAATATAGATGTGTAAAGAGTAGGTATAGATGGTATGTTCTAACTCCACCACCCACCACCCGGGTGGTGGAAGGTGGTGGAGCCACTGACCTGACTCAACCGTCCTCGAGCTAACCCGAGCACAAGGTGGCGGAACTGACCGAACCCGACCGCCCCCGAGCTAACCCGAGCACAGGGTGGCGGAGCCACTAACCAGACCCGAATATCTCCGCCACCTGACTTCGTATTTAACCCGAACAAGTAGCGAACTAACCTGAGATGACGTAATCAAATTCAAAAGCCAACTAACCTGTATTAGGCAAACGAGGAACCGCCATTTAAAATAACATGCGTAATAAGAAGTTAATTATTAGCAATAAAATATAAACCACTTATCAAACCTGAGAAGTATATGAAAATTCGCTAACATAAAGCACTTGCTGCGTTTAGCTTTTTTCTACAAAAAATTAGTAGACCAACTCACCAAACATAGTCATCGCCTTCAGACATAGATTATTTTCGTAAAACGTTTTAGTTCTGATTTTTCACAAAAATAACTAGACACATATTGATACAAAGTCATCAACAAACCATAGCTCTATATACACAGAAATTTCTACAAATAAACACAACTTATAGCTTCACTAAACCTATACACCTGTAATGAAAACACACCTATGGCATATTAGGTCAGATTCCAAAAATTATTACTGCAAAACACATAATTTTCATGACCGCGCCCGGCTGATGATTTAAACTGAGGTTATTAGCGGGCTACTCACCTAAACCGGAAAGACTTGTGATAACGGTTAATCAGCTGATGTACTATTGCGTTTGGAATAAAATCATAAGGTTTTATTTCGCTTCCCAGATCATATGACGGCTTTAGTTTAAATAGAGAATCGGTAGCGAATTTTTATATAAGTTATTTGGTGTAAATTATTTTATTATAAAATTGAAATATATGTTTTTTATATCGTAAACCCACCAAATTTGTTTCTTAGACAACGGTTTAAGGTTAGAAATAAAACACTCGATTGTAATACAATTAATTTATTAGGAGTAATAATATTTACATACAAAATATTACATAATGGCTCTTACAATACCAGTTAGAGGTTTATATTCAAATACACAATCATGAATAATTAAACAGTAGGCCCTAGTTCTCGGAGCAAAATTGTCTTTACTCATAAACTCCACTTTGATGTCGACTGTTGAAGACTTGATTGATTCATTCTGGTGTTGGCAATCGATTACAAATAGAGCTCGATCTTTAAACTCATCATAATTTAAAAGAGGCTCCGACATGTTTTTATAGTAAAAACTTTTTTGAAAATCTGTATACATCTGGTAGGCTTCAACATATTTTGATTTTTCGAAATCCATATTCATAGCTTTATAAGGGTAGCATTCTGAATTTAGGAACACTCGTAGATCTACCATACCGATGTTATCGAAGAAGTCACCTTTTTTGCTTATGTTATCTTTCCGATCTGTTTGAAACGCTATAATCACATATCTAGGTCTTTCCAAGTTGGTTGCAGTTTTAACAGCCCACACATCTCTGTTTATATCTCTGAGTGATGGTAGCTCATATATATCCCATTTCCGATATGCGAGAAATATAGATGTGTCTTTTGCTATTTTATCCATCAGTTCCAGCTTCATTTGATCGTTTGGAAATACATGTTTTTCTTTTAAAAACATGTTGGTTACAGTTATCTTAGATCTTGCTGTACCTGTGCTGTAATAGCAGTTGGAATCATTTCGAGCTCTTGTAAATCGGAAAGTATGTTTGCCACAGAGAACTCCTTTAAAGTGATGAAAGAAACTGAAGAGGAACCAAAGAGGTAGGAGCAAGTGAAACTTGTTATCGTTTAAGGTGATGTGATCTGATGATACATTCAACCCAGCATTGCTAAGAGATTTTGCTTCATTCTTACTAAACGAAAGCAGAGTTTTGATGTTTGTTGTGGTGTATGGATCTCGTACTCGCTCCACTTCCTTGTTATTTAATTCATAGATCATTGATTCAAACAGAGCTACTCCTCCGTTATTTGACATGTGGCAGACACCAGTAGCATTTTGTACTGCTAGAGGTTCCAGAGCACCTTCGATTATTAGAGCTGACTTTGCTAGACATACGAATGCATCTTGCTGATTGATGTTTATTTCAACTTCATCGCTGTTACCAAACGATTTAGTTGATGAATAGTAAGACCTAAGTTCTTCTCGATCAATGGAGTCGTCAAACTTGGGGTCTTTGAATATTTCTAGTTTTGATGACATGATAACCAAGACTTTTAAGGAATTCAATATTATCGGAACGAAGTGTATGCTTCAAAGGAGCTGATTGTACTAAATTTGTTTTGGTAGATTCGCTTGCTTTTATATATTTAAAGACTAGCATTCTAGGCAATCTTTTTAAGCTCTAAGCGAACAGACACCTCTTCACCTTGAAAGTTTACAGGAACTGAATCTTGATCCACGATGTCGATGCTTATATTTGAAATCTCTCGTTTGTTTACTGGTAAATAAATTAGATTCTTAGGTTCTATATCGATTGCATAACCAGGATCGACCATCGGTGCAAACTCATATAACGTATGTGAAGGTTTTCCATTATAGTAAGAACCAGACACAATATTAGTTTCTATACGAATCTGTTTAACATCCACTATTTCAACAGGTAAATCAGATTCATGGAAGACACCTGGCTGAAGAACTTGCTTTGAAAATCCCAGCATTCGCCCAATCGAATCATCAGATTCAAAACTGATACTTGTGAAACACTTTATTTCACATCTAATGGTGTTGGGATTAGGTCTTAGAATCAAAGCTAGCTGCTTTTGTTCACGTGTTGCTGTAGCACCAACAAGTTCATTTTGAAGCAAGTTTTCCAAATGTATTATTTCATATGCACCAGTAGGTATCGTGATGATTCTCCAAGCAGCTCCTTCTTTTACATAAAATTTATTTTTACCTTTATATATGTTAGGTATGTTGTTGTATGTGTGAAAACCTATCAAAGCAACTGCATAACTACCACCTGGATCCAATTCAATTGGAGGATCGTAGTCTGTTGACAGATGACAACTGCGATCTTTCAACGTGAAGGTTTGCGACATGACTGAAACACAGATACTACTGTTTACGTCTTTTATTTAAAAATTTTAAACATAAGTGGCCACAATTATAAGTATTATATTTCTGATACACATCATGATTGTATATTAGAGTAGAGTCTTTAAGGTAATGCTGCAACTCAACTGGCGGCTTCAAGTTTCCATATGAGTCAAAGTACACGGCTGTGTCACCACGTTTCTTAACTGCAACCCAATGACTGCCAGGTTCCTTGTTTGTTTGCAAATTCATGATAAGTGATTCATTCTTGCGTGGCCCATTCAATGGCAAAGTATCTCGCATGTATACACCTCTAAAATATGGAATTTTCATTTTACCAGCAAATTTCATAAGATCTTCATTTGTTAGAGGTCTTGCTGGTAAACATCTTACTCGTTTTTTGGTTTCTGCAAATACAACCCATAACCGCTACGCTGCTTCTTCAGATATAATCCTTTACTGAATCTCTTATACTTTGGTTTTAATTTCAAACCATTACCTCTCTTACCCATAGCAATAGCCTCCATCGTTTTGTTATGACGTTCTTCTTCTTCTAGTTTTTGTTTGGCTGATTTGGCATCGTTAACTGCTTTAGCAATGCCTGCAGCACCGCCACCTAGAGCACCTAGCGCTGACAGGCCACCAAAAATTAAAGGTAGTAGTGGAAGGAAGCCTCCGCTTTTAGGTATTGGAATAACTCGCGGTTTCAGCACATTCTTACGCCCACCAATCTGTTTAACAATTGCGTGAGCGATATCAAACACAGCATTCTCTGATGGAATAAGATTTCTGTCTTTTAGAACTTCTCCAATCAGACTAAGAATGTTTTTAAAGGGAACTTTTTTCCTCGGTTTTGAGTTGATTACATCAAGACCCATACCGAGCTTTCTTTTAACTTTCATGGTGTTTGTAACACTCCAAGCGGCTAACTTTTCACCAAAACTCGCGTCCTTTGACTTGACTCTCTCCCAAGCTCGATTCTCCAACACTTCGTCGGCTCGATGCCTATCACTTAACTCTTTTGATTGAGAGTAAGCGATGTCGTGGTCTCGACAAGCACGATCTAAAGGATTGATACCTTGATCACCTCTAGCAAGACGTTCTTTAAGTTTAGTACCCGGGCCACAAAATTGATAACCAGGAACGTGCAGCTCAACAGGTAGCTTGTTAATAGCTGTGTTTACAAGACCTTCACCCTGTGACACCAACATTGATACTAACTGTGTGATCCGCTTACATGTCTATATTTATATACATACTCGAAAAATATAGTTTAGTTCCAGTCAAGATGCACACCATCAAACACGCTTCTGTCTTACCTATTACAAATATAGACGATGTTGTTGATACAGCAGAACAACAACTAAGGCATGGTCCTCTCTTCCCAAACACAGTTAGAGGTATCATATGTGGTCCTAGTGGGTGTGGTAAAACAAATGTTATGTTAAGTTTATTGTTTGAACCGAACGGCTTAAAGTTTGAAAACGTGTATGTGTATTCAAAGTCTCTGTATCAACCTAAATATAAGATGTTACAAAGGGTGTTGGATGCTACAAAAAGTGTTGGTTATTATCCATATAGTGAAAACGATGAAATATTAGATCCAGCAGAAGCCCAGGACAACTCGGTGTTTATATTCGATGATGTGGCTTGTGACAAACAAGATAAAATGAGAGCATACTTTAGTATGGGGAGACATAAGAATATTGATTCATTCTATCTCTGTCAAACATATACTCGAATACCCAAACATCTGATACGTGATAACGCTAACGTTTTGATTCTCTTTAAACAAGATGAAACGAACTTAAAACACATCTATGACGATCATGTGACCACTGATATGGACTTTAAACAATTTAAAAATATATGTTGTCAATGCTGGAATGGTAATAAGTATGGTGTGTTGGTGATTGTAAAAGAAAATGATGTAGACAAAGGTAGATATAGAAAAGGATTCGATAGCTATATAGTAATCTAATTGGCTAAAACTGTCTAAGAGGGCAGACAGCTGTTAGACAGGACAGCTGTTAGACAGCTGTCTAACAAGACAGCTGTCTAACAAGACAGCTGTTAGACAGCTGTTAGACAGCTGTTAGACAGCTGTCTAGCAGAACAGCTGTTTACCAGTTGTCGTGATAGATACCTAACACTAGATAGGTAGACATGCATCCACTTCAAAGCTAGTACACCTTAAACCACCAAACAGTTTGTATCTCTTAGCACGATCAACTAACAAGTGGCTTACATCAGGTTGACAGGTTGTTTGAAACAAATAACTTTAGCAAGATGGAGGCGATGAGTAACCAAGAGAGAAAAATTAAGAAAAAGATTTTACAACTTGCTGAAAACATTCGAAAAAAACATTTAATGCTTAAGCTTGGTAGAGCTGAGAATGATGAAGCCCTGCAGCGTTTATATAAACCACTTGTTGACCCACTGAGTGAAATATCTAAAAATACATCAACGCTTAAACTGCAGTCACCAGCTGAACAAATCAAAGAAGAAGCGGTACCAGAAAAGAAACCCAAAGTTGAGTTCCTTAAAGACCATGAAGTTTTTGAAGCCGAACCAGGGGAGGAGACAAGTTCCGATGAGGATATCCCAACATTTGAAGAGCTTGAGGCAGATCTACAAACTGTCACAAACAACCCAGCATATCAAGAATTTTTGGAGCAATATCCTGAACGAGTTCGGTATTATGTAGATAAGTATTTTACTGAACCACCGAGACTTGCTACCATTGATCAAGCGTATGGTGCTCGCTACGCTAAAGATACTGGTAGCTGGAGTCTTGGCAACAAACACTTGGACTTTACTGATACTGACATTCGACTAGGTCAAAGGAGATATCCTCAAACACAAGGTCTGCTGGAATTGATATTTATGAAAACACCTAGGGGGTATACTTATGACGATCTTCAACACTATAGAGATATTCTAGAAGCAACTAGTGTTCATAAAATGAACTACGATCCCAACGCACGAACCAAGGGTTGCTCCTCGGAAAAGTATCTTACTCTAATAAAACCAGTTATAAACCCACGAGGGCGAAGATCCTCAACTCCTCAAGGTTTTGGTTACGACATACGTCTTAATGAAGAACCTAGAGCTCAGAACGTCAGTGATAGAAAAATCAGCATTAACAACTATATGATGCAAAATAACAAACAAATAGAGTATGTGTATTGGGATGACATAAATGAGTTGGTTGATAGACTTAGACTTTTAGTAGCTTCCCAAGCTGCTGGTAATAATGCTCATAACAATGAAATTCAGTCAATCATTGAAGAACTGAAGGAGGTTGGTGTTATCGCCTAGTATACCTACATATATCACAGACATACCTACCTTAGTGCTTAGTATAAAAATGTCTATCGATAAGTTCGGACGTTCCCAATCCAATAAAGGTTCTAAGTTTAAAATTATTGAAAGAGAGATTTTCCCAAGAACTGATAGTGGTGATTTTGATTTGCAAAGCCATAGATTGTGTAACATCGCTGATCCAGTCGATGCAACAGATGGTGTAAATAAAAAATTTGTTGATGTATGGATAGACGACTATCAGAAGAACAAAGATGAGGTAAAACAAAGAATCATTGCCATACTACTTGAAGCTGTACACAAACCTGAGTTGGAAGATTTAAAAAACGAATTTAAAAATAAATTGAAAATTTTAGCTAAGAACATAACTACTCAAGTTTTAAAAGATATTGATGTGTTAAAGAATAAGAAGCTAAAGAATAAGCTGGGAGAAATAGACAGCAAACTAAAAGATTTACATGATAAGTGGATACTTTTAAATCCAACATCACCATGAGACGCAAAACTGTTGAACCATCTAATACCAAAAAACAAATTATTGATGAGTTATATAAACCAGCAAGAATCAATTTTAAACGTAGACGTACAATAATCAAAGGTTTAAATGATTTGTGGCAGATTGATTTAGCAGAATTTACAGACTACTACAAAGCAAACTCTGGTTACAAGTATATTTTAGTGGTTATTAATTGTTTTTCAAAGTATGTGTGGACTCGCCCTCTTAAATCTAAAACTGCTGAAGAGGTGACTAAAGCTATGGCTGATATTTTATCTACTAGTACAGCGCCCTCTAACATCCAGTCTAATCTTGGCCGCGAGTTCTATAACTCAAAATTTAACGCCTTAATGAAAAAATATAACATCAATCACTACAGCACTTATAGTGTGAAGAAGGCTGCAATGGTGGAAAGAGTCATACGTACCTTGAAAGAGAAGATCTATAAAAATTTCAACTTGATTGGTTCCTACAAGTGGATTAATACACTACCTGACGTCACTGCTGCTTACAACGCTACTGTTCATCGAACAACTGGTGTAAAACCTAAAGATGTTAACAAGAAAAATGAAAAAGCTATTCTGAAACAAGTTTACTCAAATCTGAAAGTGTTTAACAAAAAAAAATTTAAAGTGGGTGATGTTGTACGTATAAGTAAAGCAAAAGCTCAATTTGAAAAGGGATATACACCTCGCTGGTCAACAGAATTATTCAAGATTGTTAGTATTCATTTCACAAATCCAGTAACATACTTTCTTGAAGATATGCACGGGAAACCAATCAGTGGAGGGTTTTACGAGGAAGAACTACAAACGACTAAACAAACAGACATCTATCTGGTTGAACGCATCTTGAGGAAGAAAGGCAAGCAGCTCTATGTAAAATGGCTGGGTTTTGATAAATCTCATAATTCTTGGATAAATTCAGATGATGTTAAATAAGCTTATACAGGGTCGCTGATAAGTCTGGAAACGGTCGATTATCCGGGAAAATATACAAGGTGTCGAAAAAAGTTTTATACAAAAGTTTTTGGGTTCTTCAATGTCTACTAGGCGGTGATAATTTTATTTATACAGGGTTGGTCATACAGGCGTGGCACACCAATATTAATTTTTTTTTAATGGAACACCCTATATATTATTCGATATTTCAATCCTTCTCTTAATTTTGAGCAACATTTATGAGAAGCATAATGTACCTAAACTCAATCGTTTCCGGGTAAAAAAATAAATAAAAATAAACGCTACTGTTTTTAAAATCTATTGGATGAAGAACAAAAATAAATGAAAAGTAGAATATCTCTTGAAAACAATCTGTGAGTGTGAAAAGAACCGGTTGCGATGTTTTTAACATTGTTTGGAATCCCAAGATAAGATAAGATGCCCATAAGAAACGCAGTATTATTCTTTTGTTTTAAAATGTTTCCAGGACAACGAATGTCAAACATTCATTCAGTGTCAACAGTTTTGAAACATTAGTAATTTAGTGTCAACAGTTTTTGTGCAAAATGGCAAGTTTAAGTGAAACCGAACGTATCGAAATTTTAATGATGATAGGGTACGGTGATAGAACACGAAGTTTTGCTCAAGTGGTGATTATGTTCAATGAGTTGCATCCGGAGCGGGAATCGATCTCCAAATCCACAGTTTCGAAAACTTTGCATCGTTTTCACGAAACTGGCGGTATCAAGGATAAACCTAGAACTGGAAGGCCAGTAACCGTTACAAATGAAGAAAATTCTTTGAATGTAATATTGGATGTGGTGGAAAATCCGAAAACTTCGGCACAGCAATTGGCTTTAAATCACAATATGAGTCGATATTCAATTCAAAAGATTACGAAGCGGGAAAAGTTCCGTCCATATAAAATTCATTAATTGCAAGAACTGAGTGAAGACGATTTTGATCGCAGAATCGAGTTCTGTGAACTTATTATGGAGAAGTTACGCCAAAATTTTAACTTTGCCAACCACATTTTGTTTTCCGACGAATCTACATTTTGTTTGAATGGACAAGTCAACCGCCACAACTGTAGGTACTGGTCAGACGAAAACCCACATTGGATGGAACAAATTCACACCCAAAGACCGCAAAAAGTAAATGTTTGGTGTGCTATTATTGGTGGACATATCATAGGACCTTATTTTATACACGGTAATTTGAACTCTGCTCGATATTTGACACTTTTGCAAGAATCAATTGTTCCAGACGTTAGTCGATTATTTCCGAACAATAACGACCCAAATCTACCAGCGGAAGAAATATGGTTTCAGCAGGATGGGGCACCCCCTCATTTTGGAATTGAGGTACGGGAATATCTGAATCAAACCTTT
Source organism: Tillus elongatus (assembly GCA_964006375.1). NCBI lineage: Eukaryota > Metazoa > Arthropoda > Insecta > Coleoptera > Cleridae > Tillus > Tillus elongatus. Next base: position 39,363,667 of record OZ023270.1, read on the forward strand.
CCTGGCAGATGGATAGGGCGCAGGGGAACTATTGAATGGCCAGCTAGGTCTCCCGACATGACGCCGCTTTAATTTTTTTTGTGGGGTCATGTAAAAAATTTAATTTACCAAAATAGACCGCAGAATATTGAAGAGTTGCAAGCAAGGATTGTGCATGAAATTAATAACATTCCTCAAAACGCTCTTGTAAATGCAGTGCAATGTTTTGTTAAGCGAATTCATTATTGTCAGGAGGTCAATGGAGAACACTTTGAACATCTTATAAAATAGGATTTCAAACAATGTTAAAAACATCGCAACCGGGTCTTTTCACACTCACAGATTGTTTTCAAGAGATATTCTACTTTTCATTTATTTTTGTTCTTCATCCAATAGATTTTAAAAACAATAGCGTTTATTTTTATTTATTTTTTTACCCGGAAACGATTGAGTTTATGTACATCATGCTTCTGATAAATGTTGCTCAAAATTAAGAGAAGGATTGAAATATCGAATAATATATAGGGTGTTCCATTAAAAAAAAATTAATATTGGTGTGCCACGCCTGTATGACCAACCCTGTATAAATGAAATTATCACCGCCTAGTAGACATTGAAGAACCCAAAAACTTTTGTATAAAACTTTTTTCGACACCTTGTATATTTTCCCGGATAATCGACCGTTTCCAGACTTATCAGCGACCCTGTATATTTAATGTATTAATGTACTTAGAATAAAATAAACGTCTTTATTAAAATAATGTTATTTTATTTTTTCATCTGGTTACATACAATTAAGCCAAGTGAACAATTACAATTTATGTCGTAAATCAATAATATCCTGAATAAACTTCTCCTGCGGTACATCTGCTATCTGTAGATCGTTTCTCTTCGCCTTGAGGTATTCGACTTCAGTCTTTATTCTGTTAAAGAGATTTACAGAATTTGGATCATACAACATGTTTAAAACTACTTCGGAATCAGGGTGTTTATTTTTAAAGTTCTTGACAGCTCTTTTAAAACTTTTCTTCTGAGTCCTTACAGCATGATATGGATAGGTAGCATCCTTCTCATTTCTTGAAAGCAAACCAAAAACACAAAGTTTTCCAGGGTTGCTTGGTTTTGGAGATATATCTTCTAAATGTTCTGTGATTTTAGCATTTGTTTCTCGCATACGCTGCACTTCATCATCTATCTCCATTAATTTCACTTCAATTTCTTTGAGGTTATCCTTGTATTTTTGAATAAATTCACTTACGAAAATATCAAAAATAATTTGGTTGCACTTTTCATAGAAACTAGTGGATATCCAACAAGCCAAATTTTAAAATTAAAATAACCAGTGTTCTTATCGATAATTAGTTGAAAGTCTCCAAATAAACCATATCAGAAGTTATCTTTGATTTGCTGGTAACACACCTCACTTAATGTAGCCATTTTAAACACACTACTGAGCACTTGGATACGTTAGAGTTAACTGAAGCACGTCTTACCTCTACGATAACTAAATTTTGAATGAGTTTAACAGTGTGTAGTGAACAATTTATAGATGTTGATACCACTATCGTTTGAAGCTGTATTTATTAATATTTATTTCCAACCACATTAGCTGTTCCAACATCCATCCGCTTTCAGCTTCTGCAAACTCTAAAGCTTTTGTGTAAATTTCGTCGACGAATTCTTGATATATACTTTCAAAATTAGTTGACACTGTAACATTTTTATTTTTAGTATTAAATGACTTCATTTCTTTTTTATTTCGACTTTGGAGCACATACAAACCAAACAATTCTAAATTCATTTTAATTTCATTATGCTTAGCTAAAGCAGCTTCCATCAGATGAAACACTGTGTCTTATTGTTTCCATAAACTGTTTAATATCAATACCTTTTTCGTATATACGATAAGTAGCCATTCTATTTTTAAAAGCTTGAGTTAACATCTGCACATGTTCAACTTGCCACGGTTCACATACTTTTGATTTATGAATTTCACTACATAAATGCCCAGAGAAAGCACTCTTTTTCACTTGTAACAAGCACGATTCACAGTATCTCATCTTAACTATAGGTGCTTATCTAATGAATAAAAACACAAATCTTCAGCTTATATATCTTTATTAACAAAACTGTTTATGATAGATACCTTTAAGTATAGTGTTATATTTAAAACAAAAGTACATCAGCATAAATATAGCAAGACATATAAGAAAACCAGTCGACATAAACATAGAAATATAATTTGAAGTGAACAGATAAGAATCGGTTAATATGAGGGTTCTCCAATCAGATGTCTCATTACGGGTACCATTATCAAACAAGAACATAAGTTTATAGCGCACCATATCACTCTTAATTTTGGATATGTTATATGTTGAAACTTCAATCACCTCATCGTTGTGTAGATGTGTTCTTGGAAGTCCAGACCATTTCATGCAGCCGTTGCTGTCGAAACAGATTCGCACTTCTTTCACATTTGGTGGTTTGTAGATATAAAATACATTTTGACATAGTGCTGTCAGGATGATAAAACTTGCTTTAAAATGGCCCATTGTATATCGTGTTTCTTTAAAACGCTTAAGTATTTGTTTCTCTGCAAAGTGTAAACACTAACATGCAAACTCGGAATGATGGGTCCTGATCTTTCAACATAATATTTATAAGCTTTACCATTTCATTGTCACACGGTAGCTCCTTCTTCTGAACACATTCGAGAACATCAGCGACATAATAGAGGAAATCGCTAAGCCGAATATCAAAGTTAAAATTAGTTAGAAACTTCACCTTTTCGTTGATGATTTCAACCAGATCTAGTAGTTGTTGAACTGCATCTTCGGTTAAATAAAAAGTAGTAGCATCATCTGAGATTGATATACCTTTACTGTCTAAAATTTTAATAGGTTTGACAGTACATACACCAATATTTTCAGGTTCAATCGTATTACCTTTGGTAAAGTATTCTTTAGCTGCTTTTGTTAGTGTTGAAATAAAATAGTCCCACTCCCAGGAGCCAGATGAGATTGTTATATTTGGATTTGGTGGATACGGACTATTATTTACAATCTTAATTATTGGAATCAATCCAGCAGCGTTTGATATACCAATTGCAACACTTAGAGAGGGGTTAACAGTATACCTTGTTTCCAACAGCATTCTACTTTCTTGCTTAATCTCAATAATATTCTGGCGCATAGCTGCATCAACTTGACCCCAATAACAATTTTCACAAACACTGTTATTAGCAGGTCTGAAGGACTCAGGTCCATCGTTAACATCGGTACCATACATGTTGAACAGAACAAGTACACTACTATAACTACTAAGAATAACTACTACGAGCAAATTGCAGACTGATGTGTTTGCATGCCACTCGGCGGTTTTATAATTATATCCCCACCTTTGTTTAAAATTCTGGAGTTTTATCTATTTCATATGACTTTAAGGTCATTCAACGGAAATAAAACCACAAACAGGAAATATGAACTGCTCACAAGGTTATTTCAAGAGCTGCGAGGAAAATATGTTGGCTAACAAGGTTAATTTCGGGAAATGCTAAATATAGTCATAGTTGGAAGCGATATCGCGGCTATCACTAGAGGTATTGTTGTCAGCTCTACTTTTAACAGATTCTTTAAATAAAACCGATTTCAATAAGACTTAAGAATATAAATATTTTATTGTACGAATGTACATATGTTAAATTTGGATTCTGCTTACCTAGACGAGTGATATGACACCAAACACGTAGGACTTTAACCAACAAATAAAAAATTGCTTGTACGCATGCGCTAGCCGCCATGTTTAAATGGCGGTTCCTCGTTTGCCTAATACAGGTTAGTTGGCTTTTGAATTTGATTACGTCATCTCAGGTTAGTTCGCTACTTGTTCGGGTTAAATACGAAGTCAGGTGGTGGAGATATTGGGGTCTGGTTAGTGGCTCCGCCACCCTGTGCTCGGCTTAGCTCGGGGGCGGTCGGGTTCGGTCAGTTTCGCCACCTTGTGCTCGGGTTAGCTCGAGGACGGTTGAGTCAGGTCAGTGGCTCCACCACCTTCCACCACCCGGGTGGTGGGTGGTGGAGTTAGAACATACCATCTATACCTACTGTAAAGTATTCCTAATTTTGAAAAGGTAATGGCATTATCTGTTGTGAAAATTAATTCTTGTACGTTATTTAACAAGTACCCTATTTGTGTTAACAATTCCAAGTGTTTTATTCTATGGTAGTGGGTTAACTGTTCGCTTTGTAGGCTATCAATTGTGTATTATAATTCCCTTTTCTTGTCAATATTGTTCTTTGATTATGTTTTAAATGTTCTATGGTTTGATTAAATTCTGAAATTGCCTCTATCATTAAGGACGTTTGTGAACTCATTAGTTCATGGATCTTGTTTTGATCGTGAGTCAATATTTCTAATGCCTGATAGATATGTGCACCCTCTTCGGAATCGAGATTACTTGTTATTGATTTGAAAAAAGATCCTGATCTGTTTATAGTTCCACGTCTTTTTCTTTTGTTATTGATATCTATATTATTTACTAACTATGTTTCGAAATATCCGATAAAATATGTCATCGATGCTACTTATCGTAAAATTATGGGATCAGATAAAGTTCTGATATTCTAATTGGTAATCGTTCGTCATTAGTTTTACCGTTTCGGTATAATATTGCTTTATTTTGTCATAGTCGTCATGTAGCTGTCTTAGATCAGGTACATTAGTAACTTCCACATGTTGGTTTCGGAATAAGCGGTCCTATTTTTCTGCGTAGTATGCCTGGATTGTCTGTCAAGCCTTGTATCTGGGCAGTTATTCCTGCTGAGATGAACCTGAAAGGCGAAGGATTCGTAAATGGGCTATAGTCAGTTCGTCATTTCTGTGGTTTATTAAAGTTGCTTTGTGTTCTAGCAGTGAAACTATTGAGTAAGGTCCTGAAAATGTGTTTTTTTTTTGTGAAATCCAGGAGGGATCTTTTTATATACAATGTCCCCTTTAATAGGCTGGTTCGTATTTTTGTTAGTTCTCTGTGGTGGCTTAATTTTCGAGTTTTCATTTCGAATTCGTACTATTTCGTAAACGATTTGCATTAGTTCCTTGTGCTTACCATTGTACTCTTGAGTAATTATTGCTTCCGGGTCATAATTAAACATTTCAGGTATACAACCAAATATTAAATCGAAAGGTTTCAATTTATGAGTGTATGGTTGAATTGTATGCGAATCTGCAATAGGGTATTAAATCTGTTGGTTTCATTTCTTTGAATTTTGTCTTAAATAATCGATATTGTTCTATTAATAGTACTATGGAATCGTTCGATAGGTCAGTTTGACCTGGGGTTTTGCGGTGCCGTATATAGTTCTATTTGATAGGTTTTAAGCAGCTCTTTTACTACTAGGTTTGAGAATTCAGTACCTGCGTCAGCAATTATTGTTTTACATGCCACGTATTGTGAAAAATACAAAATTTTTTGAAATTTCTTCAGCATTTTTACTTTTAATAGGGACCTTGACCAAATTTACTAAAGGGGTCGATTATCGTTCAAAATACTGCTTGTTCAATTTGAAACGTATCTACGTATAATATTTCTAGAGGTTTTGATAGTGTGAGTGTGTGTTCTAACACAATTTGTACCGGGTCCTATTATATATGCATGTTTTACATAGTTCGCAATTTAGTACGTAATCTTCGATGTGTTTTTTCAAATTTGAATAATAATACTTTTTCTTCATTCTTAAATGTGTTTCTTCTGCTACTCTATGATTGCTCTTGCCCTCACGGTATTGCATGATTTCTTTTCTTAGATCATCCTCGCTTATTTCTTCCCTTGCTTCCAAACATCTATAAAATTTGGGTGATTCTACATCATTTAAATTTTGGTTTATTGCCGAAGTCACTAAGTCGTAGTCTCTTTCGTTTATAAACACAGTAATATATCCGCTGTGGTAAACAATTTTCTTTTATAATTTTATTTTATTTTATTTGATTCGTTTACGTTAATACTAGCACAAATAAAATTTATATTGTCCTTCCTAATTGAAAATACTTCCGGGGTTTCCGTGTTTTTGAAAAATATTTGATTTATTTTGCTATTAATTATCTCTTCTTCTAATATGGGCATCCCTGTTGCTGAGTACGAATCTGCGTTTGAGTTTTCTGTCATCATTGTTTATACTTATAATTTCCTCTTGTTCGTCTACATTGTTTATCATTCATTGGTTTCCTATATGCATCGGATTTATTTCAATTCTTGATAATGCATCTGCCGTACAGTTTAATTGTCCTTTTTCATATTCTATTTTATAGTCATATTCCTCTACTTTTAGTCTCCATCTCATTAATTCCGAATTTGGTTGTTTTAGGGAGAATAGCCATTTTAATGGTTTGTGGTCCATGTATATCGTAAATTTTCTGCCATATAAGTAAGGTCTAAAATAATAGGTCGCCCATATTATAGCTAATAGTTCTTTTTCAATAGTACTGTATCTGGTTTCCGTATCGTTTAATGTTCTACTTGCATAGGCTATAGGCCGGTCAGCATTGGTTCGCCATGCATTAATATGCCAGCGATGGCTACAGTGGATGCTTCAGTTGTTAAAATAAATTCTTTTGAAAAATCTTGAGGTATTAGTACGGATGAATTCATTAATAATTATTTACATGAGTTAAAAGCGTTTACGTATTCTTCGTTGTTAATGTCTATTTTTGCATTTTTTTAAAAGCATTTTCTTAGGAGTTTTGTAACGTGGGCAAAATTTTCTATGAATTTCCTGTAATATCCTGTAAGTCCTAAAAATGATTTTTTTTCCGTTGGTGTTGTAGGTATGGGGAATTTCTTTACAGCGTCTAATTTCCTTGGATTTGGTTTAATTCCGTCTTGGCTTACCACATGGCCTAAAAACTCGGCTTCCTTTTAAAAAGAATCGCCTTTATCGAGCTGTATCTTTAGATTGCTTTGTCTAAAACGTTCGAATACCAATATTAATTTTTCTATATGCTTGTGATGACGAAAATACTATTACGTCATCCCTATATATACAAGCCATGTTTTACCTATTGGGCCTTGCAAAACACTCTGCATTAGTCTGGAAAATGTCGCTGGAGCTCCTGCCAATCCGAACGTTGAAAAGTACTGTGCTCGGCCAAACTTATCTAATATTTTATCAATAGCGGGAATTGGATGCCGTTCTGCTGTGGTTTTTTAATTGAACTTCCTGTATTTTGAATGTACTGGTACATCATTTATTGGTCTTATTCTATGTTTTATTACATTTGTATGTGTTAAAGGTTCGCCTGTATTAAGAAATATGTCTTGGTATTCTGCTAAAAGATTTATTAGTGCGTGTTTTTCCTTGTCATTTAAATAATTCGTATTTATTTGATTAATTACATTAATTGGATTTACCTTGGGTTTTTAATTGACCCTCGTATTAGTGAATTTTTATTTAAAAAAATTAACTAACAGAGAGGTATGGCTGGTGACACTTTGCAATTTTTTTTCAAATGAGCGCGAACTAGGATCTCTAGAACCCATATCCGGGGTCAGTTTCGATTTTATATATATATATATATATATATATATATATATATATATATATATATATATATATATATATATATATATATATATATATATATATATATATATATATATATATATATATATATATATATCCAGCTGATAACTCAAAAAATAATTAACCGATTTGGATGAAACTCAGCAAGTACCTTTCTTTTAGTAATGGCTTGGATGAGTTCGTTAGCCAGGAAAATCGGACAAGGTTTTCCGACAAAATTTTGAGTTTTATTTCGAAACAAATTTTTTTCTTCGAAAATTACAAAGCTATTTTCATGAAATTTGGTGGATATGTTACTCTATACCAAAACTCAACTTTCTAAGTTTATAGAAATTTGAAGCATTTAATGAAAATTCACTACCATAACGCACTTGCTGTGTCCCGAACTTTTATTTAAATCTACTGTTCTGCTCTTTAATTCATTTACGATTCTATTCTGTTGATTAATCTGAAAATTGTTAGCGAGCGTGCAATACGGTCTTTGTTTATAATTTTGTTCTGCTGGTCTGGCTTCGTATGTGAGCTTTTCAGCATTGTAATTAAATAATCTATTTGTATAACCTTTCTCTGTTTCATTTCTGTGCGTTGCTATATCTTCATTAAGTTTGTGATTCACTAGGTCAAGTTCATTGTGAGAAAAATATTCATCTTATATGATTTAAATTGAAGTCGTTTCTGTTGGCGATACCATGTTCGCTGGTTTCATTCAACAATTTACTATATCTACTTGCCGTTTCATTATTTCCTTCGCTGGGAAATTTAATGTCAATACATTTATTATCTACGTATAGTTTGTGTTTTTTAAAATGTATTCTAGCCTCGTTTTTCGTTAAGAATTCTATTCAGAGTGATCCACCAAATTCGTTATTGAAATTAACCAGGCAGAATTCTTGTGCCTCGTTTGATACTGAATTCAAAACTATGTTTGCTCTTTTTGAGTGTTTAGAGAGCCTGTGCTCTGTCTATCAGGAACGGCTATTCAAATATATTTGCAAAATTATAGTAAGCTACTACTGGGTTTAATACATTTTTTGACGATTCGCTATCTAATAATAATCTCACTTTTATTTCCGTTAACTCCACGTAAGGTAACCTACATAGTGTATTGAAATTGTTAATATCTATCACGGTGCGTTCCCTGCTGGCTCCGCTACCGGAAAATTAAAATTTTGATGGTTTTTGTTTGTCATATTGTTCTGCTATAGACACTTCGTGATTTATTTCATTATAATTTGTCTCATAAAAAAGTCTGGATGCAGCAAGTACTTTATGGTAGTGAATTTTCATAGAAATGATCTGGCACCAAATATTTTTTTAAAACTTTTTTTCTTGTAACATAAAAATCTAAATTTTGGTATGCACTTTACTTTTTATACAGTAAATCTACCTACCAAATTTGGTTACCATAGATTTTTTATTTTTTTGGGTAAAATTTTTTTGAAAGAAAACAAAATTTTCCTGGAACGTCTGGTCCGATTTTCTTGGCTAACGAACGTATCCAAGCCACTTTCAAAAGAAAGGTACACGCCAAATTTGATCAAAATTGGCGCATTATTTTTTAAGTTATACATAAAAATTGAAACTGACCTCGGATATGGGTTCTAGAGGTCCTAGTTCGCGCTTAATTGAATTTTTTTTTCAAAATTCAAAAGTCGGGAAACCCGATTGATTTTTTCTACGAAAATTCACTAAAATATGATAAAGGTAATTCGTGATTATAAATTTCAGCATTGTGCAATTGTTCCCTATTTGTTTGGGTAAATTCCTGCTAAATTGTGTCAGATTTTTCCGACTAAAACTACTTGTATCCATCGGTTCTGGACATTTTCACTTATTTGGGTTATTTGAATTATAATTAGGACGTCGGAATTGGTTTGACTCGGCATTTTGTCTAGGTATTTGCGAGAAATTAGGTCTGTTTTGATTATGACTATTTTGATACGAGTCTATTAGTCGATTATGACTATTTTGATAGTTATTTTGGTTATTTTGATTATTGGGTCTACAGTTTGGCTGGAAAGGCGTTTGAAATTGTATATTACTAAAATTTGGTGTTTGTTGTCTTTGATAGAACGGTCTTTATTGTCCGTCATGTTTGTGTGTGTGAAATTGTTGTTTATGTAACGCTTTGTCTCTATAGTCACAGTTTTCTTCCGCAAATAAGAATTTTAAAGCCTGCTCGATGCTCGGCGGGTTAGTCGACCTTAACACTATCCTAGAGGATGGCGCAATCTTCCTAAGAATGCCTTTAGGGTCTGTTGTTGATATATTGTCATTTTCAGCGCTCAAATGGCTGCATTGTTCTGGTTCGAGATAAGTTTGAAATTAATAACTGCTTTATATGTCTACACCGGTTACTGAATGCTAATGCATCTTCGTTTTGTGTCTGCTCTAACGGCAACAATTGTCCTAATAGACTCGTATCATCTCTTTGGTCTGTGAAATTTTGTACTATAGCTTGTCTCAAATCGATCAATGAATTAATGATTTTCGTATTTATAGTCTTGCTTGCCTTGTCAATTTAGTCTGCACAAAGTTGAATAAAAAATGATTTAGATATAAATTTTGATCTTCTATGTAGAATTGGTTCATTACCAAATCTACAGCTTTTAAGAAATTTCTCACATTTGCCGGTTGGCCGTCAAATTGGGGGATTGCCTTTAAATAGAATTCTTTTATTTGATCTGCCATGTTTATGTTATCACAATTGTTTATCTGCACAATTCGTAATTATTATCACTGATACTTATTTGCCTTAATCTATATTCTAAATTTAATAAATCTGTTATTTTGTTTGAGTTGGACATACAATTATCAATAATACAACAATGGAAAAAATGGATAAAATATGGGAAGTAGCAAACAACTTACATAACAATAACTTCTACTGCTTCCATTAGACTGCTTGGCTTTGTTTCTGTACTGCTTGGTTTTTTTGACCGGTTATTAGCCGTTGATACGCTTAAAAATCAATATTCGTTTGATTTTTTAACCGATACAAACTACTGTGCCACTTAACTTTACGGTTAAGACGTTATGCTTTTTTAAACAATATTTATTGAACTATTACACAACTAATATATAAAATACAATAATAAAATTATAAGATATCAACATGAGTGTGATACTTATAAAATACAATATACTGAAGCACACGATGTGCAAAGTACTAAGATAGGAACAAGATAGAACACCTCGCTGAAGGCGAGTTGTCTATTTATAATGTTTCACCTCGGAAGTGGCTGTATTGTCTTTAGAGGTGACTTACACTCTGCTGACTCAGCTTCTCACACTTCACGGCATAGTTTCCCTAGGTATCTGCTGACTGGTGTCTGAATATTTCTGTTGCTACATTGTTTCTCTCATTGTTTATCTCGCGTGTTTGTATTATAAAAAGTGAACCATGTACCAAAATTTAGGTCTGTAAGTTAAAAGACAAAACAATTTAGGCATTTAGAAGAAAAATTTGGGGTTTTCCTCAAAACGTCAAAGTGGCGATTTAAAACGTCAAAATTGGCAACATTTAGGCAAAGAACCTAAAACAAATACGGGTTATGTGAAGAAAATGTAGCAAGAAGAGTGTTCTGCAAATCCTTAAGTTTCAGCTTCAACAGTCATTGACCTTCATTTTACTAAAATATTTTCAGAAAATTCATTTCAAATAGACCATTCCTCTGATGCTTCGCTAGTAGTTTTAGTTAAGTTTATTGGTTAACAGTCTATAATTTTGAGTTAATTTTCGTAGAAAAAATTCGTTAATGGGAAGACCGCAACTTTTGAATTAAAAAAAAATTTCTTCAAATGAGAGCAAACTAGGCCTAGAATCCATATCCGGGTTTAGTTTCAATTCTTATCTGTTTACACATGGGTGACGCATTTCTACAGTTAAGCTAAATATAATTGTTATTATGCAAGATATGAATCACAGGTTGGCCCATAAGTTGTTGGTGATACCTACAATTTTTTTTTCGAACATTCCTTATATTATTGCATTTTTGCATTTTTCATCGAAATATGATTGATATGATTGTTTGGTAGCGAATTTTCATTAAATGCTTCAAATTTGGTATTAACCTAGGGTTCTTTGGCTACGAAACCAGTTCTCTCGGAAACATTTTAAGTTTATTTTCGGAAAATGTTTGTACATTTTCAAACAATAAGTTATTTTGATAAAATATGGTACATTGCAAACATGTATTTTTTAAAGAAAGCAGGCATCAACATGTCTTTTTTTAATGAAAGCAGGCATCAATTTGGTTGCTGGTATAACCTATATAGTGGAAATACTATATAGGTTATACCGTCAACCAAATTGATGCCTCCTTTCATTAAAAAAGACATGTTTGCTATTAAAAACATTTTGATGAAAATTTACTTCCATAATACACTGGCTGCTTCCAGACTTTTATTAAGTCAGTTACGTTTGTAGGTAGGTTTTCGTTGAACAGGTTAATTTCTTTTGTATCGGTAAAAAGTTATATTGCCCGTTTAATTGTTTCTGTGAATTTTTCCACATCCGCATCTATTTGTTATTTTGATGACATGGATGTGTTTATAATAATTTGGGTGTCTAAATAAGCTCTAAAGTTGTTCCAATTAGTGTTGACATATGAAATAATTTTTATAGCTTGTCTTTCTATAGGTATGTCATGGTCAAAGTCAAAAATAATGGGATTATGGTGTGAACTAAGTTTACAGTGTGTGTACATTAGTGAGATTGGTGACATTTTTGTTAACAATAATGTCAATACTGGTGGGTTCTTGTTATCTGGGTAATGTGTTAGTTCCTTTGAATAATGCATTCTTACTTTGTTTGAGCAGGTAAAGTTATTCAACACATTTCCGTTTCTGTTATTTAAGACAGTTCCAGGTGTAATATTTTGCATTTAGATCTCCTACTATCAGAATTCGTCACAGCTAAAGTGGTTGTTTGGTTTATTATAGGCAACTACAATATGTATTTCACAATTTAATTTACAGCAAAGGGTCTCTATTTTAGTAACCCTGTCACACATCTCACAATGTTCTAGGAGGCTGGCTACCATAGCCGTATTACTTTATAGGTGTGTTCTCGCTGTAATTAGTATACTGTACTGACGAGCTCTAATTAGAGCGAAACCTGTCTGCCGTTCTAATTATGGTGAGAATACATCTAGCCTTAGATAAATGATCCCTATATTAGGGAATAAATGGGTCAGGGTTGACAATTTACAAAATTGTTAGTTGGTTGTACGCAGTCTCTATTTTATAACATTTTGGAGCTGTCGTGACAACATAGTACCTGGTTGCGCACCGAGATAGTGACTCTGTTGAGCATCTCACAATGTACTAATTATTTCGTTATTTTTCGTGATTTGAAATACTTTTATGAAAATTGACTACCATAATGTACTTGCTGCGTCCAGACTTTTTCTTCATGGGCACAGCTCTTATCAATTATGTACATTCATCATTTCCTCTTCTCAGTTGAGCTGCACTGTGTAGTTTGTGCAAATAGTTATTTTTATTGCCATTTATAACATTTCACTGTCCAACTGGTATGCATCAACCGTAATACCGTAATATCTTTTACAGGTTTGGAATTCAGCAATTTCAAGATTCCTAAGAAAAAAGTAATTCAAGATTTAAATAGTTCAAATGCACCACTGTTGCCAAATAGCACATTATGTGAAGAAGAAAGGTCCGTTCTCTCTAATTCTGACTATAACTCTCACAGTTCTTTACACACATACCCAGGCTCAATTAAAAAAGACCTGATTGATAATTTTGGTCGGAGTATTACTGAAAAAATTTATAAAACATTGTCTGAAGTTAAAGAAAAGCCTAAAAAATATGAAACTGCAGATCTAAGTAAGTATTTATAAACGAATTTCACACACCTTGCTTGAAAAATTTGATGTAAGACAGCATTTATTTACTGCCACAGATTAAAACAGTTCTCTTTTGTAAGTATATGTGTGTTGTATAGACCGGTCGTTCCAGGCTTTTGATTAGCTCCCGTGAGCGGGTGGGAGTAGCAAGGAGCTTGATTTGGTTTAGTTCATAAACTCGGCCAGCAGGGCCTGGGAGATGGTGCAGCAAGTAGATCGCGCTTTGTGTGTTGCTGCGTGAAGGTTTAAAATAATAATTATCAGTTATTAAGTTGTCTGTTAAAGCGAATGGTGTCTAACTGGGATTGAATCTGGATATGTTAGGGTGTAAGTGGCAAGTACTGCTCTGTCGGGATGACTTGTTGATAAGAAATGTTCAGTATGTGTAAATATATGGAAGGTTGTAGTGACAGCAGCAGTAGCAAGAGCAGCATACTTGCTGGCAAACCCAGTCTCCTCTGGCCGAGCTCATGAACTAACAAACAGCAAGCTTGTTTGTGATTACTCAGTCTCTCTATAAGGTGTCAGTCTTTTACGTGACACCTAATATAAATACAATGCTTAGTAGTTAAGAGTTAGAAATTTTCATCCTCTGATGACGCTGATTTTGTTAGTGAAACGATCGTCAGGTTTAAAAAAAATGCGATGTGGTGACTTGGGTTCTTTAAGTGTCCTTATTAGCAAAATCCGTGCTATCTGCACTCCTATCACCAATCTCAAGCCTAGAATGGCTGGTCTATACAGCAATGTGCAATTTATATGCTTACTGTAAAGTTTAAGGTAGTTATTTAGGGTAATTTAAAATTTGTGTTTATACAGGGTGCCCAATATGTATGGAATAATGGTTATAACTTTTTAGAAACACCTGTATTAAAAAATGTGTTAGACTACAGTTTTTTAATATATTTTTCTACACCTTCTGGTAACTTTGGTTTTTTTCCGAAGCCAGTAATTTCGTTTGCATAGTAACCAACTTTTTTTTTAATGGGAACATATTATTTTGTGCTTTTATTTGGGATCAACCCCTTTTTGTCGTACAAACGTGCAAAATTTGTATTGCGTTGCATTCCAAAATTTTGAAATAACCTCAAAATTAAGTACAAATTCTGAAGTCCGATTTCAAGAACGATATCGAACAAAGGGCCATGCCTTGACATGCATGTAATGTTATCTTGTTAACGTTATAATAACTCATAGTATTAGTTTCCGTATCAGAAAAACAACAATATCTCTTTTGGTCAATGTGAAAAATAGTTCATTTAAGTGAAACAGAAAGATTTCAGATTCTAATAATAGTTGGATACTACAATTGCAAAAAAACACAAATCGAAGCCTCCCAACATTTTCAATGAACTCTATCCCAACAGAGAACCAATTAGCCAGTCAGTGATGTGTAAAACACTAAGGAGATTAAGAGAAACAGGTCTGTAAACGATCTGCCAAAACTCAGACCTCAGAATCATGCAAAAAATAACAAATAATGTTGACCGAGTAAGGTCTATTGTTAGACAACGCTAATAGGACACTTTTTCAAAATTTTCTATTACTTGAGTCATGTTAACAAAATGACATTACATGAAAATGTCAGTAGGCACGGCCCTCTGTTCGATATTGTTCCTGAATCCGGATTTCAAAACTTGTACTTAATTTTAAGGTTATTTCAAAAAAAAATTAATGCAACCCAATAAAAGTTTTGCACGTCCGAACGGCAAAAAAGAGTTGATCCCAAATAGGAGCAGAAAATAATGTTTTCATTTGAAAAAAAAGTTGGTTACCATGACAACGAAATTACTGGCTTCAGCAAAAATCCAAACTTACCAGAAGGTGTAGAAAAATATATTAAAAAACTTTTGTCTAAAACATTTTTCTATACAGGGTGTTTCTAAAAAGTTAGAACCATTATTCCATACATATTGGGCACCCTGTATATACAATACATGTACCCATATGTAAACCACACTGCGGCTGTCTTACAAATCTAAAGTATGTGCATATATGCGCGAGGTTGTAGCATGCTTGTTGGTGAACATGCCTTCTGGGTTTGAATCTCGATGGATCATTCCGACACATTCAGATTCCCTGTATTAACAGGGAATCTGAATGTGTCGGAATAGAGGTTCAAATCCTGATGTGTGGTATGTGTGTTTAGGGCTGTGTGTGTGCACAGGGTTACTAGCTTAAATCCAGATGTATGGCCTAACGTGTGTGTTTGTCTGAATAGTCACAAGGACGAAAGAAGTGGCTATGGTGGTTGGATAGTGTCACTAGAGGGTCTGAACTGCGATGACATCTAAGATGGAAGCTGCAATATGGCGAAATTCTATTTAAAAATAAGAATTTAAAATTTAAAATGACATGCCTAACCGGTCAAAATGAAAAGGTTCTCCATGTTGATTTTGGCAGGTAGTGACATGCAAATATGGTGGTTGGGGCATGCACAAACATTACTTTATTTTTAAGCTAGAGTCAAGTACGTGTGAGGTGTCCTGGTTCTTGTGGGAAAGAGTCAAGGTAAAAATTATAGAAATGACGTATGTAAATGTGGCGGTTGGGGCATGTGCAAATCAAACTTTTTGTTTTTGGGACAGACAGACGCGCGTGTACACACACGCGCACACACCCACTTGTAAACGCTTCCAAAATTCAATCGCAACAACCAGCTTTTAAAACTTCTTAAAGAAACCAAATGAGCTGTTTTCAATTTATTGAAAATGATATTTAAGGGGGCATTAAAGGGTTATATCCTTTTGTTTACATTTTTGCAACATTTTCGCTCTAAAACGTTCATTTATTATTGTCGCCTGTCATCAGTCATATTTGGTAAGTTTCTTAAAAAAATCACTAAAATTCCTGCCACATTTTTGAGAACCATGGCACTCTCTGGCCTCTTGGAAGAATAAAATGAAGGGTTAAAAGGTTTAATCTTTTATTTAAATCCATGTCCATCAAGTCATAATTGTGAATATTCGAGGGCTTCTGTATGAGATTTGATTGGGGCATTAATTACAGTTATGATGTTTGGATATTTTTGTTACTAGTTATTTCCATGGCCACATGGTTACTTCCTTGAAGACACTTTCGTTCAGGGGGTTCAGGGTGCCAATGATGTTTGGAAAACCTTTGGCTTTAGTGCAGGAGGTCAAATACCTGGGGGTGGTCCTGGATTCCAAACTATCCTGGGGGTCGCAATTAGAACAAGTAGTGAGAAAGGGGGTAGCGACCCTCTAGCAGCTGCTTCGTGTGATAGGGAGGACCTGGGGACTTAATTCTCGGATCCTTCATTGGATTTACACTGCGATCGTCAGGCTGAGAGTCCTTTATGGGCAGTGGTCTAGTGTGAACCAAACTTCTACGTGGAAGCTGGCTAAACTTGAAACCTGGCAAGTCTGGGTATCACCGGCGCTATGAAGACGACACCCTCATCCGCACTAGAGGTCTTACTGATGCTCCCACCGCTTCCCATCTTGATCAGAAGGGAGACTATGGCGTCGCATCTCAGAATGCGAGACTCTGGAAACTGGTGCGGAGAGGGAGCAATAACAGGACATGCAAAAGTTGGCGAGGAGGTGGAAAAGGAAATTCCAATTTCCACCATCAAGGTACGAAATGCAGAGGACTATATTAGGCCGACTGGGACATATACCCTCAGAATCCCCAGCAAGGATCAGTGGAGGGAAAATGAGGTTGCTTTCCAGCCTGCTAGCCTGGTCTGTTTCACCGACGGATCACAGCTGGAGGAGCAGAAATCCTCCGGGGCGGGAGTATACATCGATAGTCTGGGGGTGCGCGAGAGTTATGCTCTGGGCACATATACCACGGCATTCGAAATGGATGTGTACGCTATTCTGCCTATAGCTAATCGACAGAATGTGAGGATGAGCCCTGAGAAATGTGTATACATTTGCTCAGATAGTCAGGTGGTCCTCTGCACAATCTGCGCGTCCAGAATTAGGTCAATGCTGGTTCAGGAGTGCGCTCATGCTCTTACGGGACTGTCCAGGACAAAGGTGTGGGTTCCGGGACATTGCGGCGTCGTGTGGAATGAAGTGGCGAATGACCCCGCAAGGCCTGGTTCCCGGCGGCTGTTCTATGGCCTGGAGCCTGCTATAGGCACAAGTAGGAAGGTGGTCTCCGACGCCCTGGATAAATGGACTGATGAGGCCATGGAGAAACACTGGAGGTCAGTTGGTGGCTGTAGGCAGGCGAGTGATTTCGTGGAGGGGTCGAATAGGAATAAGACTGTCTGACTTCTTGGTAGGAGTCGCTCGGCGCTTCGCCGCGTTATTGGGGTGCTAACGGGCTACTGTGGTCTCAGAAGACACCTTACATTGGTAGGTGTTGAGAGGGATCCCATTTTCCAGGAATGCGGCAAGACTGAAGAAACGTCTTATCACTACCTGTGTGAATGCGAGGCTTTTGGGAGTGTTCGAACAGAATTGTTCGGTTCGAGGACTCTGCAGATGAGGTAGGTAAGTTCCGTCCAATGGAAGGCCATCATGGCCTTTATTTCGAGGTCGAGGAGGTTTGGTGACGGAACCGAGGAGGGGTAGAGCATGGTTACTGGGTTGCTGGGGTAGGCAAAAAGGGCCCGTTGTGGCCTGCTTGCCTGCCGTTAGCCTCCCCACCAATGCTACTACTACTAACCCTTTTCTTCACAATTAATGAATGTACAGCTAATGTGAACTTTTACAGGGTTTTTATTTTTTGTTCATTTCAAGCTAGAACATATTTTAGAGCACTTTTTAAGCTGATTCTACTAGTACCACATGTGTATTCCTGAAAGTGTTCCACCGTAAACTACCTGTTACTGCTTTGACTTAATAGGCTGGTTCGTCAATACTGCAAAAAAAAAATCTGAGATATTGTTTTAGAGTTGCTACATAACATGTTACTTCGTATTTTCTGGCGAAACCCGGTTCAATGAGAAATAGCAACAAGAAAGCAGAGTTGGATAGACCACAACCTTAGCACAGCTGTGTGTCGTCCGATACATCAATAGCTGAAAAATGTTGAAACCACCTGCAATAAAGCAATGGCAATGGCAAGAACCAGTCTAAATGGCATGCTTTTCTATAGATCCTATGCTCCATCTAGGAGTTAAAGGACAATGAATATATAGAGACAACACACGCTACTAGTGTGCCAATTACACCATAAATTTCGCTACTAGTGTCCCAGTTACACCAGTAATTTATTTTCTTCATCATTACTAGTTTGTTATTAAGTTTTAAGAACAATTTTTTCTCTGAAAAATTAACATGTAGATTAAAGATGTATTTTAGGAAAAATATTATAGTTTTACCTTATTTTTCAGTGAGGCAAACCATCCCTGATTTCGCAGATAAAACACTGCCAAAAGAATTGACTTTACAGTTTCAGCCACTGTTTTGTAAATTGTGTTCAATGCAACTGACAAGTAATCAAATGGCAAAGTTGCATTATAAGTCAAAAAATCATGAAAAGAAAGTAAGAAAATTTTTAGTTGAATATGCAGAAACAACTGGAGAACCTGTCCACAAAAGAGCAAAACTTGAAACACATAAAGTAAAAAGTGAGGTAATAATATTTTCAAATTTGTTTTAATGACAACATATTTTTTATAGAACATTTTTTTTGCAAAACCTATTTGTAATACCTGGTATAAAATTAGAAGAAATATATTACTATGTGCATAGTAGTAGTAGCAGTAGCAGTGGTGGGGAGGCCAACACCAAGCAAGTAGGCCACAATGGGCCCTTTTTGCCAACCCCAGCAACCCAGCAACCATGCTCTACTCTTCCTCGGTTCCGTCGCCAAACCGCCTCGACCTCGAGATGAAGGCCATGACGGTCTTCAATTGGACGGTACTTACCTGATTCCTCTGCAGAGTCCTTGATCCGAACAATTCTGCTCGGAGACTCCCAAAAGCCTCGCATTCACACAGGTAGTGGTAGGACGTTTCTTCATCCTCGCCACATTCCTGGCAAATGGGATCCCTCTCTACGCCTATCAATGTGAGGTGTCTTCTAAGGGCGCAGTGGCCTGTCAGCACCCCGAGGATGCGGCGAAGCGTAGGTCGACTCCTTCCGAGTAGCCAGACAGCTTTATCTCTGTCCGGCCCCTCCACGAAGTCCCTCGCCTGCCTGCAGCCACCAACCGACCCCCAGTGCCTCTCCATTGCTTCCTCGGTCCACCTGTCTAAGACGACAGAGACTGTCTTCCTACTTATGCCTATCGCAGGCTCCGGGCCACAGAACGGCCGCCGGGAACCGAGTTTTGCGAGATTATTCGCCACCTCATTCCCCGCCACGCCACAGTGTCCCGGAACCCACACCAGTTGCACCTCCTTCGTCCTGGCTAGCCCTCTGAGGGCGTCAGCGCACTCCTGAACTAGGGGTGACCTGATTCTGGCCGCGCAGACTGCCCGGAGGACCGCCTGGCTATCCGAGCAAATGCACACACATTTCTCGGGACTCATCTTCACATCCTGTCTATTGGTCACAGACAGGATAGCATACGCCTCTGTTTCGAATGCCGTGGTGTATGCGCGAAGAGCATAGCTCTCTCGCACCCCCAGGCCCTCGATGTATATTCCTGCCCCGGAGGATTGCTGGTCCTCCAGCCGCGACCGTCGGTGAAACAGACCAGGCTTGCGGGCTGGAATGCAACCTCATTTTCCCTCCACTGATCCCTACTGGGGATCCTGAGGGTGTATGGCCTAGTCAACCTAATATCGTCCTCGGCATCCCTCACCTTTATGGCGGAAATCGGAATTTCCTTTTCCACCTCCTTGGCGACTCTTGCATGCCCTATTACTGCTCCCTCTCCGCTCCAGTTACCTGGGTCCCGGATTCTAAGATGCGACGCCATAGCCTCCCTTCTGATACAGATGGGAAGCGGTGGCAGCATCAACAGGACCTCTAGCGCGGCTGAGGGTGTCGTCCTCATAGCGCCTGTGATACCCAGGATAGCCAGCCTTTGAAGTTTGGCCAGCTTCCTGCTGGTTGTTTGGTTCACACCACACCACCAGACCAACGCCCCATAGATGATTCTCGGCCTGACGATCGCAGTGTAGATCCAATGAAGGATCCGGGGATTAACTCCCTAGGTCCTCCCTATCACACGACGCAGCTGCCAGAGGGTCGCTACTCCCTTCCTCACAACTCGTTCTATTTGCGACCCCCATGTTAGTTTCGGGTCCAGGATCACCCCCAGATATTAGACCTCCCGCACTAAAGCTAAAGGTTTTCCAAACATCACGGGCGCCCTGAACCCCTCTACCTTCCTCTTCTTGGTAAATAGGATAATCTCCGTCTTCGCCGGGTTTACGGAGAGTCCCTGCTCACCACACCACCTTTCGATTATGCTACAGGCAGCTTGCATGCACTCACAGACGACGCCGAGGAATTTGCCGGTGACTAAGACCAGCCCATCATCAGCGTATGCCTGGGCGTAGAAGCCATTCTCAGAGAGCCGCTCCAAGAGGCCGTCCATGACCAGACACCATAGATGAGGCGAAAGGCAGCTCCCCTGGGGACAGCCGCTCGTCACCCCAACGTCCAGCCCTCGGCCCCTCAAGGTCAGCGACACTCTCCTGTCCTCCAGCATGCTCGCCACCCAGCTTATTAGGGACCTCGGCGTTCCCCTCTCCTGTAGGGCGTTACAGACCGTATCCGTCCTTGCCTTATCAAAGGCCCCCTCCACATCGAAGAACACAGCTAATGTGCTCTCCCCGTAGTGTAGAGCCCTTTCCACCTTCCGCGTCACAGCGTGGAGCGCCGTCTCCGTCGATTTCCCCCGCTGGTACGCGTGCTGACCTTTGTGGAGGAGATGATCCTTGAGGATCCCTCCCAACATAAACCTATCTACTAACTTTTCCAATGCCTTAAGTAGGAAGGATGTTAGGCTGATTAGCCTGTACGCCTTGGCCAGCGTGTAGTCCTCCCTTCCCGGTTTGGGAATGAAGACCCCCCTAACCCGGCGCCAGGCCTTTAGGACGTAGCCCCACGCCAGGCTGGCCCGAAAAACCTCCCTTATGTTGGGAAGCAGTATATCCAGGCCCCTCTGGAGCAGGGCTGGAAAAATCCCATCGCAGCCTGCGGATTTGAATGGAGCGAACTCGCTCACCGCCCAGGTTATAGAGCCATCTGTGACCACCTCCTCCGCCAGCTACCAGTCCGCATTCGGGACTGTCCACCGGCCCGGTTCGGCAGCCTCCGTGACGGCTCCACCGCCCTCAAGGTGAACTTCGGCGAGATGACGCAGGGTCTCCTCACCGGTGCTTGTCCAGCTCCCGTCCTGTTTCCTTAAAGATCCTACATTACTACCTAACTCTTGTTTGAGTACTCTTACCAGCCTGGCTGCGTCAGGCAGGGAATTGACTTCCCCGCAGTACGCGCGCCAACCAGCTCGCTTACTCCGGCGTAATTCCTTCTTAAACTCCCTTCTGGCAGTCCTAAACTCGTCCCAGGCCGCTTCACCCGATTCTCGGACGGCTCGGTTTAAGGCCTTCCGAGTCCGCCCGCGTAGTACGGCGAGATCCTTGTTCCACCATCTAACTTTGATGGACGGTTCCCCCCTAAGTGGTGACGCGGCCTCGTAGGCTGCCATTATTTTCCCTTCTAGGGCCTCGACCTCGCTATCTAATGCCTCTATAGAGAGTCTACTCCCCTCTGGGCTCCTTGGCGACCCACCGAGGCCTATTAGATAGGCATCCCAGTCGGTCTTCCTTGGATTTCTCCTGGGGGGAGGACTCTCACGGTCCACATCCAATTCAAAGCTGATCATACGATGATCAGACATTGATATGTGTTCCGTCACCCTCCAGTTAGATATATCCTCCGTTATTCCTCTGCTCGCTAACGTAATGTCAATCACCTCCTGTCGGATACGATTGACAAACGTTGGAGCTGTACCTCTATTTAATACCTCTAGGTTCGTTGTAGCCAAGTACTCTAATAGAGCCTCACCGCGTGGGTTGGTATCCGTGCTGCCCCACAATCTGTGGTGGGAATTGGCATTGCAGCCTATTATCAGTTGTAGCCCATGCTCCGTCGCGTAATCGACGATACGCACCAATTCCTCCGCCGGAGGCAGCCCCCGCCGATCGTAGGGAACATAAAGGCTGCACATCAGAACCTTAAGCCTAATATTACTCACCTTATACTCCAGGACAGCTGCTGTGACGTCC
This sequence comes from Tillus elongatus, assembly GCA_964006375.1. Taxonomy (NCBI): domain Eukaryota; kingdom Metazoa; phylum Arthropoda; class Insecta; order Coleoptera; family Cleridae; genus Tillus; species Tillus elongatus. The sequence continues at coordinate 39,386,259 of OZ023270.1, forward strand.
CTGGACCCGAGCTGCGGCAGCAACATCACGTCCAGATCCCTCGACGCCAGTATGCATGTCCTTGGTTGTTCTTCCTGTGCTTCACCACCGATGAGGATGTTGAAGCCAATTCCTCCAAGCCCTCTAACTTGCTTCCTAAACACATAAGGCTCTTGAATCAACACTACGCCGCCTGGACCGCCTGCGAGGAGCTTTGCTAGCTCCCCAGTGGCATCCCGGCTATGCTGAAGGTTGATCTGGCCCACCCGCAGTTGCCCCGCGAATTTAATCGCGACGCCGCTTGGGCGGAGGCCTCCCCTGGTCGGAGCCCGTCCGTTCGCCCGCCGCAGGCCGTGCATAGTTGTTAATTGGAAATATCTAAACATACTTTATTAAAAATAACTAACAGAGCTTAGCTTACCATTGAGAAATTCATTATACATTGTACTCGATTTAGGGGTCGGCGATTCAGTACTTACAACCAGGTTTATGTTAAAAACTGAGTTGTACTACCTGTCTGAAATTACCATACCATATACAACTGACGTGAATAGATTCAATTCAACAGGAACACTTACACTGGTTGCATTCAAGTGTTTCTGTAGCCATTCACTCTGTGGCATTTCCCAATTAAAATCTTCCAGAATACAAGTGTCATCATTTTGAGCATATGCTAATTGGATTAATGCCAGGTTGTCTTCATCATCAGGTGTCATTCAAAGTTAATGTAATGTCTGAACGGCGAATACAATTTTTAAGAGTAACCTTCTCTCATGTCGAAAATTTTTGTCAACAATATTCCACCCTCACACATTCAACCACTAATTCAATTTCAGCACAGAATACCAGATGTTTGATTAAATTAAAAGTTTTCAAATAAATAAACCCTAAAATGTTATATTACTCGAGTTTTAACAAAAAATGTCAATTTTTACCAAATCACGCCCCCCATTCATCCACCACCCCCTGAAGCGATTTTACCTAAAAACAATACGAACCATTCCCTTGTCGAGTGCTAACTGTATACCAAATTTGAAGACGATATCTCAATTCGTTCTAAAGTTATTGTGGCTACAAACAGACGGACCAACAGATTGGCAGACCGAAAGACAGCTAGACAAAAAAGATTTAGTTTCCAAATCATGTTTTCTATATGTCTTGATACTTTTTACGTTTGAGCGAAAAAAAACTTGTTGAAATTGTTGTCGCTGATGCGATACTTTCTCACGTTGTGACAATGTGGAAGTAAATAGTGCTGCAAATTGAATCATAACTTCCACGTAGCTGTCATAATTTAGTGACGGCCCATGACTTGACTACAAAGAAAATAGTAAAAAGTCTCAAAACATATAGAAAACTTGATGCTGGAACAAACATTTTTTGTCTTCGGTTGGTCTGTCGGCATGTACGTCTGTCTGTGAATAGGCCTAATAACTTTCGAACGAACTAATATATCATCTTCAAATTTGGTATCCAGTTAGCAGGCGACAAAGGAACGCTTCGAATTGTTTTTGGGTAAGATCGCTTCAGGGGGTAGGTGATAAATAAGAGGTGATTTGGTGAAAATTGACATTTTTTCAATAACACTCGTGTATCATAACGTTTCAAAAGTTTATGGGTACACGAATACAAATATTTTCTTTGTGGTGAAGCCATGGGCCCTAAATTCATTCCATGAGAATGTCTTTGTGAAGTAAATAAATTATCACAGCTATGTGGAAGTTATTCAATTTGCAGTACTATTTTTTAAATGCTGTCTCCTTCAAGTGTTTTGTGAAAATTGTCTTAACATTATAATCAAATTTTACATTTCATTTAAGTGAAAGAAATGATTACATTTTGTCAAAATACCTGAATGCAAACTGCATTTCCGTGGAAGTTGTTCTGAAATTGAAATCTCCCAAGCTGCTCTAACAAGTATTTTGAACATGCATCAAAAAATTATGTTTATTTAAGGTTGAAAAGTTCATTGAGCGGTATGGTGAATATATTACTATGTAACATTACAACAGCAAAAAGTAAACTATAACCCAGAAATGCATACATTACATTATACCCCATTCCATGTGCACAAAAATCTCCTTTTATGTTCATGTGGATCAGTTCCTGCATTTCAGAAGGTTATACTTATGGTTGTGTATTTTGTATGCTAGTGGATTCTTTCTATTTGTGACATTGGAATAGTTATTCAATTAATTAGTTTACTTTAATTCAAAATTATTAAAGACATTTTCATTAAGTATAATGGGTAGTTTTTTCAAAAATATATTCGAAAATCCTTGTGTAAAATGCATTATATACCATCATAATGCCTACAAAGCAGCTAAAGAGTATTAACATTCAGTAAAAATACTGTAATATGTATATTTTCTCTATATCCCAACCATACTTAGCTAAATCTCTTACTGTATCATGTTTCCAAAACTTATAGTAGGGAATACTAACAATTAATGTAGCACTCTATTCCTTGGATTGAAAAAAAAATTGTATGGCTCAGATTGATTTGCAACTTTATTTTTATTTTATAGAAATATTAGAGTATTAGAAATAAATCATAAGCAAAACACTTGGTAAACCAAAAAACATTCTTAGATACCATCGTCTTTGACATAAATTATTTATAGAAGTTTTTATTAACTGATCTTTTACACATTGTTTAATAATGAATTAACATGTGCTACCTCAAAATTAGTACTGATTTAGTAACTTGACTACTCTTTGCATTTCTTACATGTTCACAAACAGCATTTAATAAAATCTGTGTAAAATTATAGTGATACCTTGGCTTATATTTTTTGTTATCAGTTTAATGAGCTATATTAGACCAAAAATGGCAACCAAATATTAAGATTTACTGGAGGTATATGGCTTCACATTCATTAAACAACTAAACACTCAACTAAAAAAGTTGTAGCATTTTCATTTGTTCGGGATTTGAATCATTTTTGGCCCTCATTAATTACTTAATATAAATTTATGCAGGTGTTTTCAACAACTATTAAGAAATAATAAGTTTATTTTACATTCAATTTATTTTGTTATTTTCCATTGTAGGAAGAAAGTAATCCAAGATATTTTTATTGTGAAGTTTGTGATTTAAAATTAACTGGAAAAATGCATGCAGAGTCACATTACATGGGTAAAAATCATCAAAAGTAAGTATTAATAAGAAATTTGTTACCTTGGGGGAAAAATAAATAATTATTGCTAGAAGTATGGCAAGAGATATTACAATTTTCCTTGTGGCTTTAAAAAAATTGCTATCCTTATAACAGCATTAATAATAACACCAGTATCTTTATCTATACAAAAACTTTAGGATATATATATATATATATATATATATATATATATATATATATATATATATATATATATATATATATATATATATATATATATATATATATATATATATATATATATATATATATATGTAATGTATTATAGTACTTGGGCATTGTTGAACTGCTTTAGAATCAGTCTGCAACTTTTTTTCAATATTCTTTATTTACGAACTCAAAACAGTACATTTGTACTGGTAACACAATTATTAACATAAAATTACATATGGTTTTGAGGTTAACTTAAATTATATCACTGTCAAGTACTTTGTAAACTATATACTCTATAACAGAAACTGTTTTGTTTTTTATTATGGAACAGAAAGTTGCAGCCTGACATCAGAATTTTACAAATTAACTCTGTTTCTCTGTGTATAAATTCCCTATTATTGGAACGAAAGCCTTTAATGGCATGCCTGTTCTACTATATAAAAGCAACTAGAAATCGTTACAGAAAACTTAAATTTCTTAAAGTATCTCTGTTATGAAGCTTACTAAACATTTTCAATGTAAAGAACATTTAAAAATTCCCAATATACTTATATGTTTACTTTCAGGTTTCTGAGTTAAGATTAAGGTCTATTTTTTTTTTTCTACAGCCACGGCAGCATATTTTTTTTGTAACATTATTTTCAAGCCATTTTATATACTTAGATTATTTATGATATATTTTATGTTTTTCCAGTGGAATTATTTTTTGACGTTCTGACTGTGTTTTTGCCTTATGAAGAAAATATAAGACAGTTTTATCACATTCTATGAACTACTTTTATGAAATACCTAATTTAGGTTAGGTGTGTATAAACTTAGTGGGCTATCTCAGTCCCCCCAGTACAACTTTAGGTGTATTGTGGCTCATGGATAACTGTTTTATATTTCACCCATCCAATTCAGCCTCTTACAGAAGTGGACAATATTTGAGGAAGAAAGTTGGTGTTGCACCAGAACCTGACCTGACCTGATTCTGACCACTGCTGGACAAGGACATAGCACATGCTGTGCTATTTTGTCACTCCACACACAGTCGGCACTTGGCTTCTTGTTCAAGCCCAATTCTGTGCAGGAGATAATAACGTGGCCAACAATCTTCTGTATAGAGGTCAACAAGAGTTTTTAGCTGTTGCCTGTTCAACTTTAGGAGTTTTTTAACCCTTATCTCGGAGAGGCTCTTTATAAAAGCCGTTTAGAGTGAGCTAATCCTGATAGATTTTAATATTGTTGAAGTGTCTTGGCATCTGTCCAAGTCTTCAAAGTGTGTTTTGCTGTGCATAAAGATATGCCCAGTGCTGATTTCGGTTCGTTATAGCTTGTTTCGGCACCCTCCTTATCAAGAGTGTGGCCGCTTTATTGCCCTCAAGGCCCGAATGCCCCAGTATTTAGACCAGTGACACATCGTTGTTGCTGCTCAGATAGTTTAGGACAGTCTTACAACTACATATGATTTTTGAATTTCAACAGTAGGAGCTAAGGGCTTTTATAGTAGTTTGGCTGTTGGAAAGTATTTTTATCATTTTGTGTGTGCAACAGCATTGTTTTATCACACTCGCATATGTCTCGATGGCATATACTTTTGCCTGGTATATGGTTGCATGCTTTTCGAGTCTAGATGATATTCTTGCCTTGAAGTTACCCTAAAATGCACTGGCTCCTGTCCCTGACTCGGTTTTGGAGCTGTCCGTGTACCAATAGTGTGGCTTCACTTTGATCCCAGTCCTTTGTATCTGGAAAGACAATCTTAAATGACTTGTCGCAGCAGGTCTTTCTAGTCATTATATCTGATATCATTGCCAGCAGAACCTCCCGATTTTTACCGTGATCAAGGAATCCAGTTTTTCCCACTCTGATTACCTCCAGCATGCTATCCGCTGTTTAAGTTTGTATGTTGTGCACCTAATACCTTTGTCCAGACATGTGTGAAGAGGTGGGATATTTGAGTGTAAAGGGGTAGCTTGTCTGGTTACCCTTGTTTATTATCTATATTTAAATATAGTTTATATTTTAGAATAATATCTTAACGTGTCCCGAGTGGCGTAGATTCTTGAGAAAGGCTCCCAGTTATCTTAAGAAATAATTTTAACGACTCTCTTGAGGTCTAGTTAATGCATGTGGAATGATGCGGTAAAGCATTGGTATTTAATTAAACCCAAATTTTACTGTGTATCTACCATAGCATATACCTGTGACTAAAGTCACCCACGTATTTAATTATCTGAGTTAGAAGTGGTGGTTTAATAACTTAGAAATAAAACCAGAGTTGTTTAATTCTAAGAACTACTTTAATGTTTTTAAAATAAATTCATACAAACATGTCAACGACAAATAAGGTTCAAATCGATAACCCACGTAATTACTCATTTAAAGACATTTCTCTGTCCCAACGACAGGTATCTAGTATTAGAATAATTAAAGTTCCATCTAAGCCGTTGTGGCTCAATTTGGTAATTACTATTATCTCAAAATTACTGTTAAAAACAAATGATATGCAATTAACTAATCTACACAGTTATTATCCTCTCGAACCATGTCTTCCACTATCATCCCCTACTTTTAACTATTATTTACACAATTTATTTAATATCTATTTAAAGCCCCTCGTGACTTAAGTGTGTAATTACTTTTACCTCAACTATCATCCCCTACTTTTAACTAGTATTTCACAGTCAAAATTCTATCTAAGGTCCCCTGTGACCTAACTTTGTAATTACTATTACCTCAACGATCATCCCCTACTCTTAACAAGTATTTAAACAATCAAAATTCTATTTCAAGTCGCTAGTGACTTAGCTTTTTCATTTCTATTACCTCAAAAAAATATTATACTATCGCCTTGTAAGTTATCTAGCATTAATACACTTAGGTTTTCAAGTTTTCATAAAAGCTCTTACAGCCCAAATTTGTATACTGATACTCTACAGATCTCTATTAGCCTTAAGGCATCTATCCCCATTACGTCAAAAAAATATGTTACTATCGGTTTCTAAGTTATCTAGCTTTAATACACTTAAGTTTCCCAGTTTCATAAAAGCCCTTACAGCTGAAGTTTCTATACTGATTCTATACAGAGACAGCTATCGTTTAAATGTCCCTTTAACATTATAGGTCATAAGAAAAAACTCACCTGGAAGAGTAAAAAATATTCCAAATGTATACGGTTAAGTCACCCTTATATCGTTGAAACAATCACAATCACAGTAGTTTAAACTCTCCAAGTAAGTTTACGGAAAACTCTTCATGTGTGGCACGTCTCAAATTACAGCCTGGCTGGCGTCACTTAATCACAAATGGTTTACTTATCATTTGACTTTGTTGCAAATTTTATGTGATGGTATAAAATATAATAGAGTATACTAATTTCATTATTCCTTAGCAAATGCTGAAATTATACTTGGTGTCCCATAATAGTAAGTAATAGTAATAAACCTACTGATTTAGTCTTCCAGATGTAATAATAAGATGACAAGATTAGTTAAATCGATGACAATTAAATAAAAAGAACTTAAGCAAGTACTTTGCGTAAACGAGAACTTCCAGAGCAGCAGATAGTGTGGTGCTTAATGCGCCTGTTACCAATCATCAGACATGCTTATCTCTGTATCTGGTTTAGTTTGGCTGTCACAGTGTTATGAAGTACCCTGCGCCACCAAACTATAGCTACATATGCTATCCTAGGTCTGATAACCACCACATAGAGCCCATACATATGCTCCCCCCCTTTATTCCTCCAGGGGTCCCTCCGGTTATTCCCACAGCTTCTTCAACATGTCCACAAGGACAGTTTGGCCCTGTGGATTACATTTTCCAACTGTATATTCCAGTTGAGCGGCATATCTAGAGTAACTCAAAGATATTTCGCCTGTTCTACAAATGGAAGCGTCTCTCTCATAAGAGCAGATGGTTTTCCTTTATCCAACCTTCTCCTTCGGTCACATACTCTTCTAGCAGCAGTTGCTTAATAAATGGAGTAGAGTAGTGTATTTACTCCTTCTATGTCACGAAATGCGGACACCACTACCTTTCTGTTGTCCAGGGAGTGGGTGATTTTTTTGACAACGTTATTGAGATGCCACTTTGGTAGGCATATTGGTGGTGGTATTTTCCCCAATTAGGGGTTCCAGTCCCGGGATCCACAATCCTTGTATCCCGACATTTTTCAATCCCGAAACTTAATCTAAAAAAAATAATCCATATTTAGTCCAGAAATTGTAGTATTTTTAATTTAAGAGTATTAGTAGTACAAATATTATTTTTAAAGGCCTATTCAGGCGATATTTAAATTTTTTATATTATTGGAAAAAGATCGCATCCATGTGGTTTGTGGATAGAGTGTGGAGGTGCAGTTTGCCGATCCCGTTTCAGTAACAGGCGATTCACCGGCGGGGCGCAACAACTAATCCAGTATACGCAATTTTACGTCAGTAGTTTGTGACGCATCCTTTTATGCACTTGGTATAGAGTTGTCAGCATTACAATTAACAAGAAAAATAGTTTAAAGCTAATGTGAGTTACTTAAACTGCTGAAATAGGGTATGTGATGATTCGTATATTTTTTTAAAGTTTCTGTTGAACCTGATCAGCATTTTAGAAACAATTTTGCGTAAGTTATTTATGCATTTGGCTTTGGCATACAGGATACAGCTGTCAGTGTAACAACTTACAAGAATGAAATGTTTGAAGCTAATGTGAGTAAGTACTTTATATCTATACTCCTAGAATAGAATATGTAATGGTTCGTGTCTTTTTTAGATTTGCGGTTTTTTAGTTGATGATATGCACTTACGAAAATGGATGGGGATGATGAATATGGCACTCACCCTAAGAAAAATGACGAAAAATCTTCTATGTGGCAACATTTTTTAATTTCAAAAAATAAACAAAACCCAAACGTGAAATGTAAATACTGTAAAAAGGTGATTGGTATTAAAGAAGGTTCTACTAAAGGCCTCCATGTCCATTATAATGCAAAACATTTACTCCAAAAAGAACATGAGGCGTCATCTTCAAAACAATCAACTATAAAAACGATTGCAAGTTCAAGTACTGGACACAACTTTTGAAAAAAAAAAGGGGATAGAAACACATGTTGATGATTATAACATCACCGGTAGCACTTCGTTTAAGAAACAGAAAAAAATTAATGATTATTTCATTTCTCCTCCCGATAAAAATTCAATGGATGCCGTATTAGCTTGAATGACCTCACTGGATGGTTTATCGTTTAGAGCATTTATTCCTTCGATAGACCTTAGACTAGGCCTTGATGCTAGAGGATTTATCAATATACCCAAATCTGTAACATCTATCCGCAATCAAATATTATCATATCACAAAAATTTTTAAACTATTATGTACTCCAATTTCAGAGAAAAAAAAAGAATGATAAATATTTAAGCTTGACATTAGACGAGTGGACATCTTCTGCGAACAAGAGATACTGAGATATACCCAAATCTGTAACATCTATCCGCAACCGAATATTATCATACCACAACAAATTTTAAACTATTTTGTACTCCAATTTCAAAGAAAAAAAAAGAATGATAAATATTTCAGCTTGACATTAGACGAGTGGACATCTTCTGCGAACAAGAGATACTGAGATGTTAAAATGTTAATGTACATAGTTTTGATGAAAAATCCAAATTTTGGAATTTAGGTTTAGTCCGAATAAAGGGTTCTTTACATGCAGAGAGCCTTGTCGACCTTCTTAAAAAGAAACTTGAAGAGTGTAATCTTTCTTTGGACAATGATGTGGTGTGTGTCACCAATGATGGTGCAAGTGTTGTGATAAAATTTTGGAATCTCATAAAACCTCAACAATCATGTTTTCCATATGCCATTCATTTAGCAGTACTAGATGTTTTGTATACTAAAAGTATTGATGTTTGTTTTAGCAATGATGAAGAAGAGTAACAGAATCAAGGCAATGAGGATGATTGTAACGAATATTATGATGAAGATGAAAGTAATGAGGAGGATTATTTAAAAGTGACAATGGGAAACGAGAAACAAAATAAAGTAGACCTTATGAAAAACTATGATATTGTCTTAATAATTGGAAAAATCCCAAAGGTGGTGAAGTTGTTTAGACGTTCTCCAGTAAAAAACTCACTCTTACAAAATTATGTTAAAGACCAACATGGGAAATAATTTTTGTTAGTTTTAGATTATCCAACAAGGTGGAACAGCTTAGTAGGTATGTTACATCGATTTGTTCAACTGAAAGATTGTATCAGAAAAGCTTTGATTGATTTAGAGAGCCCAATAATAAGCACAAATGCGGATTTTGAAATCGCACAGAACATTGTTCATTGTCTGGAACCAATTAAATTAACAGTAGAAGTAATATGCCGAAGAGATGCTAATCTTGCTACTGCAGATGCTAGGTTTAAATTTATGTTTCGGGAGCTGGGTTATCTAAAAACAGATTTAGGTAATGAGTTAAAAGAGTCTTTAAGAAAACGAATAGCAGAGCGCAGAACCATAATGTCTGGAGTCATGGATTATCTCCAAAATCCTAATAAGCAAAACAGTGAGGATACTTTTTTTAATTTCCCCCCAAGCAACGAAATTGGGAGTTTCATAGAAAATATTTCAGGGAGCTTATCAAGAAGTGAAACAATTTCAACACATCTTGACGAAGGTTTTGAACCTGAAGATGAGTTGCCAATCATCTAATTGAAAGAAGTTGAAACTTTGAGTCTCAAAAACAAACTCCAAGGGGCTATAGCAGCGGCGATGAAACCGGTACAACAACCATCCAGAAGAAAATCTGAAGATGTTTTAAGGGTAGTGAAAAAGGAAATTGCTCTACTAGAAAGTGGTGAATTGCACACAGCCATGCTGACTGCTTGCTTACCATTCAACTCAGCAGTGTGGATTCTGAACGAGTTTTCCTTTTGTGTCATCGCTTGTTACAAGGACAAGATCTCGGTTAGCCGATTCTACCAAAGATGCAGTAGTGATGCTCAGAGGCCATTTCCGTTCTAATATTACTTAAATTATTATTATGTTTCCGCATTACCTACTAATATTAAACACATTAGAACATATTTTACTCTTATAGATTATATTACAATCTTCTGTTATTAAAATAGTCAAAAAATTATACTATTATTAATTACCACAATTTTTAAAATTTTTCTGAATTTCAGGATTAATCCCGGGATCCCGGGATTGTGATACAAAATCCCCCAATCCCAAATTTTAATCCCGATCCCAAAATTTGGAATGACTAGAAGGAATGAAGTTATGCTGAGAGTTCGCAGCGATTTAGGTTGAGGCTCATTAGGTCTTAGTTTGGGTATATATACTCCCCTAATCACCATCTAGTTGGATGATATGTTGTTTCAAGCCAGACTGGCTCTATACAGTCTAATGATGAATGGAAGGAGAGTCTCCAGGCTGATTTAAATCAGAACTGGAATCACTTCATTTTTCACTGATCTGACTTGCATGGCTGGAAATGCTTAACAGCACATTCACTGTCAAAACTTAAATTATGTTCTTAGCAACTCGCCAGTCGTTGCTATGTGGGCGTTTATATTGTCCTTTGGCTTTTTTTTTAATCGTCGGTCTATTTCCGCGACTATGGCCAATCACCGACGCCAGGGAGCAGTTTCACCCGACTATCCTGGAAAATTTGCCCAACCCCAGCCTTTCTGTAAGGAGGGTAGGGATCTTTAACGTGCTGAACATCGAATGGACACGGGACCGAGGGCTTTACGCCCCCTCCATAGGGCAGTACTGCAGACATTCAACTTGCTCAATACAATGCCACAACCTCAGTTGGTGTTAATTTTACAGTATCTACTAAAAAGTGAAAAGGGAACCCTGGGAATTGAACCCAGTTCCCATTATTTCAAAGGCACACTTCCTGCCCCTGGACCACTGAGGCTCTGGCTGGTGGGTTTAATTCCTTATTTAGAATTGACGAGTCTGGGCAGTAAGTATATGTTAGAAGCTCTAACGCTTCTTTCTGTGTCTCTGTGAAGGAGCCATTCAGTCGCTTTATTGATCCCCTCCTGAGTATGGTTGCATGAGTCTTATGTGAAAGGCTTGTGGATCCTGGTGCTACTAGGAACATCAGAAATATTGACATAGAACCTCCCCGAAGGGCCACTCTTTGCATTTCTTATATCTATCATATTGTGTTTGAGTTGATTTGTATAAATGCTTGACAAGTCAACTATCTTCATTTCTTATCAGTCAGTTACCATTTGCATCAATTCTGCTTAAATTGTCAAAGTACGTATCACAGCTTAATTTTAAAATTTAGTGGACATAACAGTGTATCACATTTCAGATTAAACAGTTTAAATAAATTAAAACACAATCTGCAATTTCCAATTTAATAATTATTATTGTACTGTCGAGTGTACATTTTTGATATGAAATCTGTGTTCACTAGCAAAACCAGAGTTCTTAAATCATTTTTTGTTAGAAAAATAAGAAATTCTTGACTTTAGTGCAAAAAACTAAGGTACCAATTCTCATGCTTAAACTTTTCAACATCAAGACAAAAGACAAGGTGCACAGTTTCTGAATTCTCTTAAAAAGAATTTACTAATGAGATCTCGACTTTTGCCTTTTTTTTAATTTCTTTAAATGAGCGTGAACTAGACCCCCTAGAACACATATCCGGGGTAAGTTTCAGTCCATATATATATATATATATATATATATATATATATATATATATATATATATATATATATATATATATATAAAGATTACTGCCAGAACGAGAATATCCAACATATTGAGACAACAACAGGAGTTCCAAGAGGTAATGGACAGGTAGAAAATATGGTCCAGATAGTCACGAGTACCATTCACAGATTATCATGTGACGATCCTGCTAATTGGTACAAACATACCAGTCGTGTACAGCTGGCTATAAATTCGACGGTCAACAGAAGCACGAACTATGCACCTTTCCGACTGATGTTTGGAACCCAGATTCGAAAGAGGGAAAACTTGGATATTCTGCAAGCACTCGAAGAAGCTGGCCGAGAGTTGTTTGACAAAGAGAGGGAAGAATGCAGAGAGAGGGCAAAATCCCAAATTCAGACCGTGCAAAGAGAGAACGCCAATACATTTAACAAGAAGCGAAGAAAAGCGACCACGTATAGTCTTAACCAAATTGTCGCTATTAAAAGAACCCAGTTTGGCACTCAGGCCAAACTGTACCCAAATTTTTTAGGACCTTACAAAATAATAAAAGTCAAGCGTAACGACCGCTACGATGTGGAAAGGATAGGCAAAGGAGAAGGCCCTAGAATTACGTCAACCAGCGCAGACTATATGAAGCCATGGATATATGAGTCTGATTCATCCGGGTCGGATGAAATGTAGGATGACCGAGTTGTGGGATTTACCATTGGCCAGCAATTAGTTTTAATTTTTTATTTAGTCTATCATTAGTTTATGACGTATGGCAACAGCGCTCACAAATTACTTGAGGTGGTAAATATGAAAGCTCGAGGGTAGCATTGGGGGAGAAGGCCAAGAGAGCCGTAAGACGAAAGACGCAAATATTATCTGTCGGCATCAATAGCGCTAGCAAATGCATTGTTTAGTTAAAGTTTCTTGTATATAATTGTAATAATAGTTTAGTCAAAAGTGTAAATAAATAGGTGTATATAAGTAGGTGAATAAAGTTTGTGTTAAGTTGAAATCACCCAGTGTTTGTGTTACGAGCCAACTCTACATATTTTTGGGAGCTCTGCCGGGGTATGACCTAGACAAACAAAGCCAAGCCGACAAAGACTGTAAGTACGCTTTAATATTTTAGACGATTCTCGAACAAGAAATTCAGCGTAGGTGAGCTTACGTTTGGTGGTGCATCTATTGAACCTTCAAGACAATAAAAACATTAGTACGCACACTTTTTTGTTTGGCAGCCTGAAGCTTAAACAAATGTTTTCTGCATTTCTGTATTTGTAATATCTGTATCCAACTAGCAGATGGTCGTTCAGGCCTTAAATTGCTAAGAATTTCAGCCGATTTACCAGCACCGTACTTCCTGTTGCATCAAGTGTTAAGAGGCCCAGCGTTGCCAGTTTGAGACAATCTTTATGTTCTATAAATTTAGAAAGCTGACTTTTCTCTGAACACTATAATTCCAGACGTGTTTTTAAGAAATGTTTTGATACTTTTTATGTTTTTTTATTTCAAGTGATCTTTTATTTATTTTTTATTGTAGAAGTAGTTGATTTGATATTTTATTGTGTGCATTTAAATAATTATTTTGTGGATGTAGAACGTTTTATTTCAGCTTTTGATGTTTATTTTATTTTGTAAATTGACACGGACGGATAATACGACGAAAGATATCAGTAAATATTTTATAGGGTACTAGATGAGTTTTAGCTTGATAATTTTATTTTTATTAAGATGAAATTAATTAAAATCAATTGAATTTTAATTTATTTAGACGAATTTTGAGACGAAAGAAGTAGTGAATAAGCTGATTTGTATTTATTTACAGCTTAGAAGTAACACATTTAATTAGGTTTTATCAAAAAGTTACACCTTTGTGTTCGTTGAGCGTTTTTCCTTTAATAAGAAAAGATGACAACTTTAGAAGTAATTCCCAAAGTGGGATATAATATTGCTAATGGTAGTCTCAGGGCGGTTAAGGCGCTTCATGTGGTGACTCACGGAGAAGAAGGTCAGGGCCGTGGTATAAGAAGAGACTTAAAGCAGTTCAGTGGGTTTTCCTTTGACGTTTCTTCAGCAGAATTTCGCGAGAAGATAGAGGACGTACAATCTAAGCTGGAATTAGTCGACATGGTAGCAGTGTGCCACATTTTAGACATCGATTATTCTGGAAATGAAAATGAAATCGTGAAGAGAATCTGCACATATCTGACGGACCTTAGAGTGCAGGTAAATGGGGCCAATGACATATCGGAGGAAGGCACTGATAATGAGGAGGATGGTGAACCTGTTTCTGTACCAGAGTCAGATGAGGTTTTGACAACACAAAGACGTGGCCAAAAGGAAACGGCTAGCTCATTTGCGTTAACTTTCCGAGATGTAGAGGATTCGATTCGCCAGTTTAGTGGGCAAGACGACTATCCAATAGAGAGATGGATAGAAGAGTTTGAGGAGATAGCCGAGGTTACCGGTTGGAACGATCTCCAGAAATTAATTTTTGCCAAAAAGTCCTTATGCGGTATGGCTAAATTATATATTCGTGCGGAGAAAGGAGTAACCAATTGGACAAAACTGAAGCGGCTATTGAAAGAAGAGTTTCAAGTAAAAGTGAGTAGTGCCGATATACACAGGATGCTCATGTTTCTTAAGCTGAAGAAAGAAGAAACTTTGTCGGAGTATGCCTTAGTAATGCGCGAAATTGGAGCTCGTGCAAATATAGACGCTGATGTTGTAATCCAATACATCATTGATGGCATTCCGGATGATTCTGCAAGTAAAGTCATCCTGTATGGTGCACGTTCCTTTAGCGATTTTAAAGAGAAGGTGAAGATGTATGAGAAGATAGTTTCAAAGCTGTCGGCCACAACATCTAAGGAAAGCACTGTAGAACATAAGGTAGTTAAGAAGAATTTTGGAATGAACAGAGGAAACTCGATGGACAAGTCCGGCCAGAAGACCAAGCTGATATGTTTTAACTGTGGAGAGAAAAATCACATGTCTAAGCAGTGCCCATCCAGAGAGAAAGGAATCAAGTGTTTTGGTTGTAACGAGTTTGGACACATTGCTACGGCCTGTCCAAAGAAAACAATAAAAGGCGAAACAACAACAGCGAAACACGTGAGAAACATGGTTTTATCGACGTTGACCCAAGTCAAGCTGCAAGTCAATGATATTACCATTGATGCTTTGTTTGACACTGGGAGTGATATAAGCGGCATAAGAGAGGATATTTACAGACAGTATCTTAAAGATATTCCTCTTGTGCCAAGTTTGACTTATATTACCGGAATTGGGGGCAATAAGATCCAGATTCTCGGTTTATTTAGAAGGAATGTCACAGTGAACGATGAGCAGGTGGATCTGATTCTCCACATTTTGCCACTAAAGGAAGTAGACTTTAAAGCAGTTATAGGCAATAATATCCTTTCTCAAGTACAAGTAATTATCAGCGAAGATGGAATTATATTGCATAAGAAAGCCAACTTTCTTATGAAAATGACCATAGATGAGACCGGCGAAAATATTGAGACGGAACACATCGAAGACGAAAAACTCAAGACGACAGTAGAAAAGATGATGGAAAATTATAAACCGGAAAAAACCGAATCTGCAGATGTTGAAATGAGGATTATATTGAGAGACGAGGAACCTATTTACCAAACTCCCAGGCGATTGGCAATGCCAGAAAAGCAGGAGGTAGACAGGCAAATAAAAGAATGGCTTGATGAAGGTATTATTAGACCCAGCTCTTCAGATTTTGCAAGTCCTATAGTTTTGGTGAGAAAGAAAGATGGCAATATTAGACTCTGTGTGGACTACAGGAAGCTAAATCGGAAAATTATTAAGGATCGGTTTCCTTTGGTATTAATAGAAGATGTACTGGATAAGTTACAAAATGCCAGGTTTTTCAGCACCATTGATTTAAGAAATGGATTTTTCCACGTTCCAGTCGAAGAGGAGAGCATAAAATATACCTCATTCGTGACCCATAGTGGTCAGTATGAATTCCTTAGGTGTCCTTTTGGATTATGCAATAGCCCTCCTGTTTTTATGAGGTACATCAGCAGAATCTTTAAGCCATTATCTGACCAAAATATTGCAATACCTTTCATGGATGACATCGTAATCCCCTCAGCCAATGAAGAGGAGGGTGTAGAACGTCTAAAGCAAGTCTTAGATACTGCAAAAAGGTATGGACTGGAGATAAAGAAGGAAAAATGTCAATTGCTGCAGAAAAAGTTGAATTTTTGGGATACAGTATAGAAAATGGAACAATTAAGCCTTCAAGGTCCAAAACATTAGCGATCAGGAAATTTCCTGAACCACAGACACATAAGCAAATTCAAAGCTATTTAGGATTAACTGGTTACTTCAAAAAATTCATTCCATCGTACGCAGTTTTAGCCAAGCCATTAAGCGACTTATTAAGAAAAGGTATCAGTTTCAAATTCGGTGATGTTGAGAGACAAGCCTTTACCAAACTTAAGGAAATGCTGTCGAGCGAACCAGTTTTGCACATTTATAAACATGACTCAGAAACGGAGTTGCATACTGACGCCAGTAAATTTGGATACGGTGCAATTTTGCTCCAAAAATCCGAAGATAAAAGATTTCACCCAATCTATTACATGTCCAAAAAGACTACGCCTGCCGAAGAAAACTACAATAGTTACCAGTTGGAAGTCTTAGCAGTAATAGAAGCGCTTAGAAAATTTAGAGTTTACCTACTGGGAATAAAGTTTAAAATAGTAACCGACTGTCAAGCTTTTCAGAAAACTATGGACAAACGAGATATTACAGCAAAAGTGGCTAGATGGGCCCTTCTGCTCGAAGAGTTCGACTATACAATCGAACATAGAAATTCTGATAGAATGAAACACGTAGACGCTTTAAGTCGTTATCCAATCATCATGGTAATCGAAGACGTGTTACTCAGGAAAGTGTGTGCCGCACAGATGCAAGACCCGACGTTAAAGCATGTAAAGCAGATTTTGCAGATGTGTGATAGCTATGACGACTACGTGTTGATAAATGGTATCCTATATAAACAGAAGAGTGGGGATAAGCTTCTGGTTATTCCTAGGAGTATGCAGAATGAGATTATTCGAACGGCTCATGAACAAGGACACTTTGGTGTAAGGAAAACAGAAAGCCTTATCAATCAAAATTATTACATACCCAAATTGGCTACCAAGATTGAAAAGTACATTGTCACCTGTGTGCCATGTATCTTAAGTAACAGAAAATATGAAAAGCAAGAAGGTTTTCTGAACTCCATTCCCAAGGAATGCGTTCCACTAGACACATACCATATAGATCATTGCGGACCTTTTGAGACAACTAAGAAGAAATACAAGTATATTTTATTGGTGATCTGTTCGTTTACCAAATTTGTCTGGGTATTTCCCACTAAAACATTAGGCACCGCAGAAGTATTGGAGCGGTTATCTACGATGCAGGCAACTTTTGGAAATCCAAGAAGAGTGATCACCGACAAAGGTGGAGCTTTCCGTGCTCAGGAATTTAAAGATTACTGCCAGAACGAGAATATCCAACATATTGAGACAACAACAGGAGTTCCAAGAGGTAATGGACAGGTAGAAAATATGGTCCAGATAGTCACGAGTACCATTCACAGATTATCATGTGACGATCCTGCTAATTGGTACAAACATACCAGTCGTGTACAGCTGGCTATAAATTCGACGGTCAACAGAAGCACGAACTATGCACCTTTCCGACTGATGTTTGGAACCCAGATTCGAAAGAGGGAAAACTTGGATATTCTGCAAGCACTCGAAGAAGCTGGCCGAGAGTTGTTTGACAAAGAGAGGGAAGAATGCAGAGAGAGGGCAAAATCCCAAATTCAGACCGTGCAAAGAGAGAACGCCAATACATTTAACAAGAAGCGAAGAAAAGCGACCACGTATAGTCTTAACCAAATTGTCGCTATTAAAAGAACCCAGTTTGGCACTCAGGCCAAACTGTACCCAAATTTTTTAGGACCTTACAAAATAATAAAAGTCAAGCGTAACGACCGCTACGATGTGGAAAGGATAGGCAAAGGAGAAGGCCCTAGAATTACGTCAACCAGCGCAGACTATATGAAGCCATGGATATATGAGTCTGATTCATCCGGGTCGGATGAAATGTAGGATGACCGAGTTGTGGGATTTACCATTGGCCAGCAATTAGTTTTAATTTTTTATTTAGTCTATCATTAGTTTATGACGTATGGCAACAGCGCTCACAAATTACTTGAGGTGGTAAATATGAAAGCTCGAGGGTAGCATTGGGGGAGAAGGCCAAGAGAGCCGTAAGACGAAAGACGCAAATATTATCTGTCGGCATCAATAGCGCTAGCAAATGCATTGTTTAGTTAAAGTTTCTTGTATATAATTGTAATAATAGTTTAGTCAAAAGTGTAAATAAATAGGTGTATAAAGTTTGTGTTAAGTTGAAATCACCCAGTGTTTGTGTTACGAGCCAACTCTACATATATATATATATATATATATATATATATATATATATATATATATATATATATATATATATATATATATATATATATATATATATATATATATATATATATCACATTGATAACTTAAAAAATAATAGGCCGACTTTTTTTGATTAAATTTGGTGAGTGTATTCATTTTGCAAGTGGCTTGGATATGTTCATTGGCCAGGAAAATCGAACCAGTTTATCCTAGAAAATTTTGGCTTTTCTTTTGGAAAAAATTTGTATTTCCAGAAATAACAAAGTTATGGCAACCAAATTTGGTGCACTGGTCTATATTATAAAAAAATCTGGACGCAGCAAGTGTGTTATGGTAGTGAATTTTCATTTAAATGTTTTTAATAGCAAATATGTTTTTTTTTAAGAAAGCAGGCATCAAATTTGGTACCCAGTATAACCTATATAGTAAAAATGTGCCATGTTTTATCAAAATAACTTTATTGTTTGAAAACGTACAACAATTTCCGAAAGTAAACTTAAAGTGTTCCCGAAAAAACCCGTTTCTTGGTCAACCTTATAGGTTAATAGCAAATGGAGCTTTTCAAATATGAAGCATTTAATCAAAATTCGCTACCATAACGCACTTGCTGCATTCAGAATTTCTTTTCCTACAAACTGCATTATATTGCGATGAAAAATGCAAAAATGCAATAACATAAGGCGTGTTCGACAAAAAAAATAAAAATAAAAAAATAAAATAAAAAATAAAAAATTGTAACACCAACGACTTATGGGCCAGCCTGTGATTGTAATAATAATTTTTTAAGATGTAGCTTAAGACACCCTATAATTAATGTAATCAATTTCTTTTCATATCTTGTATAATAACGGATATATTGAGCTTTATTGATTTTTTACGCAAATTCGACAAAAATTATATACCATTAAACGATAAACTCTATAGCTAAGGCTACTGCCAAGCATCAGAGAAAGGATCTATTTGAAATGAATTTTCTGGAAACATTTTAGTAAAATGAACGACAATGACGGTTGAAACTAAGACTTCAGGGTTTGTAAAACATTCTTCTTGAGACATTTTCTTTTCATAGCCCGTATTAGATTCAAGTTCTTTGCCTAAATGTTGCCAATTTTGACGTTTTAAATCGCGACTTTGACGTTTTGAGGAAAACCCCAATTTATTTTTCTTTAAATGCCTGTAACTTTTTTGTCTTTTGACCCATACAGCTAAATTTTGGTAGGTAATTTACCTCTAGCGATATAAACCCGTGTACAGTATTTGTTTCACGTTCTTTGCCTAAAAAATGCCAATTTTGACGTTTAAAATTGCGAGTTTGATGTTTTGAGGAAAACTCCATTTTTTTTCTTTAACTGCCTGTAACTTTTTTATCTTTAAACTTAGAGACCTCAATTTTGGTACATGGTTCGAGCAATACAAACATGCTTACCAAATTTGGTTGCCCTTACTTTATTAGTTCCGGAGATATAAATTTTTTTCGAAAGAAAACACAAAATTTTTCGTGAAAACCTCGGCCGATTTTCCTGGTTAAAGCACTTATCCAAGCCACTTGCAAAAGGAAGTACTCACCAAATTTAGTGAAAATCGGCCCATTATTATATATATATATATATATATATATATATATATATATATATATATATATATATATATATATATATATATATATATATATATATATATATATATATATATATATATATATATATATATATAAATAAATAAATCGAAACTGATCCCGGATATATGTTCTAGGGGGCCTAATTATCGCTTATTTGAAGAAATTTTTTCAAAATTCAAAAGTCGAGATCTCTTCATTAGTGAATTTTTTAAAAAGAAAATTCACTAAGAGTAGCCTATATACCAAAATTTAGATCACGAAAAAAAGTTATGGGTATTTAAAGAAAAAACTTTGGGTGCCACTGATCGGCAGAGAAACGCATAAAACCAGAATATTTTGTGTGGACAACAAAATCTATTGTATATTACAGAGCAAGATCAAGTTTTTTGGCGCAAAAAAGTAGAGAAATAACCAGAAAAATTACTTTGAAAATTTCATAGAGTTTCTTCTTAAAATTTCAAAGTTACAATTTAAAAAGTCAAAATTGGTAAAATTCAGACAAAGCACCTGAAACAAATACGAGTTATGTAGAGAAAATGCTACAAGAAAGGTATTTTACAAAACCTTAACTTTCAGCTTCAACATCATTGTCCTTCATTTCACTAAAATATTTACAGAAAAATTATTTCAAATACGGTCTATTTACTACTCCTACTACTTAGGCAGTAGTTTAGTTATATAGTGTATGGTTCAATAGTCTCTAATTTTTAGCGAATTTTCATTAAAAAAATTTGCTTTGAGGAGACTAAGACTTTTGAATTGTGAGAAGATTTTTTCAAATGAGAGCCAACTTGGCCTCCTAGAAGCTACATATACAGGGTAATGCAATAGATCCCAATATATCTGTTATTATAAAAGATACGAGAACAAATTGTATATGTTAATTATAGGGTGCCTTGAGCTGCATATTACAAAATTATTTTAATAATCGCAGGTGGCCCATAAATCGTAGGTGATACAATTTTTTTTTTTTTAATTGTACACCCCTTATTTTATTGCATTTTCCATCGAATTAGAATGCATGTTTGTAAGGAAAAAAAATTATAGTGTTCATCGTGTTGCTTTTGTACTTTGAAAAAACAGTAAAATTATTTTGATACACAGCCGGCACTTGGTTTCTTGTCCAAACCAAATACTGTGCAGGTGGTGATGCAGGCAGAAATTTCCTGTTTTCTATATATATGCTGAACACAGTTCTCAGCTGTTGCCTGTTCAAGCCTAGAAGTTTTTAGGCCTTGACTCTGAGAGGTCCTTTATGAAGGCCTTAGAGTGAGCAAATCCTGGCAGATTTTGCCATGTCTTTGCGTCCGTCCAGGTCTTTAAGGTCCTTTCGCTGTGCATAAAGATATGCCTAACACATGTTCCGGTATGATTTAGCCCGCCAGTTTGTTAAGAGCAGTCTTGCAACTCCTTACTGTTTTTAATTTGCAATGGTTGGAGCGAAGTACTTTTATCCTGACTCTCAGAAAAAAATTGTTCTGTCTGCGCAATGGTTTTGCTTAATCTACCTCCCACACATCATGATTGCATTTACTTCTATCTGGTATAATGTTGCATATACCTTGGCTAGATTCAAATCTTGCCTCGGAGCTGCCCCCACATGTGCGGCCCCTGCCCCTGATTTTGCTTCGGAGCAGCCCGTGAACCAGCAGAGATTTGCCTTCAATAGGGACATTTTATTTTGATCCCAGTCATCTCTGCCTGGAAGGACCATCTTGAATGACAGATCTTTATAAGCATCAGATCTGTGTTCATTTCCAGAACCTCGTGAATTGCTATGTCATTGAGGAGTCTAGTTCTTCCCATACTGATTTCCTTCGGCATGCTGTCAGCCTTTGTTCAAGTATGTATGTTGCCCACCTAGTCTCCCTCTCCAACCACATGTGAAAGGTGGGATATTTAAGAGGACTTCCAAAAGGGCTGATGGTGGGGTGCTCAATGCATCCATTATCATCAGACTTGCTTCTCTCTGTTGCTGAGCCTGTCTGGCCCTCACGAAACCACGAAGTGGCTTAGGCCACCAAACCTAAGCTCTGTAGGATATCATTGGTCTGATTAGGCTACATAGTGCCAATACATTTGCTGTGGGTTTGTTCCCCAGTTGATCCTATACACTCTTTGGCAGGTCCTCAAGGACAACTTGACACTGTGGATTACTTTTTCCAACTATTGTACCAATGGGCCGTTTTCTATAATTAGTTACTCTTATTTATTAAACTAAACAAAGTAGTCTTATATTTATGAGAACACCCTGTATAGTATGTACATCAGTGAAAACATTTCCAAATATAATAAGTTTATTTGCAAAAACCATTACAAGAAATGTAAACTATATTTGTACATAGTATGCATAATACAACACATAGAGTATAGTGCAAACAAACAGTGTAAACGCCACTAATGTGGCTGATATCTTTATAGCAGGAGTATCTGAATACATGCATCATCCATTTACTGAAGCACACTATCAAACAAGGACAAAAAGCACAAACGGCTTGCCAACATCCCCGCTTTGAGAGCCAGCAACAGCATTGGTATTCTAACATAACGCAACAACTATGCCCGTCTCGACATAGGCAACCATTTCAACCATAAAAATGACCATCAAATAATATTCAAATGGTGCGTCATACACAGCAAAAATCTGCGATATATCGGTAGTAAAAAAATATACCTATTGTTGTGGATCCAGTTACTTGTGAATTTTCTAGACTAGAAGAATAACTCTAACAACAAAGTCATTCTTAAATGTTGATGTTGGTGGTTATTAATTTTAAACGATATTTTGGAAAGGGAAATGAAGGATAATAGAGCGAATATGATAATAACCTAGAATAAAAGAATATGTCTACTTAAAATAACAGTAGATTTTATTGATATTTTACCTCGTAATGTTCAGGTAGTGACAATAAACTTAAAAATATATTTTATATGCTCAAAGAAATTAGTTACATACTGAAAATATTCCTGTAGATAATAATTTAATTAGGTTAACGTTATTTGTATTATCAGGAGAAATTTAGATAGTCTGATTTACTATTACTTAAACGGAAATGCTAGCTTTTGGTTAATTTCTCTGATAGTACAGAAGAATTGGCACCAACTTTGTTTATGATATTTGCATATACATATATCTTAACAGATAATCAGTTTAGACAAGACAATTTAAAGTTAGACAGTTATTATAGTACGCAAACATTCTAAACAGGGTTATCGTATAACGGCATTACAACAAGATTTTGAATGACAGCTGTGATCAACAAAACTGCGCCGTTACAAGCAAAACACAAAATCACGTTGTCCACTGTTTTCAAGAAAGTAATGTCTGTTGATACAAAATTATAATAATAAAACAATCACATTATAACAACTTACTGCTACAGACCTGACATCTTAAGCTAGGAAATGAACTAAGATTTTCTGATAATGCCTCCACCGGGCAATGACTTCTTCTGCCGCAGTGTTGCTTTTCTCACTCTAAATCTCGAGCAGGATGTATAATTTGAACGAAAGTTGGTCTATGGTTTCTTGTCTATTGCCTTTGAGTAAGAAAAGCACGGGTCAGACTGCATGTATCAATCAGAACTGCCTTTTGCATGGTGATGTATGTGTTCTCTTTTATATCCTGTATGTATCTCTCCTGTGGCGCCAATCACTATTGGTATCACGGCAACTTGTTCCTGTCGCGACATTTCCTGTACCTCTTCAGGCAGGGGTGAACATTTCGAGATTTTTTCCTTGTGTTTCTTCTCTATATTTTCATGAATTGGAATTTTGATATCTATAAGGTAAGTTTCCTGTGTTTGTCTGTTTGTCAAAACTTGGTCGGGCTTATTATTTGGCATCTACCTGTCTGTGTGGATAGTTCTGTTCCAATATAGGATGTGATTATTGGTTTCCATTACAGACGCTGGTTGGTAGGTGTAATAGGGCACAGAGCAATGTTTAGAATGTACTAGACACAATAAAGCCTCATGTATTATTTTAGCGACGTTGTCATGTCGTTCAGTATATGCAGTTCAAGCTAATGTCAGGAATCTGCTGATGATGTGTTCTATAGATTCAGCTGTTGTCGAGGAGGCATGACATCTATCAGAAGTAACTGGGATCCCGAACAACACATTCATGTAATTTATGTAATTTCGGGTGGCCACCACTTGATCGTGAATTGCCACTACAATACACCCTCGGTTTCTGCGAAGATGTTGCCACAATTAAGCCAAATGGAAGAGGCGCCACTGTCAATGTATTCTGCCGTGAGAGTTTTAAGGTACTTCCCGTGCAGGGGCTTTACCGACCACTGCTGAATTTCTTGGCGGCATAACTGGTGGCGCACTTCTTTGTCCGGCAGGGGAGCACGAAGCCTTAGTGGTGTGAGATTATTGTCGACTGATATTATTGAAATATGGAGGAGGCTGATTTGGGCTTTATGGTGAAAATATTTATGTAAATTCCGAGTTTGCCTCTCATGCATGGTAGTCAATTTCCTCCTCATAGTCAGTATATGCAACATGAAGAGGGTTCTTCATTTTCTTTGCGTGTTATTATTATTATTATTATTATTATTATTATTATATTTATTTATATTATGCTTATGCTCTATTTTCGCTCTGATGGGAGTTTATCTGTCTTACAAGGATGTTTCTATAATTGTTAATTAATATAAGTATACTCTAATGAATTGTATATTGTTTATCTATTTTCAGGGCTTTGCTAGGGTACAAAGCACCAGCTGGAAAGGGTAGCTATAATGCAGAGGGAAAATGGGTCAGGTTAAAGTAAGTATATGTACGATAGCTCATTTTTTTTCTTATAACACCATATTAATTTTTTCTTGTTATGAGAATGTATCACTTACATATTATTTACAATTAATAAAACAAGGAAGTTTTATTAGTGTTCATATGAAATATATAAAAGATAAGTGAAGTAGTAACTAGGCTATAATTTTTTGACACAAATAAAACAAAATGTCTTTGGTTATATGCAAGTAAAACTGGTGCTTTATAATTATTATTTATTGTAAAAAACGCCCCTAAAAGAAGAAAATGTATTTAACTGATGAAATATGACTTTCTTAGTTTGTAAATACACTGAGTGGCAAAATTATGGAATAAATTCATTAAAATATGAGTGATTTGTGTTTTGATAAAATGCTCGACAACGTCAACTCTAGTTTTCAAACATTTTTGCATAAAATTTATGTGTCTCCCACTCCCACTATTCAAATATGACGTCAACGACATCCACTAGTAGGTACTAATTGATAACAGAAAAATCAGGGGTATGTGATTTTCAAATGTAATAACAAATCTCTTTTGAAAGTTAATTAAGTATGGCACATTTAAATGAAATGCAGCAAGAAGTGTGCAATTTGTTTAATGCGAAATATCCAGATGGACATATCAGCCAATCCACTGTGAGTATAATCGAGAAGAAAGTCAGAGAAACTGGAAATGTTAAACACATTCTAAGTGCAGGGCATCCTAAGAAAATTGATGAAGACGTAAAATTTGATATTTTATTAAGTGTGGGTGAGAATCCTTATGTTGCATCTCTCGATCAGTTGCAGCAAATTTCTGTTTTTGGACAAATCATCCTTTTGGCTAAATGTAACGGTGAATAAACAAAATTACAGGTATTGGAGTAGAGAAACTTGTCCCTGGGTGATTGACACACATACACAACACCCTCGCAAAGTTAACATGCGGACAGGAATAGTTCACGATAGAATCATAGGTCCTGTCCTTTCTTCTTCAACAAAATTCCCACTGAGCATCAATATCACAATTTTCTAAATAATGAACTTATTCCTGCTCTTGCTGCAAGTTTTCCAAATAAAGATGATCCTGATTCACCAAGTGCTGATATTTGTTTTCCGAAAGATGTTAACCAACCCAATAACCTAGAAGATTTGAAAAATGGAATCAAGTATGAAATGGGTCGAATTAAGCCTGATGTCGTTCGCAATGTACAAGGTGAAGGTGTCAACAGATTTGCCTATTGTCAAGAAGTTGGTGGATTGCATTTCGAACATTATATTTAAAGGAAACAAAACTTTAATTTGTTGAATAAGAGTCTTTATCTTTTACTTGTTATGAATAGAGTTTGTTTTCCACTCTTTAAATTACTTTCATTCGAAAATTTTTCATTAAAAAAAAATAATTTCGGTGGCATCATATTTGAAAAGCAGGAGTAAATTTTATGCAAAAATGTGCATTTTTGAAAAGTAGAGTTGACT
>OZ023270.1:39417607-39652607 GCA_964006375.1 Tillus elongatus
GATCTAGCAATAGCTACGGCAAGGCAAATGGATATTGACAGGTTAATAATTTGTGAACCCAACAAAAAGCAAGTAGCAAGCCAGAACTGGATAAAGGATCAAAAAACAGATGTAGCGATTAGGTTTTTAAAAAGAAATCTTAGTGTCAGTGGTGTAGTGCGGGGAAAAGGATTTGTGTGTGTGAAAACAGATAGTGTTAAGTGGATAGTGTGCTATGTTTCGCCAAATATTCCGCTGCAAACATATAAGGCGGAGGTGGACAAAATAGTGCAGGAAGCAGATAACGGACACCATGCTGTGGTTCTGGCTGGTGATATAAATGCCAAATCGGTGGTATGGGGAGCACCAAAAACTGATCAAAAAGGCCACTACTGGATGGACCATTTCTCAGCACTGGATCTGGTGGTCTTGAATAATGGAGATTCGACTTTTGTTCGAGGTTCTAGTGAATCACACATAGACATCACTGCTGCGTCCAACAGAATCGCAAAGTCTTTCAAGAATTGGGAAGTGTTGAAAATGGACAGCCACACCGACCACAAATATATTTACTTCGAAGTGGGGGACGTAGAAACAAAAGGCGCACAACGTGCGCAAAAACACTATGTGGATTGGGAGACATTTCGAGCCTCACTGGAGTTGAGAGTTGGTCATGAAAGTATGCACACATCACCGGAAGAGTGCACAAAGGTAATTGGGGAAGCTTACAAAGATAGCCTTCTGAGAGAACACAAGATCCCCAAAAGAGTCCCTTACTGGTGGAACTCGGACATTCAGGAAAAAAGAGACGAATGTAATAAAATAAGACGTAGTCAGACTAAACTGTTAAAGAAAAAGAATATAAACAGCAAGAAGCTCATCGAAGTAAACGCTCAACTCAAGGAAAAAATGAAGACGCTAAGAAAACTCATCCGCAGATCTAAGAAAGACCATTGGCAACGAATATGCGAGAAGCTTGAAAACGACATCTGGGGAGGTGCCTACAAAATAGTGACCAAGGAACTCAAGCTGGTCACTCCGTATGAGTTGCACTCTGACATAAAAAGAAAGGTAGTATCCAGACTATTTCCTAGTGAAAACGACTCTTGGGAAGAAAATCAGACAGAGACAACCGTCGAGCCATTCACCATAGAGGAACTGAGAGCAGCGGCAAGAAAAATGAAACGAGGCAAGGCGGCTGGCCCGGACAAGCTGCCTGCTGAAGTCATAAAGGAGGTAATTGACCAGCAGCCGCAATGGATATTGAAAGTTCTTAATAGCCTACTGAAAGAACAAAAGTTTCCAACCGACTGGAAGGTGGCCAGGGTGGTGCTGTTACCAAAGACTGTATGGAGGAACTCAAATTCAGGCCAGTATGCTTACTGAACGCTATTAGTAAACTCTATGAGGCGCTAATAAGAGAGAGAATCGGAGCAGAAATGGCAGCAAAGGGAAACTTGCACGAGAACCAGTATGGCTTCAGGAGTGGGAGATCTACTATCCAGGCTGTGGAGAGTATTTACGAGTTCCTGGATCATACAAAAGAGAAGTGGTGTGTGCTACTTCTTCTAGATGTTAAAAATGCATTCAACACCGCCAGGCACAGTCTGATCATTAGAGAACTGAGGCGCAGAAACATAGCATATTTGGTGAACACGGTGTCGGACTACTTGAAAGATCGTAGGGTAGTCTGTAACAAAGGAGAGGAGATTCCCGCACCAATGGGCGTCCCGCAGGGCTCGGTCTTGGGGCCCACATTGTGGAATATCCTTTACGATGGAGTGCTGGGGGTACCACTTATTGGAACGGCTAGGACCATAGCTTTTGCTGATGACCTCGCACTAGTGGTGGCCGCTGAGGACGAAAAGTCGCTAATAGCGCAAGCAAATGAGTGCCTCAGGAGAATAGACCGATGGCTAGTTCACCATAAATTGGAGTTGGAACCAAATAAAACAGAGGCGCTGATTCTAAAAGGTAAGAGAGACCGCAACAACATCTGCTTTAACATAAGAGACTTACAAATAAAACCAAAAAACACCGTAAAGTACTTAGGAATATATGTAGACCAGGGAAGAACGTTCAAACAGCATGTAGTGGAAACTGTAAAAAAAGCCGAAACCAGAGTCTCCATCTTGACAAGATTGTTTCCAAACGTAGGGGGCCCTAGCAGCTCGAAGAGGGCAGTTTTGGGCACCGTGGTGCACAATATCGTGCTTTATGGCGCACCAATATGGCATAGTGTCCTCAAATATAAAAGATATAGGGAAATGCTGGAGCGAGTACAACGGAAGATCTTGTTGCGTATTGCATCGGCGTATAGAACAGTGTCGACAAAGGCTTTAAATGTTATCACAGGAATTATCCCCATAAAACTACAAGTAGAAGAGAGGGTACAAATCCACCAAGCTGGTCAAGATGATAAAATTAATATAAGGGAACGCATTATAAAAGAGTGGCAGGAAGAGTGGAACAGCAACACTGAGAAAGGACAGTGGACAAAGTCTCTTATAGGAGACCTGACGGCATGGGTGAAGTGCGAGCATCTGAAGTTGGATTTTTGGCTGACGCAGATCCTTACGGGCCATGGATCTTTTGGCGCATACACTAAAAGAATGGGACTGGAGACATCAGATCTCTGTGTGTATTGTGTGAATAGTGTAGACTCGGTCGAACATGTGATCTTTGAGTGTCCGAAATGGAGCGATGCAAGAGAAGAAGTAGAGGCGAAATTAAAATCTAAGCTGACTATAGCAAATATAATCCCTGAAATGATCGAATCTAGGGAAAGCTGGGATACACTTCACAACATGATGGTGAATATTATGAAGCAGAAGAAGCGGGAAGAAAATGAGAGACACCAAAGGAATATCAACATATAAGGCAAGAAAGAATGACAAATAAACATGCGGCAGCCTGTGAATATCAGAAATGGTGAAACGGGCTAGCCTGAAGGCAGAACCAGAGGGGTTTTAGTCGGAGTTGCGCCCGACACTGTTGGATGCATCAGAAGCCATGAGCCAGCATCTTTCGCCAAGCGGTTTCCCCTCCAAAAAAAAAAAAAAAAAAAACTACTACTACTACTACTACTAGTAGTAGTAGTAGTAGTAGTAGTACTATATCTATGGGCAACATCATGGTTTATTAAGCTGATAGTATAATAGTTTATTGCACGATTTCACAAAGCCCAATTAAATATTTAACGGCCGGTTAGTTAATCAAGACTTAATACAACCAATCATAGCTTCAAAATATTTGGTTGTCATGCAAAAACCCGAATTATATTCTGTGATTGGTCGTCTGAAGCCTTGATTAACTAACCGTCCGTTAAATGTTTAATCGAGCTTTGTGAAACTGGGCATATATGATACAAATCATTGCTTCCTAAGTAACCCAAACTCTGGGGTTAAGGAGTCGCGGGCCAAAGGACTCCAGGGGGCAAGCTGAGGAAGTGGAAATAACAACATAAACTCCCGATGAAGCTTTCCCCAAGACCGTCATGCGCGGTAAAAATCCGCATCCTGCACGAGGTGACCCTGCTAATAACTAAACATGACGGATCTAGACAAGGAGGTCGAACTAAACTCCCCCAATCTACGGTGTCACGTGACCCGTGCCTATGGATGGATGGCACCAGGGCGATGGTGTCGTGAACGGAACCTCTGGAGTACCAGGCAACCCTCCAGAGTAACCAGCCTTGCACCACACAGGGGGTTCTGATGGTGTGGACAGTATTTCCCCCATTCTCGTGGGAACAACATGAAGATTATAAATACATATAAAACCAAAACCAATGAGGCTCGAGGAGTGGCTCCGGCTACAGACTTGAGCCTTGAGTCTATCCCGGAAACGGAGACGAGCCAGGGTGCGGCAGCGGACTCTGGAGGTCCCACGACCGGCGTAGATACGGGGGATCAGGGGGTAGCTTCGGCCAGAGACCTGTCCCCGACACCCAAGCTGGAGGCTGGGTCCCACCGGAGGGCGGCGAGCTCCGCGGACTCCGGGGGCCCCTCCACCAGTGAGGACTCTACTGTTAGAGTAGAGGGACTGCCCCGGCAGTCCAAGCGTCTTTCCGGGGCGCAAAGAAAGAAGCTCCGGAGGGCGCAAAAAATGGCGGCCGGGACCTGGACGGTCGAGAAACCTGTAAAGGCGCAAGAGGGGAGTGCGGGTCAGAAGAGGACGCGCTCGAACTCTAGCACGCCCACTACAGACAGACGTTCCAAAAGGGCCAGGGTGCCTGTAAAGGCGCAAGAGGAGAGTGCGAGTCGGAAGACGCCGCGCTCTGGCTCTAGCACGCCTACTACAGACAGACCTCCCAAAGGAACTAAGGCCGGAACACCGGCGCAGACTGGCTCTTACAGGGAGGCTGCGGAGGGCCTCGGGATGGCGGTGATTGACAGACGCCATCCTGAGGTCACGCTAGACCAGGGGAAGGCGGACCTGATCCAGGCTGCGGTGGTAGCTGCAGTGGACTCTCTTCAGGAAGGGGAGAGCCCGCCTCAGTTCCACCGGACGCGCCTGACGGGGGGCATCCTCTGGATAACCTGTGCCGGCCCGCAGTCGCGGGACTGGCTGCGGAAAACGATCGGGGGCCTCGGTCAGATTTGGGAGGGGGCGGACTTGACAGCCGTCGAGCCCAAGGAACTCCCAAAGAGACGCAAGGTCCTCGTACGGATCCCTGACACCGTCCCGCAGGAGACGGTGATCAGCAGACTTAAGATCCAGAACCCTGAACTGGGGACGCAACACTGGTCGGTTCTAAGCAGGAAGGCAGAGGAGAAAGGACAGACGCTCGCCTTCTCGATCGACCCGACATCTTACAGAGCCCTTGAAGGAACCTCCTTCAAGGCATTCTGGGGCATGGGAAGGGTTAGCTTCCGCCCACTGGGGAAGCAATTAAGGGTTAATGGGACTTAGGTTCCTTCAGGTCAACCTCCAACACAGTAGGGCAGCCACGGCCGGACTACTAATGGCTCTGAGGAACACGGATGTGGCCCTCATCCAGGAACCGTACTCCTACAAAGAAGAGATCAAGGGACTCGGCGGAGCTAATGGAAAGCTCATCTACAGCAGGTCCAGCGAGAATCCGAGGGCCTGCATTTTTGTCAGGGAAGGGATAGAGTTTCTCCCTCTAATGAATTTCTGTTCCAGGGACCTGGCAACGATCAAAATCCGATGTGGAGGAGCGGATGGGCTGAGGGACATTACTGTCGCGTCAGCCTATCTGCCAGGGGACAGCACGGACCCTCCTCCACCCAACGAATTGGAGCAGCTGATGGTGGGTAGCAGAGCAGGTGGATGGCAGACCATCATCGGCATGGATGCGAATGCGCACCATGAGTTGTGGGGTAGCTCGGACACAAACTCTAGGGGTGAGGCACTTTTACAATTCTTTATGAAATTTAATTTAGACATATTGAATAGAGGTAATAAACCGACATTCGTCACAACACGGCGTGAGGAAGTTTTAGACCTAACAGTTTCCACCCAGTTTCTGGGTGACTTTGTTAAAAGCTGGGCTGTGTCTGGGGAAGTGAGTAGCTCAGACCACAGATACATCCGGTTTGAAATCGCCAAAGTCGAAAGAGAAACGGTATGGTACCGGGACCCCCGCAAGGCGGACTGGGAAGCCTACAGGGCAGACCTAGCTGTGGAACTGCGGGGGGTTGAGAGGGCCATAAGGGATTCAATAGACCTCGAGATTGCAGCAGTCCAATTGCGAGACGCAATTACCTCGGCCTATAACGCCAACTGCCCCCTGAAAATGAGGGTGTCCACCAGGAACGTCCCATGGTGGAACGAGGACGTCAGGCAAAGGAGGACGCAGGTTCGTAAGCTGTTTAACGCGGCCAAAAGGTCGGGAGCATGGGATGAATATAGACAGGCCCTATCGACCTATAACAAAAGACTGAGGGACGCCAAGAAGGAGTCGTGGAGGAGGCACTGCGAAGAAGTGGAAAACACGTCCGAGAGTGCTCGACTACACAAGATCCTGTCTAAGGGCCCTCAGACTAACATAGGCTCCCTTAGAACACCCACGGGAGGCTTTACAAGCTCGGGGGAGGAAACTATGGAAATTTTACTCCAGACGCACTTCCCCGGCTGTAACATAATAAACCAATCACCTCCGGTCTGGGAACACTCAGAAATAGAGGCGCCTTATAGGCGGGCATCTAGAGTAGACTGGACAGTCGCTAAAGAGGTGGTTACCTGGAGCAAAATCAGATGGGCCATTAACAGCTTTAAGCCATACAAATCGCCGGGATTTGATGGAATAATGCCCATCATGCTCCAACAGGGGATAGATATACTGGCGCCGGTGCTTACCCTCATTATGAGGGCCAGCCTGGCTCTGGGGTACATTCCGAGGGCATGGAGACTGGCCAGGGTTGTATTTATTCCTAAACCTGGGCGTCCAACAGACCAGGCAAAGTCCCTGAGGCCAATAAGTCTCATGTCCTTCTTGCTGAAAACAGTGGAAAAACTGCTCGACCGGCACATTAGGGGCGGTGTACTGGAAGCATATCCTCTACACTGCGGACAATATGCATACAGAGCAGGATTCTCAACAGAAACAGCACTGCACCAACTGGTGCTGAAACTGGAGAATACGCTGGAGAACAAGGAGGTGGCGCTGGGGGCCTTCCTAGACATAGAGGGGGCCTTTAGCAACACCTCGTTCGGATCGGTTCTGGCAGCTGCCCGGGAGCGTGGAATAGAGGAGACCTGCTGCAGGTGGATCGGTTCCATGCTCAGGGACAGGGCGGTGTTCACCTCACTCGCGGGAGGGACTCTGCTGGCGGGGGTCGCGGCGGGGTGTCCGCAGGGGAGCGTTCTGTCTCCCTTGCTCTGGTGTCTAGTCGTGGACGGCCTGCTGGGGAGGCTCTCGGGAGGGGGGTATGAGGTACAGGGCTATGCGGACGACATTGTCATCATAGTCCGAGGAAAGGTCACACAGGCAGTGTGGGAGCGTATGCAGACTGCACTGAAAGTGGTGGAAGGGTGGACGGTTGATCAAGGGCTCGGGGTGAGCCCCGAGAAAGCAACCGTCGTGCCGTTTACGAGGAGGAGGAAGTGTGAAAGCCACAGAACTCTCACTCTATACGGTAGGAGCGTTCCAATGGCCAGGGAGGTAAAATATCTTGGGGTCGTATTGGACTCTAAGCTAACCTGGAATGGTCACATTGGAAAAATACTGCGTAAGGCAGTCATGACCTTAGCCGTCACTAGGCGGCTATATGGAAAAACGTGGGGACTAAGACCTAGTATGGCCCACTGGCTGTACACAAGGGTGGTCAGACCATCGTTAACATATGCGGCACTGGTCTGGTGGTCTAAGGTGACACAATCCAGTGCCAAACAAAAACTAGGCAAGATCCAAAGGATGGCTTGCCTAGGCATCACAGGGGCCATGTCTTCAACCCCAACAGCCG
This sequence comes from Tillus elongatus, assembly GCA_964006375.1. Classification (NCBI taxonomy): domain Eukaryota; kingdom Metazoa; phylum Arthropoda; class Insecta; order Coleoptera; family Cleridae; genus Tillus; species Tillus elongatus. The sequence continues at coordinate 39,425,017 of OZ023270.1, forward strand.
CCATGGAGGTGTTGCTGGATCTACCCCCCCTACACTTCGTTATTATGGGAGAGGCCAGGCTAGGACTATACAGACTAGCCTGCAATGGTAGACTGAAGATCAACCCAGGCTTCAGGGGCCACTGCAAAATTCAGGAGATCGTGAAGGAACCCATGCTTGAAATGAGGTCAGACTTCGCGAGCCCGCGAATGTGCAGGGAAAACAACTTCACAGTGGAAATCCCTGATCGCGGGGCATGGCGGGAGGAGACACCGGGCATACCACGGGACGCGCTCGTCTGGTTCACGGACGGATCTGGCGGGGAGCGTGGGACGGGGGCAGGTGTTTACTCGGAAGGACCGAGGGTAAGTCACAGTATTTCCCTCGGAGCCCATGCAACGGTGTTTCAGGCCGAGATGTACGCCATCCTGCACTGTGTGCGGGAGAACAAGAGGAGGGGCTACACCAACAAGCGGATCCTCATAGCCACAGACAGCCAGGCAGCCCTTAAGGCACTAAGTAGCCCACGGGTAAATTCCTGGCTGGTGAGTGAGTGCCGAGACGAGACGAGCGACCTGGCTGGGCAGAATGAGGTGACCCTCATCTGGGTGCCGGGTCACTCGGGGGTCAAAGGCAATGAAGAAGCTGACAGTCTCGCAAAGAGGGGGTCAGCAGAACCATTTATGGGACCAGAACCGGCTCTGGGCGTGTCAAAGAGCACTGCCAGGGGAGCCATTAAGTCCTGGGTCAGAAACCAACACAAGGTGTACTGGGCGGACTGTCCAGGGCTCAGACATGGGAAGTCAATAATTGACGGACCCAGTTCAAAGAGAGCTGTGGAGCTGCTAAACCTTAGCAGAGGACAGCTCAGAAACACAACAGGTCTCTTGACGGGACACATGGCCGTCAAGAAACACCTACATAAAATGGGGCGGTTCGAAGGGGACCTCGCATGCAGACTCTGCGGCGAGGGGGAGGAATCAGCCCAGCACATCTTGTGCGAGTGTATAGCTCTGGACCGGAAAATACAACTGATCTACGGTCACTCTAGACCGGAGACAGAGCAATATAAAACTTCACCCTACCAATCGCTGTGCAGACTAGTTCAAGGCACAGTGATTTTGGAATGGGTGGAGTAAGACTAGGGGTATGCACAATCAACCAAGGGTTGCGGTGCTATCGGGGCGGCAAGGCCGCGGACGAGCCCTGAGGGAACAAAAAAAAAAAAAAAAACCCAAACTCTAATGTAATATGACATTTATTCTCCACTTGCTAAAGCTCCCCAAGAGCCCAATATGCAACTTGCAAAAGCTGCCTAATAGCACAATATGGTACAGCTACATTACAATAGATGTGGCTTCTTAAAATGGTTACTTTCATGTTGGCTTGAAACTATGAACATTGTATGTAATAACTCTTTTTTTTTCAGTTTTTATTCGGAGGTCTTCTAACGTTTTACACGTTTCTATTATCTTTCTATTATTATATTTCAATCAGAGTTAATTTTAGCTTAATGACGTCATTGCCTCTGTCCATTGACTCACTTTCTACTCTGTGGCCGAATACAGCAAATGCTTGACATCTTAAAGTCAACTTCGACTCTGAATCAGAAATGGCACTGGAATTTCTCTCTTTTATTGCCTAGTGTCAACTTACATACAAACATCAATGGCTAAAACCCACGTCCTATTTAATTTAGGTTTGACTATCAATTTATTGCGGTATTAAAAAGTTTTTTTTTCAAAATCAGATATTTAATTTTCTTTACACTGGGCCAATATTGGGCATGATGTAACCATTTAGAGCTGATGAAGCTTATACTAACAGCTGGAGCTTAGTTTGAGTTGAATAGACTATTTAGAGCTGTCAAGACTGCTAAAATGATGGCACCATTCAGAGCTGGTGAAACTGCTGTGATGATGTAACCATTCCGAGCTGGTGAGACTGCTAAAAATATGAAACTCCAACTAGACAGTGGTGTTTCCCATTGGTAATAACAGGCCCCTGGAGTAACAGGATATCTGAACATCCCAAGGGACTTTAAAGTACGCTGTTATATGATCAGAGTGTGATACTTCTGGCAAACGTGTCCATTTATTAAATACAGTAAAATATAGCTTAATTTGCATTTACAATTGAATTATCGCAAGTTAAATGAATGTTTAAAAATCAGTATCGAAAATTTAACACCTGCCATGAAGTATCACGTTACAAAAAAGTAAGCAAGTAATTATATTAAAGGAATTAAATACAGAAGGACAGACACTGAAATTAAAATAAGTAATAGTGACATTTTAGGTTTAACTAATTCTACATATGTTAAAATAAAAGATTACTGTACCTTAATGGAACAAAAGACTTCGCCTACATTATCATTTTCTTACTTGTGCACTTTAGATGTTAACTTTAATTAAAAAATATAACTTATAAAATCGAGGCAAGTATATATAGTTTTCAAAGACAAGTGACATTTCTGATTCAAGAGTCCAAGTTGACTTTAAGATGTCAATAATTTGCTGTATCGAGCCACAGAGTGGAAAATGGGTTAATGAACAGAGGCAGTGATGTCATTAGGCTACAATTATATCTATGATTAATAGAAATGTGTAAAACGTTACAGTCTAGAGAACATTTTAATATGTATTTAATTACTAATTTTTTTGTGACAGCAATTAGTATAATTACATATTTCAAAGATGTATTGCTACTGGTATATACCTTACATTATGTCCTTGATTTATGACCTAGCTGCTTGCAGCAGCTATGTTGGTAATATGTGACTGAGATGAATATGGTAGACTGATGAGTTCTAACAAGAACAAAACTGCTACACTCATTTTATGATAACAATCTGTGTTAACAATTACATACTGCCTTATATAATTATATTGTAAATATTTTATGATTTCGACTAGGTAATCCCCTACTTGAAACAATTTAAAATTATGTGACTTTCAAATTAGTATTGGTGTGGGATGAGGTATACTAGTTAGTATTTGACATTCCAGATTTTAGGTGACTTATTTTTTTAATTTCATTATTTCTTTACTTTTATACTGTTGTCTAGTTTAATTTTTTTAATTAAAGATAATGAGAATTTTGCCACTTACCAATTACCTTTAATAGCATTTCTACAATCTCAGAAATTAAATGAACGTTATTTTTTAGACAAACTGAAAAAATTATTCTTAAAGATGGTGAAGATACATTTGGAATGGATTTTAGAAAAGATAAAAAAGTTAGTTCACCAGAAGTGTCTGCTGTTCAAGGCACAACCCCTTCGTGCTCAACTAATTCCTTTAGTTGCTCTATATGCAGTATTGTGACATCAAGTGAACAGCAACTAGAAATGCATTTCAAAGGACAAAAACACCAAAAAAAGTTAAAACAACTTGATCAATCTTCCGAACTGCAACAAAGTGGTGAGTACTTACTTTTTTAAACTCAAAGATAGAGGATCAATGTGGTTATTAAACTATCACTATCACCAGATTAGTGGAAAAATTTCTCAAAACTGACAGGCAAGATTCTTAAAAAAAAGCTGTTACTAAAATTCACACAGGGTCTACCAATTATAAACAGAAATGTCATTAATATAATAGTCTGCTTTCGACGAATGTTCAGCTAAAGTACTATGCAAATTGTCTCATTTCATGCCACAGTACCCTCTATGCATTAACCATGTACGCTAAAGTATGCAGATGAAGAGTAACCTCTATGCATATATCATGTACAGGGACATTTCTTTGAATGTCTCACCCAAATAACTCAGTAAATATTGGTATGACGTCACAAAGTTTCAAAACGTTGTATATTTATTTAATGTCTCACCCAAGTCACTCCGTAATTATTTAAGATATTAACGTAGTTCCAACGCTACTCAGGATAAGAGCAGGTGAGGAAATCAAATTTGTCATCAGAGAAACAAATGCGCATCACTTTTTTGAAAATCCATGGCAAGCCATGATATTTTTTAATGGAACAATAGACTGTTAATGTGTCAAATCGATGGAGATCTGAATCCCGAGTGCAGCGACATAATGTTACATCATCTAGGTTAATTTGTCCCGGAGGTATGACGTCACAATTCTTCAAAACATATATTTTTTTAAGTGTCTCACCCAAAAACTCTTTTACTTTTTTCAATATTCTTTATTTACGAACTCAAAACAGTACATTTCCACTGGTAACAATTTCTACAATTAATAACATAAAATTACACATGATTTTGAGGTTAACTTACCTTAACTTAAATTATGTCACTGTCAAGTAGGTACTTTAGAAACTATACTCTATAACTGAGAGCTGTTTTGTCCATTTAATAAATGCCTTTCTAAGTTCATTGTAAATTTTTGCATCTGATGTATGTTTCTTAGTTCTTCTGGAATAGTCTTAAACGATCTGATGCTACTACATGTGGGTCTGCCTGTTACCTTGTTAAATACATATGCACTTCACCACTCCTTGCCACTTTAATGTTCGTTTTTTTTTTATTATTCCATATTTTATACATTAATTTACCATCTTACAGCTTGTCACTTTAATGTTCGTTTTTATTTTATTATTCCATATTTTATACATTAATTTACCTTCTTACAACTTTATAAGGTTGTGAATTTGTATGAAGTTTAATGTTTCATACAAACATTTTGTGGGATAAAACCACTTTAGACCATATAATACTTTTAGTACCTGATTTTGCGTTCTCTGCAATTGTTGTAATTTCACCTTTGGCACTGAAGACCAAACAACCATCATATAGCTCATATGTGGTTCTATTCATGAAATATATATTAGTGTCTTCAATCTCTCAGTTAAATAATATTCACATCTTCTAAAGGCTCCTGTCAGACTAGATTTTTTTTTCTTACATGATTTAAGTGTTCACCAAAATTCAACCTATTGTCTATTGTTAATCCAAGATATTTATACTTATTTACATGTTAAATTTTTTGATTGTTTATATTGATATTCATATCTTTATGTATTTACCTTTTTGTGCAAACATTATGTAGACTGTTTTATTTTTAAGTTATTACTTAATAACCACCTGTAATATGTTTCCAAGTTATCATTGACTATTTTTTTACAATGAATTCTGGGAGTCATGCGAATACAACAGCACTGTGTCATCTGTGAAAGTTATGTATGTAGCCTTTAATTTTGCTAATGATAGATTCTGTACATACAACAAACACAAAAGTGGTCCAATCACAGATCCCTGTGGGACACCTGTTTTTACAATTTTCGAGGAGCTTCTTTTACTATTCAGAACAGTTGTATCCCTTCTGCCAAATAATATGTTTCCAAGTTATCATTGACTATTTTTTTACAATGAATTCTGGGAGTCATGCGAATACAACAGCACTGTGTCATCTGCGAAAGTTATGTATGTAGCCTTTAATTTTGCTAATGATAGATTCTGTACATACAACAAACACAAAAGTGGTCCAATCACAGATCCCTGTGGGACACCTGTTTTTACAATTTTCGAGGAGCTTCTTTTACTATTCAGAACAGTTGTATCCCTTCTGCCAAATAGCTAACTAGACATAAGTTATGTAAGGATAGATGTATTCTCACCATAATTAGAATCGCAGACCTCTTTCTCTCTAATTAGAGCTCGTCAGTATGGCATACTAATTACAGGAAGAACACACCCATAAAGTCATACAGCTATGGTAGCCAGCTTCCTAGAACATTGTGAGAACCAGGTAGTATGTTGCCACGACAGCTCCAAATAACACAAGATGTCATAAAATAGAGACTGTGTACAACCAACAATTTTGTAATCTGTCAGCCCTGGCCCATTTCTTCCCTAATATAGGAACAATGTATGTAAGGCTATATGTATTCTTACCATAATTAGAACTGCAGACCGGTTTCGCTCTAATTAGAACTCGTGTCAGTATGATATACTAATCACAGCAAGAACACACCCATAAAGTCATACAGCTATGGTAGCCAGACTCCTAGAACATTGTGATATGTACGACAGGGACGCTATCTCGGTGTGGAACCAGGTAGTATGTTGTCATGACAGCTCCAAATAACACAAAATGTCATAAAATAGAGACTGTATGCAACCAACTAACAATTTTGTAAATTGTCAGCCCTGGCCCATTTCTTCCCTAATATAGGGCAATGTATGTAAGGCTAGATGTATTCTCACCATAATTAGAACCGCAGACTGGTTTCGCTCTGATTAGAGCTCATCAGTACGGTATACTAATTAAAGCGAGAACACACCCATAAAGTCATATGGCTATGGTCTATATACGTAAAAGTAATACAAAAAAAATTGTAATTGGTATTATGCAGTTACCTAATGCAATCAAAATGAAATAGTTTATAAATTTTATGATTATTACATATATTCGCTGACCAGAGAGGCTGACTGCCATAGCCATATTACTTTATAGGTGTGTTCTCGCTGTGATTAGTATACCATACTGATGAGCTCTAATTAGAGAGAAACATGTCTGCGGTTCTAATTATGGTGAGAATACATCTAGCCTTACATAAATTGTCCCTATATTAGTGAAGAAATGGGCCAGGGCTGACAATTTACGAAATTGTTAGTTGGTTGTATGACTTTATTGGTGTCTTCTCGCTGTAATTAGTATACCGCACTGATGAGCTCTAATTAGAACGAAACCGGTCTGTGGTTCTAATTATGGTGACAATACGTCTAGCCTTATATACATTGTCCTTATATTAGGGAAGAAATGGGCAAGGGCTGACAATTTACAAAATTGTTAGTTGGTTGTACACAGTCTCTATTTTATGGCAATTTGTGTTATTTGGTGTTGTCGTGATAACATACTACCTTGTTCCGCACTGAGACGGCGACCCTGTCATACATCTCACAATGTTCTAGATATAAGTTTAAGCACAATGCCACGTATTCCCATATTATACAGTTTGTTTAATATAATGCTATGACCAACTGTGTCAAATACTTTTTTTAATCTACAAACATTGGCAGCACATATTTATTCTGATTAAGATTCATAATAATAAAGTCCATGACTTCAACAGCTGCCATTTGTGTGTTACTAGTTTTTTGAAATCCAAACTGATGCTCATAAAATTTAAATGTTTTAGTCACAAAATCAACTATTCTTAACTTCAAGACCCTTTCTAATATTTTTTAATAAATCACACCACGTTCTAACAATTCATTAATAAATTTAGTAATGGTTGGTAATGTAAATTCTAAAGTACATTTTAAATCTCTTGTAGTAATATTATCTATCCCAGGAGCTGTATTATCATTTAGGTCATTTATAATTCTAAGTATTTCTTCCTCATCACCAGGTCTAAAATACAGTGGAACTTCCATATAGCGAATGTCTATTTAACAAATTTCTCTCTACAATGAATAATTGTGTTGGACTTTGCCCCTGGATTAACATTGCATAAATAACGAACCCCCTACAACGAAGTAAATTCTCTGTATTACGAATTTATCAAACTGTAATAAAGTATCCTTTTCTGGGAATACAGGGTTTCTAGGTAACTGATGTGCGGCAAGTGGCAAGTAAAACGTTATAAACGTCACCGGGGTAATAAATCATAACGGGTGATCATTTAAAGACCGCCGATATACATGACAAAATGCAGATTTGCTTGTTTAGGTCAGAATTGCTTCTGGAACATGAAACAATTCTCCCTATTCAAGGTTACGGATGTCGGGCAAGTAAAAAACATCATAAACGTCACCGATGACGGCTGAGCAGTTAACGACTGCTGATAATACATACCTGCCTAAGTGGAGCTTTGCTTATTTACGTTAAAATTTGTTCTGGGGCATAAAAAATAAGACAAAACGTCTATCTAACAATAAGCCTAGCAAACGTGATTTGTGAATGGATGATTTCCTTGTTTCTTTCTACAGGTTGTATTTTGGTTATAAAAGCAGATTTTGTATTTTCAGTCTACATTTGAATTTTATACTGTTTAGTTGCAACAGTCAAACCATTATATGAAACTTATATGTAGTTTTCTGTCCGTAAAAATGTCTAAACGCAAGTGTGTCAGTTTGAATGATAAATTGAAAATTCTTAATGACGTCAACAGCGGGATTAAGAAGAAAAACATCGCCCAGAAGTATGGAATACCTGCCAGCAGTACTACATCTACAATTCTCAACAATCGGGAGCTCATTTCAAATGCAGTTGAAACTGGTAGGTCATTGGATACAAAACGCGTAAAATTGTGTGTCTATGAAGATATAGGCAATGCGGTCCTGAAATGGGAGCAAATGTTGCGTGAAAAATATATGCCGATATTAGGTACTATCATCAAAGAACAAGCCTTGAAATTTGCTAGATCTCTTGGACACTACTAATTTACTGCTAGCACCGGATGGTTAGACAAATTTAAGAGACCTCACACGATAGCAGAAAAGATCATTTGTGGAGAAAGTGCTGATGTGAGTGATAGAGGCTGTGAAAATTGGAGACAAAATGAAACTCATGGAGGAGTATAGACCCAAGGATGTTTTCAACATGGATGAATTGGGTCTCTTTTATAAAGGTTTTCCGAACAGAACATTAGCTTCCAAAAATGACAAGTGCTTAGGAGGAAAACAGAGCAAAGAAAGAATCTCTGTTCTAGTTGGTTCTAATATGACTGGAAGTGAAAAACTTAAATTGCTGGTGGTAGGGAAATCCAAAAATCCATGTTGTTTTAGAGGAACAAAATCATTAGAAGTGGATTACAATTTCAACAAAAAAGCTTGGATGACTGGTGATATGTTTGAGGAATGGATCAAGAAGATCGATAAACATATGAGCCGGGAAAATAGAAAAGTTGTTCTCATTGTTGATAACTGTCCTGCACGTCCTCCCAATATCGCCGAAAAATTGAAAAACGTGAGGCTTGTATTTCTGCCGCCTAATGTAACAGCAAAATTGCAGCCTATGGATCAAGGAATCATCAAAAATCTGAAATTCCATTATAGAAAAAGAATATTGATGAAGATTGTCTATGAATTAGAATCAAATCGGAACCCACAAATTGCAATAAATCTTAGGGATTGCATTTCAGAGCTTTCCAAAGTTTGGATGAATGACGTAAACGAGGGTACCATTAAAGATTGTTTTCGGCGAGCGGGATTTGAACAAGGTGTAGAGACAAATGAAGAATGGAATGAGGAAGATGAGCTGCCACTCTTCTCAACTAAATCATGGTCGGAATGTGCTGAAATCATCAGGAAATGTTGATAATATTAGTCTTGCTGAGTATGTTGACAAAACCTTCTCGCGAACAAGCGCTTCAGGCTTTCAAAAGGTGTCGTTTAGCTCTGCAATATTGTGACAGTGTTCAGGAAAGTGTGTTTAATTCGCTGAATAAATGCAAAGTTTTTTTATGAAAATCACACAATTTTCAGTAGTGTCAGCCAAAAGAAAATTACGGATTACATACATGTTGCAAGCAAGGAATGAATTACTCTATGTAGATGCATTATGTAAAGGTAAATAATAAATTTCTTTTGATATTTATATCTGCACATGCTTTCTCCTAATACTTTGAACAACAATTATACATTCGGTATAAATCCCTAACAAATTAGGGCAAGGAAAATACGATTTAAAAAAATATTACTGTTTGTTCTGCACATGCGCACAAACTCAACCATCTAACCTGCACGATTAACTATTTTCTATATAACGAGTTTTCTATATAACGAATTTTTTTTGGTGGATTTTGCATATTCGTTAAATAGAAGTTACACTGTATATAGTTTTTTCTTCGATCTGATTATCAAATTGTACACTTTTACCAGTTTTTCCTTTTCAATTTCTTGACCAATCTTGTACCCCACATCTATTAGATTCTCATTTAACTTATCGGCCATTTCTTGATTATCAGAGATTTTGTTACTATCGATTAATATATAGTCAAGTTTCTTATTATTTTCATTAGTAAATTTATTTGTTGAAACATGGTTTATTATTTGCCAAGTTTTTCATTCATCTGCAATTGCATCCTCCAATTTATTTTGCACAAATTTTGTCTTCAAAGACATATATTATTGCACTTATTCTTCATTTTTTAAATTCATTTGCTATATGCACATTATTTGGATTTTTACATATTTAACATATAACATCTCTTTCTTTCATTAACAAGGTAATTGGTAATTTCATTTTGATCCAGTTATTATTTTTTGTTTTCAAAACTTTTACCTTTGTGGCTAATTCTTTTTGTTTTTGCATAACTTCAACTAATTGTGAAAAATTACATATGTTTGTTTTCAACAATGCTTCTTTTACTCCATCCCTAAACTTTTCCATATTTAAATGCTTCAACTCTTTTGCAGTTTTCTTATAATCTAATTGAATGTCATTAAATTTTATTTCCGGAATTGCATGATCAGTGATACTGGATACAGAAAATTTCATGTTGATCTATTTATTTTTTATTATTTATGATGACATGGTCGATGAGTCTAGCAGTGTTTTCTGTCTCTTGGTGGTTGTGTTTTAGTAATATCCTGATATCCATATGTGCTTAACAATTCCACATACTCGGCTTTTTCGTTCTTATTATTTAATAAATTTATGTTTACGTCTCCAATTATGCATACATCCTCATTTTTTACTTGCATATCGTAGTTTCCAGGTCATTTATAAAAATATTAAAATTCACATTAGGTGGTCTATAAACAGCAACTAATTTCATATTGATGTTATGAAATTTTAAAATTAACCAGTTGCATTTATTTATGAATTTATTTAATTAAACTGTATCTGAAAACTTTTCATCAACGTAACCAGATATGCCACCTCTGAGAGTTTCTCTACAGGAGTCTTCAGCTTTGTAATTATCAAGATTTTAGTGTTTTGTTTCATTTGCGTACAGCCGTGATCCCATGTCAACTTCTAATATTTGTATAAAGGATATTAAATTTTAACTGTAATTGGCAATTTATTATTTATAATGAACTTTAGCTATCTAGTTTTTCCAGATCTCTAACAAAAAATTCGAATTCCCCTATCACCATCTTCTTTTTTTAAATAACATTTTCCATTCATACAATATGCATACTCATAGCTGTGGTTCTTCTTGAATTCTCTAATTTTGGTGAAAAGATCTTGATTAAATTTGGTGAGTTTGTCATTTACATAAATAAATGTATGTTCCCCAACAAATCCACAATCGTTGGTTCGGATACTTTTGATTTTCTTCTTCTTAGCCAAGTATTTTTGCTTTAGTTCTTGCAATACACACTTAACAACAATTGGTTCACTTGATTTACCTGTTTTTATTCTATAGCGGCTTGTTATTTAATTATCTTTATGTCCTAGTTTATTGGAGTAAATACCTGCCCAACTGTTTCCCTTATCGTTCGTATTTGTGGTGGTATCCCCGAAATCACAATATTGTTTGCTTTTGCATTCTGTTCCATGTGGTTAATTTTGGTCTCCAATGCTTCCACTCTTATTCGTAGCTCGTTATACCTCTTCACTAGTTCTTTATTCGTTTTCACTAGTTCCACATAATGCTGACGTTGCTCTTCAAAGTGGTCGGACATGTACTTCATGCAGACTTGTAGGTCTTGCATTTGTTTGGTATAGTAACTTTGTAGCACTTCAAGTTCCTTTCTGATTATCTCCAGTATCTCAATTGCATTTAGTGTGTTCATGCTTTCCACTGTATTAACCTCACTTTTTACACCTAGGCAACTAATTTATTTTCTTTGTTTAGCACGTTAGCTTACAAAGCACAACTTCTGTGAAAATCTGAATCACAAATATTGCACTTGTAGCAGCCTACTACTTTTTTTTACAAAATTTTCAGCCATTTTCCATGCACTTGTAACAGACAAACTTGCCAACACTGCACACTAGCTAAACCTCGTTTATTTAAGATATTAACGTAGTTCTAACACTACTCAGCATAACAGCGGGAAAGAAAATCAAATTAGTCATCGGAGAAACAAATGTGCATCGCTCTTTTGAGAATCCATGGCAAGCCATGATATTTTTAAATGGTACAATAGGCTGTTAATGTGCAAATCGATGGAGATCTGATTCGCGAGTGCAGTGACGTAACGTTACGTTATCCAAGTTAATTTGTTCTGGAGATATGACATCAAAAAGTTTCGAAACGTATATTTTTTAAGTGTCTTACCCAAATAACTCCGTAATTACTTAAGATATTAACGTGGTTTCAACACTACTCAGCATAAGAGCAGGTAAGGAAATCAAATTCGTCATCTGAGAAACAAATGCGCATCGCTTTTTTGAAAATCCATGGCAAGCATTGATACTTTTAAATAGAACAATAGGCTGTTACGAGTGCAGCGACGTAATGTTACATTATCTAAGTGAAATGAGAAAATATTGCTGGAAGCACATAGCCAGAGGCACAAGCTAAGTTATTTGAGTGCAAATAAGGTCTTAAAGTACTTCAAAATTAAATGAATTAAAGTTTTACTGTAAAATATTATACAAAAATCAAACCCCGCCAATTTTCAACAAGGAAAATAAACATTAAGAGAAATCAATGAAGAGAAATGGCCATAAAACTGTTTATTATTTAATGCAGGATATAATGACGGTAGAAAATTTGGATGAGAAAAGTTATTAAAAAAAATTCCTTTTGATGAAAAGGGGAAGAGGGCATAATATTAATAATTTAACAATAACAGCTTAAAAATTACCTTCAGATAGTTAGCTTGATTGCATTGTATCCATGGAAACAGACAGGCGAAAATGAAAATCGACAGGAATTTGTTTAGAAAAAACATTGAATTCCTTCTTGTTTGGTCAGCATTGAAACAGGCAACACGCTGTTAATCCTGCTCTTCAAAGAATGTAGTTAAAAGTGCCATTGCAACTAAATAAGTGTTGAACAAGTTAACGTTTTGTTATGAAAAAATAGTGAGTACAAGCACATTTATCTCCCAGTGAAACGATTATTATCATCCAGATATAACAGTAAATGGTTTCTAGCACTAAAAACAACATTTATTGGAAAAACGTAAAACAAACTCAGGTGTAGCAGTTTTTATAATTGACATTAGTGAATTTAACTGGTTGTCAAGTTAAACGAAAAGATTGCCAACGGCTAACTTGTTAAGGCGATTGATCGAATTTTTAGTTCTTACACCAAATGCAGAGGGCGTCCTATGCTGACACGGGTTGTGAAAACAGAATCCATTTGAACTGTGTAAACATGACACGTGACATCAACACATGACACAACAACATTGGGTTGTTTTAAAATTAGGAAATACCTAATGACAATATAAATAAGTAAACTAAATTTTGTTACATCACTACATTGTATTTTTAAAGAAAATAGTTTATCAAAATTTTATAATTCAAAAAGGCTGATAATACATAAAAACACAAAATTAATTAATGAATACGAGTTAACCAAAAATTTATCAGAAAATTTTTATTGTTAAGGAGAAATATAAAAACATTGTAATGAAAAGGTTAATAAACTGTTAGGTAATTTTAATTAAAAAGAGAGTAATAATGATTTATTAATGTATTTGGAACCAACAAAAGAATAAATATAAAAGTAAAAGTAGACAAATTTGTAGTAAAACAAAAAACAGGTTTTGGCCTAAGTGTTCTTTTTAAAACTATTTGCAGGGCATTTGAAACCACTACCTGAATAAAAAGAACGTCTGACTGAGCAGCCAACATCAAAGGTAGGTGTATGATATGTAATAATCAGGTAATTGATGTTTTAAATTGATACAAGAGGTATATTTATTTAATCGTTATATTTTCTGGAATACAGGGTGCTGCATAAAAACATAAAAAGAGTATACATACCTTAAACAACACCTAAGAAAATCAAAAACACACACCTCAATAATACCTGAACATGTTTAAAACATATTAACGCCTACATTAAACAAAAAACAAAGGGCAATAAAACTTCTGTAATAACAATCTACACTTTCATAAACACTTTTATTCATAAAACTTGAAAAGATATATAACTACATACATAAAATATATACAATATACAATACATACCATAATAAATCAACTATATATATATATATATATATATATATATATATATATATATATATATATATATATATATATATATATATATATATATATATATATATATATATATATAATAATAATAATAATAACGTTTATTATCACCATCTTTACAGTCTTCCTATTTTAACAATCAGTATAACTAAATCTGCATAATAAACGCAATGTTACCTCACAAAAGTTCTATTCTTTATGAACTTGAGCGTGAGGGAACAGTGTGCGGAGCTTAAAGTAAATCTAAATCAAATGAAACAACAAGGAGCTACGGAAAATTTATATCCGTTCTACTTATTGAGGCAAATAATACAATCCTTCATTTTTCCATTATTTTCTGTTTATCCACGCACACTTACACATACACACACACACACACACACCGTACATACTTACTCTCTCCCGTATATTCAACCTTTATATGCATACCTCTGCCATGTATACCACTTTACATTATATACCATATCTTACAAACATTACCTCTTTGCTACCTCACTTCTCTACATTCACACACACTGTCAAAAATGAAGCTCAATCAGTATACCTAGATCCTTGTTCGACAAAGTATTCAAAATAAGTATAATCACCATTCTTAATCCACCTCCTGACCTGTTTCTTATAAACCTGATACCGTCTTTCATTTTGTATTTCAGCTGGTAATGCATTAAATAACCGAGGTGCAATGTAGTAAAAGCACTTAGTCCCCATAGTTTTCTTTGCCCTTCCAACCATAATATTATCTTGGCTTCTAAGTCTAGTCTCGTAGCTATGCTGGGAAAAAGTTCTGTCCCTTTTAAACTGCCACTTCAAAATGGCTTCACTATATAGTTGTCTTATTGTAAAGAAATTGGACTCCTTATAAAGCTGTTCAGTGGGATATCGATATGGTCTACCATATATAATCCTCAGAAACCGCTTGTGAATAACTTCCAACGGATGTATGGCAGCTTTGTTTGCAGCGCCCCAAGCTAAAATTGCATACTATTCATATAGTCAACCAAACGCTTCTTTAATGTTTTTTCAAAAATCTTACATAAATTTGATATAAGTGACACTGGTCTGTAATTTTCTATGGACCTGTGATCGCCTTTCTTCATTAAAGGCTTTATAACTGCAATTTTAAACGCACTAGGGCAAACTCCAGTTTCAAAAATCAAGTTGATAAGGTGAACTAGTAAAGGTGCAAGTATTTGAATATTATCTTTCAAAACTTGATCATTAATTTGATCCGCTCCGGGTACTTTGTTCGATTTAAGTCGTTTAATGTGTTGCTCTACTTCTTTCAAGTCGACTGGTGCCAGATAAAAAGAATCTCTTATTTGGGGTATCTTAAAAGATCTATTCGTTTTTTTTATTTGTTTAGCCATTTCCAATCCTACGTTACAGTAGTATTTATTAAATTCACTCGCAATGATCTTTTCATTATTAGAGACTTCACAATTTTTTAGTTGAATTTCTTTTATTAGTCTTCCACCACTTCTACAATCAACGATATTATCAGTTACATGCCATAAAGTCTTACTACAATTTCTGTTGCAGTTTATTTGTTTCTGATAAAAGTCTCTCTTTGTCTTTTAGTGAATTTTCTTAAAAAAAATTCACTAATGAGGAGATCCCGACTTTTGAATTTTGAACAAATTTATTCAAATGACCGCGAACTAGGCCCCCTAGAACACATATCCGGGGTCCGTTTCAATTTTTATATGTTTATATATATATATATATATATATATATATATATATATATATATATATATATATATATATATATATATATATATATATATATATATATATATATATATATATATATATATATATATATATATATATATATATATATATATATATATATATATACATATATATATATATACATATATATATATATACATATATATATATATATATATATATATATATATATATATATATATATATATATATATATATATATATATATATATATGTATCACACCGATAACTCAAAAAATAATAGGCCGATTTTGACTAAATTTGGTGGAAAAATTCCTTTTGCAAATGGCTTGGATAAGTTCGTTAGCCAGGAAAATCTGCCCAGGTTTTCCCGGAAAATTTTGTGTTTTCTTTCGAAAAAAATTTATATCTCCGGAATTAACAAAGTAAGGGCAAATTTGGTACGCTAGTTAATATCCTTATAGGTAAGTCACCCACCAAAATTTAGCTATGTAGGTCAAAAGACAAAAAAGTTATAGGCCTTTAAAGAAAAATAAATTGGGGTTTTCCTCAAAACGTCAAAGTTGCGATTTAAAACGTCAAAATCGGCAACATTTAGGCAAAGAACTTGAATCTAATACGGGATATGGAAATCAAATGTCTCAAGAAGGATGTTTTACAAACTCTGAAGTCTTAGTTTCAACCGTCACTGTCCTTCATTTTACTAAAATGTTTCCAGAAAATTCATTTCAAATAGACCCTTTCTCTGATGCTTGGCAGTAGCCTTAGCTTTAGAGTTTATCGTTTAATGGTATATAATTTTTGTCGAATTTTCGTAAAAAATCAATAAAGCTCAATATATCCGTTATTATACAAGATATGAAGAAAATTTGTATATATTAATTATAGGGTGTCTTGAGCTACATCTTAAAAAAATATTTCTACAATCACAGGATGGCCCATAAGTCGTTGGTGATACAAATTTTCTTTTTTTTTTTTAATCAAACGCCTTATGTTATTGCATTTTTGAATTTTTCAGCGATGCATGTTTGTAAGAAATGAAATTCGGGACGCAGCAAGTGCGTTATGGTAGCGAATTTTCATTAAATGTTTCATATTTGAACAGCTCAATTTGCTATTAACCTATAAGGTTTACCAAGAAACGAGTTTTTCCGGGAACACTTTAAGTTTACTTTTGGAAATTTTTGTACATTTTCACACAATAAAGTTATTTTAATGGAACATGGCACATTGTTTTTACTATATAGGTTATACTGGTAACCAAAATTGATGCCTGCTTTCTTAAAAAGGAAACACATATTTGCTATTAAAAACATTTTTATGAAAATTCACTACCATAACGTACTTGCTGCGTCCAGAGTTTTTTTATCAGTTTAACCAATGTGTTTCGGTATTTAGTGTACTGATCTTTTTTGCCACTATTTGTTGAGTCTGCTAACCAATCACGATAAAGTTTATCGCGAATTTCTATTGATTTAACTATGCCTCCTGTTATCCATTCTTTGCGTCTGTTGTTTTTTTTCAACCCTGTAGGTTGAAGAATTTAATGCTGACTGAATTTTATCCAGCAAATAATTGCAGGCAGATTCACTATCTCTAAAATCGAAGTACTCATCCCAATTTTCTCTCTCCAATATATTTTTCACCTTATGGTAGTCAGTTTTTTCCCGATATATCTTTTCTTTCGCAGTTGTTTTGACAGCGCTGAGTTCTATATTTGCCACCGTTGTATAATGGTCTGTAATTGTTGATTTTAAGACAAACGACTTCACTTGCAGCTGTTTTTGTTTGGTTCTCAGAAAAATGTGATCAATACAAGTATTGCAAGAACCCATTTCTCTTGTGTATTCATTGATCAATGAAACGTAGCCTCTTTCACTACTTATGTTGAGATATTCACAAGACTGTCTGCCGTCAGAGAACAGATCAATATTTATATCCCCACAAAATAAATGGCAATCAGTATTTCTTATTTGCTCCAAGTAACAGTCGAACTCTTTTATAAAATTCTCTAGGTTGGACGATGGCGATCTGTAGATGCCAGTTACTAAAATCTTTTTATTTCGAATCATTAAGCTTAACTGAATGGCGTTGTTATCTCCGATTTTGACTGTTTCAGCTCCATTGCAGTAATTCTCCCGCACATACATAATTACACCATCATTTTGGTTAAAGCATCCTTCACTATAATACGCAACATACCCTGCCAAATTATACATTCGCACATCATGTACTCTCCAAGTTTCCGTCAAACATATAACATCTGGCTCATTTCTGAATTGACTTAAGTGTATTTTAAAATCATCAAAATTTTTACTAATACTCCGTATGTTAATATTCAAAATTGTCAAAGTAAGTCTTTTTTGTATAAACTGCTTTTCACATTCTGATATACTGTTTACAATGTTTGTGGTATGTTCCACGCATTCAAAATCCCTAATATACTGATTCATATTGCCCGCGCAATCCGCAGCGCACCAACCAACCACAAAAAAAGGACAAAACTACCAACTATTACAGTATGTGTGTTCTAATATACAAATAATAACAACCATACAAATCGCTAACAGTTACTACACTTTGTTACAAGTTAAAACTTAAAAACATATGTACAAGCAGAACATTTCCAATACAATAAATTAACATAAACACGTAAATCCAAAAATCCTTTGCAAGAAAGAAAACTCAAACTGAGTCCGCCATTAAAGCACACAATAAGTTAGTCACAATATTAAAATCCTATATACAAACAAAATATAATGTTTCTCAATTAGTGTATAAAACGACAAAAAATCTCTGAAACACATAAAAGCTAAAATACGGAAATATACACATATTACAACCATACAAAAATTCCACACTAAACACAAATACGGACTCACTCAGCAGACATAGCACATACAGACCCACACACCCGCATCCAACAAAACGCACGGACTCAAATGGTCACCCAACCACCGTCTCACCACTCAGGAAAATGATTCCAATGTATCTTACTAAATTCACTGTCTCTTATTACCAGATATTGTGCGTGTAGGGTACCTTTGATCCCTGGGCGTTTGTTCCCTTGATCCACTTCCACCGCTGTTCATTCGTGATTTCTTACCTCCCTCTATGTTATGAGTAATTCTTTTTGAAACACTATGCGGTTCTATTTTCCTGTGTATGGCTTGAACAACATTTTCTTCCTTCCCAGCATCTATCACGGAAATTTCCTCAGGCGCTTCCTTTTCTATCTGTGTCAATGGAGTTCCGGGTGCACTCGCAGACTTTCTAGGAGCAGGTGGGGAGAAGACTGCGTCTGGATTTTCAGTTTCAGCTTCCAAGTTCCCACTCTCTCGGTTAGTCAGTTGTTGACAAGTGAAATATTCATCTCCTACCTGCAATCTGTTTCCCTTAATACGTGCTGTGAGTCCCTTCTTCTTAGCCTCTTTTAAATTTTCTACTAAAACCTTTCTTATTTCTTGGTCTTTCTTAGTCAGATCATTACCTATGGATATACCTCTTCCTTTCAGCCGATAAGCACACTTCAAAATTTCTGTTTTTCTTAAATATGAGGAACACTCGACTAGTAAAGGACTTTTTAAATTATTAGTCTTGCCAATAAAATATACATCATTCAGGTCACCCGTGCATATATCTATGTCCAACAAATTACTGAGCTTAGCTGCAACCCACTCCGCCAAATCTATACCCTTTTTTTCGTTTCTTTCAAGTCCAAAAACAACAATATTGTTCTTTAATACTTTCCTCTCTAGTTGCTCGACTCTTTCAGTCAAGATGCTATTCTGCGTTTTCAGATACTCAAAAGTCTTTGTAATATTCTTCAATTCCGCTACAAAATCAATTTTAACCGCCTCTATCTTACACTTCACTTCTTCTTTGCTTGCCTCTATTAGATTCTTTAGTTCATTAAAATGTACTCCAAAGTCTATCTCAGCTCCGCTTGTCATTTTCTTCGGAAATCAGCGACATACACACAGCCAGGCCGTAAAACAAACAAACCACAAATGAAAAGCGGCTCGTATATGCCCAGCCTTAGCTTTATCTTCGTCTTGACCTGTTATCTGATAAGTTTTGTCTGCTAAAATGTCGACCGAATTTCACAAACTTTTACGGTATTTTTACCTTTTTCAATTCAGCTACTCGACCTACGTAGAAATTGTTACGTCCCACGACTAGACCACCACCTAAAGAAGGCGCTAATACTACGATCTCGTATTTTTTCCTGCTGAGTTGCCCACAATTCTTCAAAACACTCACACAATTGTTATCCGACTATTCACACACTAAAGCTTCCATATACTATCACATCATCATATATATATATATATATATATATATATATATATATATATATATATATATATATATATATATATAATATATAATATAAATATATAATTTTACACAGAAAAACCATAAATTATTTTTTTACTTGAAAATAACTTTATTAAACTAAATTACATATTTTGTGTCAATACTAATTGAATATTTGTGACATATACAGACTCTGCCATATGCATCAGACTTGGGTGGTTCCATTCTTAGTTTTAGTCTTTAGTTGTGGCTCCTGAGAGAGATTTATCCATTTTTTTGGTGATGCTAAGTTGGTTAGTGAAACGATCGTCAGGTTTTTTTTAATACCTGAACATATTTAAAACATATTAACGCCTACATTGAACAAAAAACAAAGGGCAATAAAACTTCTGTAATAACAATATACACTTTCATAAACACTTTTATTCATAAAACTTGAAAAGATATATAACTACATACATAAAATATATACAATATACAATACATACCATAATAAATCAACTATACAGGATGATTGCTGAGAAGTGCTCATTAGAAGTTTATGACCTTCTCATCCGATTTGACAGCTGAAAATTTGGATTCGGCCATTATGCGATATTCCCATTCTGATTAAAATAGTTGCACTACTCTAGCATTTCCGGTTATACCGGAAGTCGCTACCAACTTCGTTATTTTAAATGAAACACCCTGTATATTTTTGCATTTTCAGAAGGAAGATCCAATTTCGGATAGATTTTATGTAGTACTTTCTGCACCTAGCGTTATTAGTTTTTGAAATATTGGCGATTTTTGAAAAATATTTGTTATCACAGCTCTTTTTATAATTTGATATATCCTTGTAAAGTGTAAATCTAGAAAATATTTTTTTGCACAACAGATTGGTGGTAACTATTCCTTGCAAAATTATTGAAATGAAAATCTATTTTTTATACAGGGTGTGCGATAATAGCCTAACAAAATATCGAAATTCAGGCGGGTATAACTTAATTTTTTCAAATGGAACACCCTATATATTTCTATTCCAAAGCATTTTACAGACATAACTCTACAACTTTTATTAACTATGTCCTATACCTAAATAGCATAATTTCTGAGATATTGTTAGTTTCCTGAAGTGATATATTTAATATTGCAGCAGAGAATTTTAATTCCAATGTTTTCATGGCGTTGGATTATCCAGTTTCTTTTTATATTCATGATGACACGCTGACAATTTGAGAACAATATTAAAAAGTCTGGACGCAGTAAGTGCGTTATGGTAGTGAATTTTCATAAAAATATTTTAAATAACAAATATTTGTTTATTAAAAGAAAGCAAGCAAATTTGGTTACCAGTATGACCTATATAGTAGAAACATAATACCATATATCACCAAAATAACTTTATTGTTTGAAAATGTACAAAAATGTTTCGCAATTAACTTAAATTGTTCCCAAAAAAACTAGTTTTCTGGCCAACGACCCTTATTAAAAACCACCCACCCTTGTGTAATTTGTCCTCCAGAGTCCAAGGCACTTGTCAGATTCCTCCTAGCTCAAGTTTTGTTGAAAAAAGAACGTCAATTTATTATGGCATTATCATTGTAAAAATGTAATAGCAGAACTATTAAAGTAACATGACAATCATACACTAACATTAAATGAATTTAATTCTTATTTACAGAGTAAAGTTACGCTAGATTAGATTATGTACAGTGAACGGGGAAAAGAAAACAACTTGTGATGGAACCATAGCTGAAAAATTCAAAGTAATTGTTCAATGTTACTTCCGTTTTGGTTCAAACACTCTGAAATTCTTTAATGTACTCCAGTGGTGGTCGTTCTTCGTATCTCCCCTGGATCTAACTCGGCAAAAGCTTGCGTTATGCGTTGGATTAGTTCGTCTTTAGATTGGACATGCACCTCATTAACCTTGGACTTTATTATACTCCACATATAAAAATCACAAGGTGTCAAGTCCGGCGATCTTGCTGGCCAGTGCAAGGGCCGTTTCTGCCTATCCATCTGTCATCAAATATAGCATTCAACTGATCATACACACCTATGGTGTTGTGCGCTGGAGCCCCGTCCATCTGGTACCAACAATTGAGTGATGAATTTACAGGCATACTCTCCACAAATGGCATCACCACTGTTCTCAGGATCTGAATATACTTCTCAGACGTGAGTGTGCCATCGTTAATATAAAAACACACTCGGTCGTCCATTATCATACAGAAAACATTACAGCTAAATCTCCTCTGAAAATTCCTA
Organism: Tillus elongatus; assembly: GCA_964006375.1. Lineage (NCBI taxonomy): Eukaryota > Metazoa > Arthropoda > Insecta > Coleoptera > Cleridae > Tillus > Tillus elongatus. Next base: position 39,447,327 of record OZ023270.1, read on the forward strand.
GTTCGTCTCATATGCAGATTTTCAGCTGCCCAGTAATGCTGATTTTTCATATTTCGCAAACCCTCTCTGCCAAAGTTAGACTCATCAGTCCAGATTATTTTGCTCAAGAATGTAGGATCTTCCTGCACTCGTAGGTGTTCGCAATAGTTTATCCACATCTCGTAGTCGCTAACATGCAGGTGTTGCACGGGAATAAAAGAGAAATTATGCATTTTGTGCTTCTTCAATATTCGTTGAATGATCCAGTACGGCATGTTTAAGTCACTAGACGCATTTCTTATAGAATTTGTTGGCATTGCATGAAATTATGCAAGAACTGTGACTTGGCATGTTTCCTCATCTTCAAGTTTGCCTCTACAAATTACTCGTCTTGATGTTATACTTCCATACCTTGAAAACTTTGATTGAAGCCTCTTGAACCGGTGTCTGTCCAAAGGTGCCGAGTTAGGAAACTTTTCATTGAATGTACGACATGCTCTTTCAATAATTCTATTGCAGTCACCGTGAATAATGAATATATTACTGTAGCGTATTGCACTTCCCATCGTGCCTTTAACAAAGGCAAGTTACTAATTTTACTGCTGTCACTAGATTTAACTATGTGTCAAATTTCAGTTTTCTCACCTGACATTGCAACAAAAGCCTCCTATTTCCAAAAACGAACTCATGTATAAATTCCAATATAGATTCCCCGTTGGAGTGGTGGATATCTCAGAAATTATGCTATTTAGATATAGGACATAGTTAATAAAAGTTGTAGAGTTATGTCTGTAAAATGCTTTGGAATAGAAATATATAGGGTGTTCCATTTGAAAAAATCAACTTATACCCGCTTGAATTTCGATATTTTGTCAGGCTGTTATCGCACACCCTGTATAAAAAATAGATTTTCATTCCAATAATTTTGCAAGACATAGTTACCAGCAATCTGTTGTCGAAAAATATATTTTCTAGATTTACACTTTACAAGGATATATCAAATTATAAAAAGAGCTGTGATAACAAATATTTTTCAAAAATCGCCAATATTTCAAAAACTAATAACGCTAGGTGTAGAAAGTATTACATAAAATATATCCCAAATTGGATCTTCTTTCTGAAAATGCAAAAATATACAGGGTGTTTCATTTAAAATAACGAAGTTGGTAGCGACTTCCGGTATAACCGGAAGTGCTAGAGTAGTGCAACTATTTTAATCATAATGGTAATATCGTATAATGGCCGAATCCAAATTTTCATCGGTCAAATCGGATGAGAAGGTCATAAGCTTCTAATGAGCACTTCTCAGCAATCACCCTGTATATATATATATATATATATATATATATATATATATATATATATATATATATATATATATATATATATATATATATATATATATATAATAGACGACATTTCAATACTTTGTGACGTCATGCCTCCGGAACAAATTAACTTAGATAATGTAATGTTATGTCGTTGCACTCGGGAATCAGATCTCCATCGATTTGACACATTAACAGCGTAATTAACTTAGATAATGTAACGTTATATCGCTGCACATGGGATTCAGATCTCCATCGATTTTACACATTAACAGCCTATTGTTCCATTTAAAAATATCATGGCTTGCCTTGGATTTTCAAAAAAGCGATGCGCATTTGTTTTTCCCTTAACAAATTGGAATTCCTCGCCTCCTCTCATGCTGAGTAGCATTGGAATTACACTAATATCTTAAATGATTACGGGGTTATTTGGGTGAGACATTTAAAAAAATATACGACATTTCAAAAGTTTGTGATGTCATACCTCCACAACGAATTAACTTAGATAATGAAACATTACATCGCTGTACTCGGGATTCAGATCTCCATCGATTTGACACATTACCAGCCTATTGTTCCATTTGAAAATATTATGGCTTGGCATGGATTTAATAATAAAATAAAAAAAGCGATGCGCAATTGTTTCTCCGATGACAAATTTGATTTCCTCGCCTGCTTTTATGCTGAGTAGCGTTACAATTACGCTAAGATCGTAATTAATTACGGAGTTATTTGGATGAGACACTTAAAAAAATATACAACGCTTCAAAATTGTGACTTCATACCTCTGGAACGATTTAACTTAAGATAATGTAACGTTATGTCGCTGCACTCAGTATTCAGTTCTCCATTGATTTGACACATTAACAGCCTATTGTTCTGTTTAAAAATATCATGGCTTGCCATGGATTTTCAAAAAAGCCGAGCACAATTGTTTACATTCTGTTGAAGTATGAACATCATGCCTACATGCTGTTTCTAATGAGCCCATACATGCACTTTGAGAATTTTTATAAAACATAAAAATATTACCTAAACTTTATTAGATAAATACAAGAAAAAAATTATTTTTATTCCATAATACAAAAATGAATTTGAATTATGATTCAGCTTTTTAAGCAATTATTTAACTTACCTTTGTAAATGCAAACTATCATTAAGTGAAGATTGGAACCTGTGATGAGCATTGATAAGCACACTTGGAGAACTCAAATCACCACAACACATTTTAAAAAAAACCTGACGATCGTTTCACTAACCAACTTAGCATCATCAAAAAAATGGATAAATCTCTCTGAGGAGCCACAACTAAAGACTAAAACTAAGAATGGAACCACCCAAGTCTGATGCATATGGCAGAGTCTGCATATGTCACAAATATTCAATTAGTATTGACACAAAATATGTAATTTAGTTTAATAAAGTTATTTTCAAGTAAAAAAATAATTTATGGTTTTTCTGTGTAAAATTATTTAATACCATATTTTGTGAGTTTGGCCCATTTTAGGTACCACCATGAACTTTAAAAGTTTTCGATTACATGACAACTGTCAATATGGATTTGGGGAAAAGATAAGTCAAAAGTTCCAACAGAATTTTGTATGAAAAAATAGGGCCCAGTCTATATATATATATATATATATATATATATATATATATATATATATATATATATATATATATATATATATATATATATATATATATATATATATATATATATATATATATATATATATATATATATATATATATATATATATATATATATATATATATATATATATATATATATATATATATATATATATACAGGATGATTTAAATTCACCATGGGTATCTTGCTTATTATCAAGGATAGAGGGTTGGTTTTAAATTTGACAAAGTTGATAAATTTCGTGCTTTTTAATATTTCACAGAGAAAACCAATTTTCTGCAACTGTCAATCAAGAATTTGTCAAAAAAAAACTGAAAATGAGATTTTTTATTTTTATCCCTATCTCATTTATTTGAACTCCTATAAAGAAACGAAAAGCACATAGCTGACTCAAAATATTTCTACAACCTTTCACCTTCTTTAAGACATCAACTTTCTTATGTCTTAGGAGCGATATATTGGATTTTGACATCATAGGATTCCTGTTTTTTTTTTAAGTGAATTTTCATTAAGAAAATTCACTAATAGAGAGGTATCGATAGTGGGACTTTCGGAAAATTTCTTGAAGCGCGAATTAGGGCCCCTCCAACTGATAACTCAAAAAATACTTCACTGATTTGGACCAAATTTGGGAATTACATTTATTTTGTTAATGGCTTGGATGAGTTTGTTCATCAGATATTGATGCCCAATTTTTCTTAACATATTAAAAATTATTTTTTAAACGCAATATCTCTCAAATTTACTACTCAAAAGAACATAGACAGACGTGACTGTGTACCAATTTTCAAGTGTAATCAAAGAGAACTAAAGTTATGGTAAATTAATATAAAATATTTCTCGATATCGCTTTAGATTCTGTAATGCAATATCTACAATGTTAAACAAAGACAGATGACATTACCTGTACTGCTTTGCTATGTAAATAAATCGTAGATAAAAAAAGTATGGATGCAGCAAGTGCGTTATGGTAGTCAATTTTCATTTAAATGTTTCTTAATAGCAAATAGGTGTGTTCTTTTTTAATAAAGCAGGCATCAAATTTGGTTACTAGTATAACCTATATAGTAGAAACAATGTGCCATGTTTAATCAAAATAACTTTATTGTTTGAAAATGTACACAAATTTCCGAAAGTAAACTTAAAGTGTTACCGAAAAAACTGATTTCTTGGTCAGCATTGTAGGTTCATAGCAAATTGAGCTATTTAAATTTGAAGCATTTAATGAAAATTCGCTACCATAACGAACTTGCTCTGTCCGAATTTATTTTCTTATAAACATGCATTATATTTCAATGGAAAATGCCTCTTAACTTTTTTGTCTTTTAACTTAGAGAGGTAAATTTTGGTAAGTAATTTACCTACAATAATATAAATCCACGTACCACATTTGATTGCCCTTACTTTGTTATTTCCGGAGATATACATTTTTTTCGAAAGGAAACACAAAATTTTCCAGGAAAACCTGAGCCAATTTTCCTGGCTAACGAACTTATCCAAGCCACTTGCAAAAGGAAGGCATTCACCAAATTAAGTCAAAATCGGCCTATTATTTTTTGAGTTATCAGTGCGATTAATAACATTTGTGGGTAAATTAGCATATTGTTCATTTTTGGGGAAAAAAATTCAGAAACGTGCTTAGAGGAACCCCTTTATGCATTAACCATCGGACAAATGCTGTGATCTCAACTCCACAATACAGCTAAGAGATCTAAAGCAAATTTGAGGTTCTGTGCAGGGTAAACATACTACAACGGAGCTGGAAATGCAAACTGTAAAAAACGTACATTACAGAAGTCCATAGAAAGAAGATACTCCTTATAAATACAGTTTCTCCATAAAAAAACTTCCACTTTTCCCAATTGAAAAAAAAAACGCTAAATAATAACGTAATCTGATTATTAGAATGAAATAAATAACTGAAACTGCTACCAAAGCATCACTATTTTAAATACATTTTCACAAATAGCTTAATAAAATGAAGAACAATGAAGATTGTAGCTGAAACTTAAGGCTTTCTAACTTCTTACGACATTTATACTGCATAGCGCTATTCATTTAGGTACTCTATCTAGAACATGTCAATTTTGACGTTTTGAATCGCAACTTTTTTGACGTTTTGAGAAGAAAAACTTAAAAGCTTATAACTTTTTTTTATTTTAACATAGAGATTCAAATTTTGGTCCATGGTTTTCTTTTTATGGTATAAACCCTCGTACCCAATATGGTTGCCCTAACTTTGTATTTCCGGAGATATAAAAATTTTCCGAAAGAAAACGCAAAATTTTCCGGGAAAAACTAGTCTGATTTTCCTGACTAACGAACTTATCCAAGCCACTTGCGAAATGAAGGTACATACCAAATTTGATCAAAATCCGCCCATTATTTTTGAGTTATCGGTGTGATACATACATACATACATATATATATATATATATATATATATATATATATATATATATATATATATATATATATATATATATATATATATATATATATATATACACCTCGGATTTAGGTTCCAGGGGTCCTAAATAGTGCTCATTTGAAGACATTTTTTCAAAATTCAAAAGGGGATCTCCTCATTAGTAATTTTTTTTAAAAGAAAATTTACTAAAAACAATGGAAGTTACATTATTGCAACATGTCTTAAGGTAAAACATTGAGAGATGTACGACAGGGACGCCATCTCGGTGCGGAACAAGGTAGTATGTCGTCACGACAGCACTAGTTAACACAAAATGTTATAGATAGAGACTGTGTACAACGTTTGATATTTTACAACTGACTTTTAACAAACCTACCATATTTAAAACATGGATATAAATATTGAAAATAAATATCAGACGACGGTTATAAATAAAAATTGTCAGTTAATGACTTAAAACAATACAATTTTGCGTAAAATAGAAAATCATATTCCAAGAGCAATGTTAACACACAGTTTTTAAATTATGCATTATGGGCGCATTTTTCACATTTTGCAGCAATACCTCCTTTAAATCCTGTCTACCCCGCACTGCATTCATATTCGCCCAGGTCCAGTGCCTTTTTTGGGGGTTGCTCCCAAGAAATTTTTCTTGTGCTTTATGCTTTGCAGGTAGTTGTACGCATGCACAAGGGGAAGGAGAACCCCCGCCATTTTGGGTGAGGGGCCAGAAACCCTCTTCGACCTGGGGGTTCTTCTTCCCCTTTTGCATGCATACAATCACTCTCAATGCATGATCCACAGGATTTTTTTATGTTAAGCTTTCTAGTGTATTTTTTGTTGAGTATATTTCCTGTTCATATTTCTATTGTTTGAGTTTTGTATCCAAATGACTGTATAACTATTTATGATAGAGATTATGTTTTTGCTTGACTTTCTTTAACTTATTTTTTTACTGTTCCTAAGTAAATAAAGTAATGTTTTATAACTTTTAATATAAGGCTAAATCACTATAATATATTATTCTTATGAAAATTCACCACCATAACACACTTGCTGCATCCCTAACATTTTTTATGAATTCAACAATGTATAACAAATAATTTTGGTAATTTTGCCTGTTATAGGCCAATGGGGTTATAAAATTTGTTTTTCAGAAACATGCCTAAAACCACTTTAGTATGAATAGGCAAGAAGAAAAATGTTATGGAAACAACCCTCCCAAAAGTTATGGGACCCGGAGTGAACAGTGGTGCTGGGGGAAGGAAATAAAGAAGGAACATCGATAAAAACAGCTTAGTTGTACTTCTATAAGCAAAATGTTATACATAATTGAGAAAAAGAAGGGAAGGAGTAAGATAGTATCAATAATAATAAATAAGGAAGGCTTAGAGTGATATCAGACATAGAGATTTGAGTAGACTGGGGCTGACACTTATAATGACACAGGCAGTGATACTGATACTAAAACGGATACTAAAAACCCCTGCAATTCAATGAGAAAAATCCCTTGAAGATTGTGCAATTTATTTAAAAGAAATAACGTTATCTTACCATTTTGTCCAAATGAGGTCTAAACAGAAACTAATTAACATTGATGAGGCACCGTTATTCAACAATCTAACACAAATAGTGATTGTACTTGGTGAATTAGCAGATAGTGGCTGTTACTTGACAACCCACTGCAATCTGAAAATGGAGTCAGTTCTGCGCTCATTTCTCATTTAAGTACTGGTCTCGTTTTGCGTCCAGGACTTCAACCTCTCGGCGGCAAATATTTTGTCCTTTACTCAAACTCTATACATTCTGTGTGATGAAGGGAGCAGACACTCTCTTACTCCAAACAAGCTGCTGTTTCAACCGTCGATTTCGTTCGTTAACTGTCAAGCTTGTTTATGATTCCTTACTGGCAGCGTCTTTGTCAGTATATGCCCGGTGTCAATCTGGCTAATAAATTTCCTAATTTATGCATAGAGTAAATGCTTATTTAACAAATAATTCATTCCGGCGAAAAATAAAATAAAAGAATATTATCTCACCCTTTTGCGCCGTTAGGTATTATAGAAACATTTATTTTCAGCGGGAAAATCAGTACGGTGTTTACGAAATAATAATGTGGTAAACTTTCATTGTTTTATTTGTCGATAGCTTATTCACTATTTATTAATCAGAGAAATGCAATAAGTATTGAGAATTCCTTAGATAGTTGTTAGAGCAAAGTGAAATCCTACGAAGCCTCGGAAAGTTGATCAGAACACACCATCTCTTCCCGCCAAAAAAATAAAAGGTACTTTTATTTTTTACCAAACACCAGTGTCCAGTAGACATCGATTAAATTTCAGAAGGCTTTTACAAAGTAAATGTTGATAAGAAAAATTCTTCACAAACCTCAAGTTGATAGAATACTTCACAAGGTGAAAGTTGGCAATATTAGGTAAATTCGATAAAAGGTTTCACAAAGTAAGAATCGATAAAACTTAATTAACCAGGCAACACTCAAAATGTAGATAGTCACAAAGTAATCAGGTAATGATAAAGTGAGCATAAAATAATCATAAAGTGATCATAAAGTAGTCAAGTAATCATAAAGTAATCATCAAAATCTAGGTAGTCAGGCTAATCAAAGTAAGGTATTTTTTTTTGTTCCCTCAGGGCTCGTCCGCGGCCTTGCCGCCCCGATAGCACCGCAACCCTTGGTTGATTGTGCATACCCCTAGTCTTACTCCACCCATTCCAAAATCACTGTGCCTTGAACTAGTCTGCACAGCGATTGGTAGGGTGAAGTTTTATATTGCTCTGTCTCCGGTCTAGACTGACCGTAGATCAGTTGTCTTTTCCGGTCCAGAGCTATACACTCGCACAAGATGTGCTGGGCTGATTCCTCCCCCTCGCCGCAGAGTCTGCATGCGAGGTCCCCTTCGAACCGCCCCATTTTATGTAGTGTTTCTTGACGGCCATGTGTCCCGTCAAGAGACCTGTTGTGTTTCTGAGCTGTCCTCTGCTAAGGTTTAGCAGCTCCACAGCTCTCTTTGAACTGGGTCCGTCAATTATTGACTTCCCATGTCTGAGCCCTGGACAGTCCGCCCAGTACACCTTGTGTTGGTTTCTGACCCAGGACTTAATGGCTCCCCTGGCAGTGCTCTTTGACACGCCCAGAGCCGGTTCTGGTCCCATAAATGGTTCTGCTGACCCTCTCTTCGCGAGACTGTCAGCTTCTTCATTGCCTTTGACCCCCGAGTGACCCGGCACCCAGATGAGGGTCACCTCATTCTGCCCAGCCAGGTCGCTCGTCTCGTCTCGGCACTCACTCACCAGCCAGGAATTTACCCGTGGGCTACTTAGTGCCTTAAGGGCTGCCTGGCTGTCTGTGGCTATGAGGATCCGCTTGTTGGTGTAGCCCCTCCTCTTGTTCTCCCGCACACAGTGCAGGATGGCGTACATCTCGGCCTGAAACACCGTTGCATGGGCTCCGAGGGAAATACTGTGACTTACCCTCGGTCCTTCCGAGTAAACACCTGCCCCCGTCCCACGCTCCCCGCCAGATCCGTCCGTGAACCAGACGAGCGCGTCCCGTGGTATGCCCGGCGTCTCCTCCCGCCATGCCCCGCGATCAGGGATTTCCACTGTGAAGTTGTTTTCCCTGCACATTCGCGGGCTCGCGAAGTCTGACCTCATTTCAAGCATGGGTTCCTTCACGATCTCCTGAATTTTGCAGTGGCCCCTGAAGCCTGGGTTGATCTTCAGTCTACCATTGCAGGCTAGTCTGTATAGTCCTAGCCTGGCCTCTCCCATAATAACTAAGTGTAGGGGGGGTAGATCCAGCAACACCTCCATGGCGGCTGTTGGGGTTGAAGACATGGCCCCTGTGATGCCTAGGCAAGCCATCCTTTGGATCTTGCCTAGTTTTTGTTTGGCACTGGATTGTGTCACCTTAGGCCACCAGACCAGTGCCGCATATGTTAACGATGGTCTGACCACCCTTGTGTACAGCCAGTGGGCCATACTAGGTCTTAGTCCCCACGTTTTTCCATATAGCCGCCTAGTGACGGCTAAGGTCATGACTGCCTTACGCAGTATTTTTCCAATGTGACCATTCCAGGTTAGCTTAGAGTCCAATACGACCCCAAGATATTTTACCTCCCTGGCCATTGGAACGCTCCTACCGTATAGTGAGAGTTCTGTGGCTTTCACACTTCCTCCTCCTCGTAAACGGCACGACGGTTGCTTTCTCGGGGCTCACCCCGAGCCCTTGATCAACCGTCCACCCTTCCACCACTTTCAGTGCAGTCTGCATACGCTCCCACACTGCCTGTGTGACCTTTCCTCGGACTATGATGACAATGTCGTCCGCATAGCCCTGTACCTCATACCCCCCTCCCGAGAGCCTCCCCAGCAGGCCGTCCACGACTAGACACCACAGCAAGGGAGACAGAACGCTCCCCTGCGGACACCCCGCCGCGACCCCCGCCAGCAGAGTCCCTCCCGCGAGTGAGGTGAACACCGCCCTGTCCCTGAGCATGGAACCGATCCACCTGCAGCAGGTCTCCTCTATTCCACGCTCCCGGGCAGCTGCCAGAACCGATCCGAACGAGGTGTTGCTAAAGGCCCCCTCTATGTCTAGGAAGGCCCCCAGCGCCACCTCCTTGTTCTCCAGCGTAAGTAAGGTATTAGTACATAAGGTAAGAATAAAGGGAATGGTTCAGTAACCATCACTGAAATGCGCAGTCCCCAGAAATTCAAGGAGCGAACCTACAAGGCGGAAGCAAACGAAACAAACTACAAAAGACAGATACCTTGTCTTAGGTCGTCCAATCCCAAACACAAAATGCCAAAGTTACGCCGAAAACAAAAAGTAGGTTGAAAATTTTTATTAATAATTTTGAAGGAAGAGAAAAAAGTAGAAACATAATCTTGTTGTCAAAACTGTGCAAGGTAATACCTCCCTTAAGTTTTTTGGGGCTCTAATGGTTACAAAATCGTTAATAAACTATTGCACAGTTATTTTGTCACCACTAGTAATATACACGTTAACTGATTTTGGCGGCTAAAGCAATTGTATAAACTAATTTAAAAAATATTAAAACATAACCTCACCTGTGACTCATTTTATATTTAACAGAATGGTACGACTGAAGAATTTCGTGTGTAAACCTCACAATTATATATATATATATATATATATATATATATATATATATATATATATATATATATATATATATATAACTTTAGTACTTTTTTAGTCAAAATAAAAACGAAGGTTAGTAGTCAAGAAGCCTGTGCTCGAGTCTATTTCCTGTGGTGAGACACTCGTTCACTTTTTCAATTATTAACTCCCACATCAGTTTCGGCTTTATATCTACTTTCCATTTTCCGTTCTCTGTTATGATTATTATTATTATTTTCATTTCATTAAAAATAAGTAAGTACGTATTCAATATAAATCCTAAACACTACATTACCTTTTACTTTGTAATCTAATTTAGAGTTAAATTTTTAGATCTGGCAACATTGTTTCACATTTCTCATGATGTGACGTCATTTGCGACCTGCACAGTTTGTCTGTACACTATATTCAGGGTTTACCAACACTTTTTTCACTGCAAAAAAGTCGCCTTCATGCAGGTATTTTTCCTATGTTCAGAAGTAAACAGACAACCATTGTATGATAAGTGATAAATCATACGGTAGGATGTATTGGTTTAAAAGAAAAAAAGCTATAGGCACTAAAAAAAATTGGGTGTCACTGGATATCAGAGAAGGGCACAATGTCAAAATATTTTTTGTGGTTAGCAAAATCTGTTGAATATTACATACAAATATTAAATTTTCTTGGCGAAAACAGGTCAAGAAATACCAGAAAAGTTACTTCCAAAATTTTATAGCCTTTCTTTTTAAAACGTCAAAGCGGCAATTGGAAACGTCAGAATTAAGGATTAAACGAAAATTCTGAAACGAATACGGATTATGTAGAAGAAATGTGGTTAAGGAGTGTGTTTTGCAAAACTTTAAGTTTCTGCTTCAACTGCCATTGTCTTTCATTTTACTAAAATATTTACAAAAAAAAATATTTCAAATAGACCCTTTCTCTGAGCTTTGGCAGTAGTTTAGGTTATAGAGTAAAAATTATTATCAAAATTAGTAAGGTTTGAAATTTAGTTCATAAGAAGCCTATATAGAGACTATAGCACATCTCAAATTTCGAATTCATTGCTTTATGAAAAACAGAATTTTCAACATTTAAAAAAAGTATATGAAATTTCATCTGTAACATAGATTTAACAAGAATTTTCCACGTATCTGGTAGTACATTGGCTTGCTGTTAAAACATTATTAAAATTAAAATATTGTTTATAACTTGTCATAATATATAAATAATTAATAAATTGTTTTTACAAATCTCAAAGAAAACTTGAAAGCGACGGAGTTAAATAACTTTCTTATTTCTGACAGCTTGTGACATGAAAATAAAAGCATTTTTTTGCTTATATTTCTCTTTACTTCTATGGGTTGAAATTTCCACGAAAACATAATTAATAACTTTTTTAGATTCTTGTTTTTTTTTTCAATTTTAGTCACATCATATAATTTGAAATTTATGTATTTTATCAGCAAGTTTTTGGGTAAACAATATTTTCATGTTTCCACATAATTTTTTTAGTGTTTTCTTAAAAATCATTTTTGTTAGATTTTTGTGAAATGTTAGTAGTTAATAATTAATCTTTAATAGGTTATTGTAAAAAACAGTTTACGAATTCACGTGAAAAAATTGTTTTCGAATTTTAGTGAAAAAAAATGGTTTCAAAAAATTCATGTAAAAAAACTTTTTAGCAAATTTTCTTAAAAACCTTTTAATATAATTATCGTGTACATTATTTGAGCTAATTTTTGTAAAAAGAATCGCGAATTTTTGTGAAAGATTGCTTGCAAATTTTTATGTAAACAGTTTTTTATCGATTTTTGTCAAACAGCTTTTTGTGAATAATTACACCTTGGCAGGTGTAGTTTTTGTGTAAATTGCTTGAAAAGGTTCGTTGGCCAGGAGAATAGGATCAGTTTTTTTAGGGAAATTTGTGTGCTTCTTCAAACAATAGAGTTATTTTCATGAAATATTGTACATGGTTTCTACTATAAAAGTTATACTATCTACAAAATCTCCTGTCTCATTTAAAACAGACATATCTGACATTAAAAACTTTTTTATGAAAATTCGTTACGATGACGCACTTGCTGTCCAGACTTTTTTGACATATTATCCAATGCTGTGCAATAAAGTATCAAGTCCTTGCAACCGACTGTTACTCGAATAATAGTACTTATATAGAATATGGTAAAAATAAATTTTAAATGGTTTCTGTTAAGTTTATTTGCAATAACTTATTTATTGTCATCATCTTCTGGCGTTTATTGTATTGTTTTGTGTTTTGTTATGTTATAAAGATATGTTAAAATGTGAATTGTCCTGTACAGGGTGGGCAACTAAGAAGGGTCGTTTACTATATCTCAGGAACAGTTCACTGTACAGATTTAGGAACAAACTTTCATGTGGAAAGTTGCCATGAGAAAATGCTGGAAATTATTTTCAAGTTTCTAAAATCACCGCTAGAAGGCGTAAGAATCACTGCTGTTCGGAAAATTGTGATTTTCATCACATTTTCGCCAATTAAGTGGCACTTCGACATGCAAAAGTAATGGTCGAGCAACAGATGTTATTTCTTGCTCACGTAGTTTTTGATATTTTCAAAAATAAAGTGGTGGGGGGACGTTGAATGCATATTTTTTCAATTTCTAATTACTCGGGTTTAGCTCAATGGAACTTAATAAGTTTGGACTTGTTGAAAAGAAATGTTATTGGTTTCACATCTGCGCTCATTACAGGTTTCCTCTGTATCTTACATACACTGAGAGAAGGCGTTGTTTGAATAGTTAGTTATGTTGCTGTTTCTGAAGAAAATCAAATAGAACAGTATATCAATAATAACACACTGTTGATCAAGATATCGTAATTCGTAATTCCAACTTGATGTCGAACTTCAGTTTTCACTGGTAGTTCCAGTCTTTTGTATCCTATTCTAGTGTGTTATTATTGATAGACTGTTCTACGGGATTTTCTTCAGAAAACAGGAACATAATCTAACTATTTAAACAACGTCCACTCTCGTTTTAAGATACAGAGGAAACCTGGAATGAGCGCAGATGGTAGACCAAGAAAAGTTCTTTTCAACGAGTCCAAACTCATTAAGTTCCATCGAGCTTAAACCAGAGTAATGATAAATTGAAAAAGTATACATTCAACGTCCCCCCACCACTTTATTTTTGAGAATATAAAAAAACTGCAAGTCAAGAAATAACATTTGTTGCTCGGTCATTAGTCTGTGTGTGCCAAAGATGCCACTTAATTGTCAAAAGTGTGATGAAAATCGCAATTTCCCGACCAGCAGTGGTTCTTACGCCCTCTAGCGGTGACTTTAGAAACTTGCAAATAATTTCCATTTCTGATAGCAACTTTCCTCATGACAGTTTTTTTCCTGAAGCTGTACAGGGAACCGTTCCTGAGATAAGACCAACGACCATAAATAGTTGCCCACCCTGTACTTTGAATTAAATTATAATCTTGGGACTATCAGAAAGTTTGTATATTATTATATATTTTAAATGCTATTACAATCACAGACATAAGCTCCAGTCTCTGTTCAATATGTTGTACAATTTATTTGCCATGATAAATATGAAATGATATAATATAACCTCTGTTATAAATTTTAATTACTTAATTTTTTTCCAGATTCAAAGACAAATGTTTTATCAGTGAGTGCATCCACAGTTAGCAACAAATTTTCACCAAACCGCACTCCTTCTGGTCAGTATTATTGTAAGACTTGTAACCTCTCATTAAATTCCGAGGTTCAATTCAACCAACATCTTCAAAGCAAGAATCATAAGAAAAAATTTGTGCACGTGGACAAACAATAAAGGCGAATGAGCCATGTACAGAAAAGACCAAACCAAACATTTAATTCAGATTTTTCGGATCATGAAGTTACTGTTCAATCTATATTAAGATTTTCTAATTATTCTTTTTGGAAATATATAGAATAAGTATATTATAATTAGAAGGTAAAGATCTGCTAGTCAATAGTAAGATAGCCGATTTATAAATCTAATAATATTTAGATTAGCTCAGCAGGGATATTCTGTTTACTCAACATAAAGGCAATAGAAGAGGCCCAACTTCCATATTGAGTAAAATGAGTATCTCATTCGCCATCGAGTCCTAGTTTTATATCACACATACGCACAGACACAAGTATGATTCGTTCAAATTTAAGTTGTAATTATTTATAGATATAAGACATATTTTCAAAATCTAAGTATAAAACTGAAACTATGTGACAATTATAAATGCATTAAATGGCAATATTCGGGCAAAACACTTTTTTTCCAAATATCATCAGTGCGATGCTTGAGGGTTACATACAGGGTGAACCACCAGAAACTGCATCGATTGATTATAGGAAAATCATCATCAGGAAAAATATCAAAATTTGGTACTGTACTAATGCAATTGGCTAAAATGTTTTCAGGCTAGTGGTATTTCCGGTTATACCATAAGTAGATGTCGACTTCCTTATTTGAAATTGGACACCCAGTATATTATGACATTTTGAGATTCTGAATAATTTTTGTGTATAATATTATATACCTAGGTCTTCTTGTTATTGAGCTATTGGAATTTATATGTCAAAATTGACGTTTCCAGGCTGGAACATATTCATATTTTTCTCTCATGCATTACAACAAGCGATTACTTCCGTTTTTTAGTGAATTTTCTTAAAAAATAATTGGCCGATTTGGATCAAATTTGGTGAGTACCTTCCTTTTGTAAATGGCTTGGATAAGTTCGTTAGCCAGGAAAATCGGATAAGGTTTTCCGGGAAAATGTTGAGTTTCCTTTAAAAAAAATTTCATATCTCTGAAAATAAAAAGCTATGGTAACCAAATTTGGTACGCTGGTTTGTGTCATAAAGAGTATCCTTTGGAGCAAAATTCAGATTCACTTTACTTTTTAATTTTTTTAGCATTATTTCATTTTACCGTTATCTGATCAGATTGTGTAATTCCGATGAATTTTTTAGCAAGTTTTTGTATGACAAATTCAATTAGGACGAGATGAAAACTTTTAAGACTTAATTCAATTTGAATAGCACATCTCTTTGTTTGTTATTGCCCTAACTTAGCAAAACCATTCCATACTTAATACAGCCGTAGACTTTTCCCTTGGCTTCACAAGTGCTTGTTCTTTTCTGCAACCGATTTCAGTTTTTTCGGGAACACTAAGTTTTTTTCGGAAAATTTTTGTACATTTTCTAACAATAAAGCCATTTTGATTAAATATGGTACATTGTTTCTACTATATAGGTTATACTGGTAACCAAATTTCATGCCTGCTTTCTTTTTAAGGTCACGTGTTATCCTGGCACTTCAGTATTTAAATGAAAAATCCATTTGTACAAAAATATACTTACACAAGGAATAATTTTTGGAATAATGACCAGAAATATTCGATGAGAGTACATTGTACCCATCCTGTACACGCACGCATACGGTAATATAATACGGCGCGTATTACCTATGAAAATCTATAGAGGGAAGAGCTACAAGCATATTTTTTTCAAATTCAAGGCCCTTCTCATTTTTTTACAACTTGAAATTTTATACCTAATATTTTATTATTTTGAAATTATTCTTTTAGAGGTGATAATAAACAAATCAATTCCACTTACCAAAAAGAAACATGAAAAATCCAGCTTTTCAAAGTCTGTAAATGTGACATATACCAGATTATTTAACTGCACCATAGTAAAAATAAAAATATGCCTTTGACGATCCAACTCAATCTAAATAAATGAGGGACACTAAGATTTGAAGCAAGCTCAGAAGGCTGCATCACTTTTGTGGCCCAACCTACCAGTGCGTGTGTCGTTGCCATGGCAACCGTCTCATGCAAGCGTTCCGAAACAGACACAGCATTTGTATACGAACAAATCTGGCTCAGTCAGTCCGCAGCTGCTTGATGCTCTACAGTTCTGCAATATCTAAGCACTGCGTGTTGCAGCATGTATACACTTAATTCGGTGATCAGAGACGGGCTTGCAAATTATATCGTACCATAAATTACTATAAAAATACATTCTCAACTGCGGCGCGACGTAACAAGACATTTTTATATGGTTGTACCAAATGAATTTGAGAGAATGAAAAAAAAAATTATGGTGGATTTTGAATAAAAAGAGTTTAGTAGTAACTGAAAAATATAGATGAAGCACCGCTTCCCCTGCATCATCTGACAAGCCGCCACTCTATATTTATTATTAGAAACATTTTGTGAAAATTCACTACCATAACGCACTTGCTGCGTCCAGACTTTACTTTGGATTGCTTTCTTTGCAAATGAGAACGTTGTCTAAAAGTCATTGAATGAACTTATTGAATTTATTGATACAGTGTTCGAAAAAGAAGTAGCAATATTAAGATGAGAAAATTGCTGAAACTTGAGTTTTTCAAATGGAGAGCACCTATTTTGATTATTTAAGCTTATTCCGCATTCAAAACCAGGAACATTTTGTGTAAGGTTGTTTATTAAAAAAAAACACGACTGAAATATTAGCAATATTCTATTTTTTTAGTTGGCCACGATAACATTTACAATACAACTGTCAGGCAGATGCTAAATTAATGTCACTTGCTTTCTAATTGCTTCAAACAATCATGCCAGGGCGTTTAAATTATATAAATGACGATTATTTAAATTTATTTATCATTTTTGGGCAATGTAATAAAGTTATTTCAGGAACACGTAAAACAATTGCGAATATATCCACAAAAACGGAAACCAACACCAAATACAGTTAAACGAATTATCGAAAACTTCAGAAATTTTGGGTCAGGTGCAGAGAAGTAAACCAGTTGTAAACAATGAAAATGCTGAAATTACAATTTTGGGATATTTTACTGAATATCCGACAAAAGTCCAAAGAAACAAACTAGTAAAAGATCTAAAAAAATGGTTACAAAAATTATTTTGGTACATGTTCAAATTGCCGTCCTTGAACTTGCAGACATCTTTCGCACCTACGCAGTACTTATTCATGGGAGGCTCTTCTTATTGACAGAGGATTGAGATTTTCAAATGCTGATCTGACTTGCAGCATACAGTCTTCCATGGTAGTTAGTGCAGTGTTGTAAACTTGATTTTTTATTGTATCCTATATGAAATAGTCCAGTACTGTAAAATCTGGGGAGCGTGTTAGCTAAAGAATAGGTCCATTGTTGGCTATCCATTGTTCATTATCATTGAAATAACTTACATTCCCCAAAAATGATATATAACTTTTATCAGGTTCTGTATCGTATAACTTGGAACCAGTACCTATTTAATATTAAAAGCAGATTTTCTATTACTCTTTAAAAAATAATTTGTTACAAAAATGACATTGTATAAAATTTGCCTTCAACAATTTAAATGGCTTCCCAACAAATGCCCGCACAGTTTATTCCTTTAGATAAAATTCTAACCATTTATAAATTTATAGATCACATTTAAATTTGAAAAGTTTGAAGAGTTTTGGTGTGAACAATTTTTTAGTGTTGGATTGCTTATTTGTGACATTTTCCGTTTCAAACATTATTTTGACTTCACTATAAATTTAAAATTGTTTTCTTTAATAATTCCTAAAATTTCAATCAGCATTACTCACTTTGTTTTATTGTGCTTCTAACATGATTATCTTTTTAATATGATCCTCTCTGTACATAAGATTTTTGCGTTTAAATAGTTACTGCATAACAACTATATCCTCTTCGGTCACTAGCAATTGTTTTTTTTCTTACAATTTTACTTTTAAATATTATTTAAACTTGGCGTATTATAGATACAGGCTGGATATATTTTTGATGTTATTTTTTTACTACTATCACTATTGCAGAAAAAAATAATGTCCAACAGGCTGGATACTAGGATCTAGTTAAGATATTTATGACAGGTTTAGTTATGAGTTGAGTTAGAATGAAGTATTTATTCAAAAATAAAATCAAATTATAATAAAATCTTTGAAACGTAAAACAACTCATTAACTGTAAAATGGAGAAAAAAAAACACTGACTTTCTGCCTGAATACTTAAAAAAACACCACATTCAGCACACTGGAATCTAGTTTTCCCTTACAGTTTTTGTTTCTACACCTCATATTTTTGTTTATCTGTGATTACACATATAGGCAAATGCTTATTTCCTGAATGTCTGTCCTCAGTGGGAGCAATGCTTTTAATTACAGTAGTTTGAAGCTTTTTTTAGGGATAAAGTCTTCATCATCAAAACATTTATTATCAATTGCATGGGTATCAAATGATAAACATTCTCCGATATAGATTTTGAATGCCAGCAAATCCATAATACTTCGATTTGGAATGCCTCAAGATTTTTTATCAAGGCGATAATCTGTCCATGAATTAACAATGGCAAGATCTACACAGTGAAAGATATAAAATGAACAGAGCTGTTCTTGGTTCCTTGCGCTATCCTCTAGTAAACTATTATCCTATCATTTAAATCAACACCACCCTTATAAAATTATTTGATGTTATTGTATTAGGACGAGATATCACGATCTACTGATTTGTTTTTATCCCATCTTCTAACTTCAGGCACTGGTCGAGATCCTTCAGCTGAAGATTACATCAAAACTGATCTGTTATCCATCCATTTTGTTAGTGACATTTTTTTATATTTTCTCATGAGTTCTTAATGTGTTCCCCTGTCTTTCTTTAGTATACATTTGTGACTAAGTATTTTTGTTTATCCCTACAGCATAACCCTCTTTCCATCAATTTGTCAATTAAGAAACAGGAAGTGAAATATCTATCCATGAAAACGTATGCCCAGGCTTAACTTTTTCAGTGAGTTTCTGCACAATGCTCCCACGAATTCCTAGTTTGCGCTTACCAGAAGGCCATGTCCTAGCACCCTGATAGACAAATAAATCTAAGACCAAGCCCTGTGGAGTAGCTAAAAAATTTTATAGACCAACTAGATTGGGTTAAATTGTTAAATTTTTATATACTGCATCAACGAAGTAGTTCCCGTAAAAGGGATCATTTGCTCATCGTGATGTTTTGAGTGTGGAAGCTGCCTGCATTTGTTCAGTGATGAATCTATGATAGGTTGAGCTCTCCACATCTTATTTTTCCTCTTGGTTTCTTCAGGAACTCTTAGATTGTCTACCAAATGCATATAATTTCTTAACTTAAAAAATCTATCAAGTGGAAGCTGCGCGGCAAGTGGAATCTGCAATTATTTTTTTTATAGTACATCCTAACTAGGCATTTTTATACACCCCATTACAATAGAAGCTCCAATAATTTTTTTGTATTCAGAACTAGTTGCATTCTTCTTCTGCAATTTCTAAGATATCTGGATCAGAATCTGTTTTGTTCCATTTCATACTTTCATAGTTTCTTTTATTTGAGAAGAATTTTTGTGCTAGAATACTTCATGGAATATTATCATTCTCAGAGTCAGATTCGGTTGATTGATTATTTCTAGTGACCAGTAATTTGGTGACACTGTTATTAGCATGCACTTGATACTCGGTTTATACTCGTTTTCAAAATCGCCTTCATTTGCTAAATTTTGATAATTATTTTGGCTTGTAGCGTCGTCACCTTCGTGCAACTCTTCAGAATTGGCAATATTTTTCACAGAGTAATCATCATAATCGTCTTCCGACCTAAAACCACCTTCACTGCCAGTACCCATTTTACCCACTATCTCCTTCAATTCCTTTTCAAGCAACGGCCTCCGTCCCCACCAATAAGTCGCTGAAATATGCAAAACAAAATTAAGCTTATCATAGTTGAGTTTACTGAAATATGAATCAGAGGTCCAGCCTGCTGAACCTGAAGTTTATCACGTATTTAGCAAATATTTTGTAATACAATATCAGTGGATTTCACATAGGTAACTTCTAGATAGTTATTTCAATCTGCTACAATAGAACTTACATAAATAAATACTACAAAATACTACTTACCGTCTTTTTTGCCGGACCTCATGGTCACACACTTTCAGCACTTACTTAACCTCAAATAGACATACCTAAAATCGCGCGCATTGTATGTGAATTTTACACATAGGAACTAGCTAGCTGAATGTTTCTACCCAAGCAGTTCAGGAAATGGTAAAATGCTATAAAATATATGTTTTTAATTTGTACAGTTTGCTGGACTGCAGGCCAAAGAGGATATAAAAATATTAAATAATATTTTAATAATTTTTGTATGAACCATCTCTTAGTATATATGTTAACCTTATCAAAATCTATAAAGTTATCTCCACAGCTGCAAACAATATGTTGTTATAAGTCAGCGGCAACTTTACCCTGGTTTAAATGTAAAATTGTTGTTTATTTGAATGAAAGACAAAGATGGAGCTACAACATGAGCTAGAGAGGTCCTGTCTGTAAACGGCACTTTGTAGCGATGACTTAAAACTTAATGAGAATCCCAAAAAATGACAGATTATAGCGTTCTCGACACGCATTGAGTAATCAGAATCTGCTAACAGATTAAGCTAAGCACACAATTGCATTTAACGATTTGGTATTCTTAACACTTGTAACAAAACTGTTTCTATGGTGTCATTATTATAGTTTTACCAAAATGTGTGAGGAGTTTAATGCACATAAAAATGTACCTATTGAGTAACTAATTAGCTAGCAAATGAAATAAAATTGAATTCAATAAAATGTAATAGTTTACTTTTACCTTTCCTGTTCAGATAGAGGCATCATTTTTTATTATTAAGATATAGAATAGGTTTGCCTAGTTTAAATAATATTCTTAAAGAAGGTAATTATATTATTTTCACACTTCTTGAATGCATAACATACAGATGATTTAAAAACTGGTGATTTTGATGTAACAATGTAATAATCATATTTTATTCATAAAAATTGCACATCATCTAAGACAGTAAAGTATAAACGGACCCGCAGATCAATGTGATATGTGTTAGCGGCCCTGATACTGTAGCCTACTGGTTACAACTTTACAAATGGAAGCACTCCTAGAGTATATCGCTTAGCTTCAAATTTCTATCATTGCTGGCATAGTTGATAGTGCCGTATCAGGCTACAGGTGGTGTTTAGAACATATTTACTAAACTAGAGATATAGTTCATCACATATTTTATTTTTATGAAGTGTACTGATTAAAAGATGAGAAATGATACTGGAAAACTGAGAACCAGTGTGTAATAAACTTTGGCTTAACAGATGCTAGACTGCCATCGACAATCCTTCCTTGGCGTGTGGCTTAAGCTGCCACTTACAATCATATTTCTCTTGAACTATTTTCCTCTGGCGTCATGTTTGTTTCCTATAATTAGGACTAGGTGAGATCCCCATGAAGGCTTCTACTAAGGTCCTCGGTGTGCATTACAAAGTACTGTTCAATAATAGCCTTGTACTAGTCTAGCTTAGTAGAGAAAACTACATGCCAGGGGTACAGTTTTATTGTTTCCCGTGTATGTTACGAAAGTTAAGTAGGCTTAATTCATGCCTATTACATATGCACAATTGCATTCATCTAACTAATTGTGCAACTAAGACACAATTAATTAGTTAAAACTTTCTAGAGAAATTATTAATATTAACAGTTATATACAAAATTGTTTTAAATTTTTATTATTAGATTATAATGGATCTAATCTATTTATTCTGTATTACACATGGCTTTTTTTCTGAACCTGTCTCGCCTTTCGTCACTTTGGACACAGCACAGCGAACTGGGCATAACTTTAAGCTGAGGAAGGAACAGCTGCTTACACTTTTTCGACTCAACTTTCTTACTAACCAATGCTTCAATGAATGGAACAGTCTACGCAGCGAGACAGTGGCAGCCGGGAGCATTGGTGCCTTTAAACGTAAACTCGAGCAGTAGCATCATGAACTTACTGTTACATTGTTGCTTTTTATATTGCAGTATAGACATTTGTCTCTATAGTTTATTGTTCATAATAATAATAATAATAATAAATTAGGTGGTTTTTCTATGATATATTATGAGGGTAACATTAATCAAAACAATGAGACTGTTATTTAACCTAAAGATCGATTAAAGCATAATGCATGGGTGATTAAAAAAAATGACAAATATAATTTTCAAAAAAATCTACAAACTAAAGGCGCAAACAGAAACCAGTTGTTCGATGAATTTGCTTGGTCAATTACAAAACGTATCACATATCGGGTTCTAGGTTAGATTGTGAGTGGTCCTTATCGCTCCCTCCACCGCGACCATAAGGTCTATCGGGACTCAAACTTCATTTTGAAACTTGCCTAAGATTCCATTCGCTGATATATTCTTCATAACATAAGTCTGAGCTGTTTCGATTCTCACGTTATAGTCCTTTACTTTTTTTATTACAATAACATAATTTTAAGATGTTCGTCGTGCACTACACTAACATATGCCTTTTTGTTGTTTAACAATTATTCACACAAAAAGATGCTTATTAATGACAATTGACAGATAAAGATATTACAAGTGATTTTAGCTAAACGGGAAATTACCTTATTATGATTTTTTTTATTTTTCGTGTTACATAATTATACAGAGCATCTTACAGAAATATTGATACTTGTGCCTGCAGTAGACACAATTTGTACCAGTTGTGTCGACATATTAACATACCATTTTGTGTCACTGATATTTTCCAAATATTGTTTTCCAATTATCGGTACTAATAGAATTTATCAAATCGCTTATGCCGTTTCAATATTTGAAATTTAACAGTCTCTGACATGGCAATTTCCTCATCACAGAAACAACATAGAAAACAATTAACATGTCACCGACTAAGAAAAGGTCACACCTTAAGCCACTACAACACCAATGGTCATTAAAAGAACAAGGTAAACAAGGCACAATTTCAGAAATAACGTTCGTAGTAGCGCCGTACTGAAAGCGAAGTGATAACTGTCAGTTTATGGCGATGGCCCATGAGTCTAGAATGTTCAACGGATTCCCAAAATCAAAGGGATGTCACGGGACAGGACCGTACTGGGAAATTATTTAAAAAAGTGTGTAATGTGTAAGGAACTTTAAACGTCAATAACTCAGCAAAAAGAAAAGATCAAAAGGTAAAAATAGTGTTACTGTGCATGTATGATAGCAAACTTTATCTATCGGTAGTCGATGTTTTTAAAATCGTTCGGGAATTAATCTGCAAATTCACCGAAAACTCAACTACCTTTGAGGTTATAATGTAGAATTTGAAAAAAGGGACATATATAATAGCAGTGTTTCAGTATATAGGTGTAGTGGAATTTTAACTTCAAATGGTTATAGTTTCTATTTCAGTACTGAAAATTAAGGTCCACAAAAGGCTGACTCAATTAATAACAGTAGATATATGTAAGGTTGCAGATACTTCAGATTTGTCACTATAGTTGTATGTAGACAATAAACATTTTTTATATTTTGACTGTGTATTTATTTTGTTTTATTACAGTTGCTATTGCTTCAGCATTTGCTGGACACAAAGAGGCAGACTTCGAAAAAATGGCCAGTGAATGGTTTCGTCTAAGTCAGCTTCGATATATTCGAGCAGCCAAAATGAATCCAGTTTTGATTTATTTAAGTGAATTTTTCTGTTTGAAGTTTTTGCAGTTTAATTTAGGTTTTAAGAATATTTGATTTTTCTTTAAGTATATATGTTTTATATAAACAATATAAGAATTTATTTAACTATTTTCAAGTGCCTTTATAATTCTTGTTGCTAGAATTTAACTACAAAACTAATATCTATTTTTGATCTAAATGTCTACACTAAATATATATATATATATATATATATATATATATATATATATATATATATATATATATATATATATATATATATATAAACAAAATTGGTGGAGCTGGGTGCATAGCTATGACCTCGTTGCACTTTTAAGTTTGTCTGTGCTTTAGTGTATGCCCATTGAAATTATACCTGGCGTAGAATTATGTGACAGCGGATGTCCTCGAGTAAGACTATTGTTACATGAATTTTATATTACATATATGAAGAAACCTGTGATGGATATTTTACATTTACATTTTTATTTTATATATATTTTATAAATATGAGATAACACAAAAGTTACTTGAAAAGAAATTGTTTGTAATCATGCTTACATAATATCTAATAGCAACAGATGTTATGTAAAATGCATAGAGCAGTTTATGGCACATAGAAAGTAATACTGAAAAGGACATTTCATATTACATGTAGGTTACATGTACCCTACATATTATAGAACTGCAATTTTTATAGAACCGTATATGCTGTAATTTAGACATATCAATTATGTAACTGTATTTGCTGGATTTAAGATGATTCAATCCTTTGTGCTTCCTATTATAGGTGGTTTTGGGGACACCGAAATTTTCTGCTGCCTGAGAAAACGAAACCCTCGATCAACTACAGCTTCTAAGGCTTCCTCGACATTGTTGGGTTTATAATGCAACCGCCTTGCACAGCCCAGCTGATGCTTATACTTTCGAGGTATGTTCCAAATTCACATACAAAATGTGATTTTTTCTATGGAGCGGGTTTTCTACGCAAACAATGTTCAAAAAAGGTCGGGTAAAAACTGAAGTAAGTTGATTAGGATATATTGAGCATACTTGTGCAGAAAAACTGTTTACAATGTTCAATTAAGTTATGTTTCCAGACAAGACTTTCCGCTAACGAGGAGAATTATTCAACTATGTGGCACATCCTTACAAAAATTAAAGACCATTAAATTCTGCGTCGAATGAGTATTTAATTTATAAAATTCGCAAGTAGTGTTGCTGATATCGACGGTCAAACAACAGTGATTTTTACCAACTTTTCTGAAAAATCCATTATAGTGACTTTAAATCGTCCGTCACGCAGAAACGACCATTCCAAATGAAAAAATCTCTGGACGCAGCAAGTGCGTTTTGGTAGCGAATTTTCTTTTAAATATTTTTAATAGCAAATGTCTTTCTTTGATGAAAGCAGGCATCAAACTTGGTTGCCTATTAGTACAGGCAATAGAGAATTTTTTTCTGCATTAAACTACAGGAGTTATTTTTTTATTATAGATAGGTTCAGAATTACGTACTGAATGTATAAACACAAAATCCTTACAAATTAGGAGGGCGGAAGTGCCGCCATTTTGAGAATAACTGTTTCGGCCCATATCTCCGTAACCGTGCACTTTAGACCAAAAATGGTAATGACGTTTATTGTAGATAATTGTATTTTTCCTCTTTTTTGTTAATTTTTTTTTTGTATCACTCACCGTTTACAACTTATACGACTATTAGCATTCATTTATTGACTTTTTTACCTATATCTTTGTTAATAATTGTTTAAAAAATAAAATGCTTATAACTTAACTTTTCAATTGACAAATTTTCTAGAACTTTGACTTAAAACTTTTTTTTCTAAAATTATTATTAGTGCATTTTCTTTAAAAAAAAATCACTATTGGGGAGACCCCGACTTTTGAATTTTGAAAAAAAATTTGAAATAGGCGCTAATTATGCCCCCTAGAACACACATCCGGGGTCGGTTACAATTTATATATATATATATATATATATATATATATATATATATATATATATATATATATATATATATATATATATATATATATATATATATATATATATACATATATATACATATACATATACATATACATATACATATACATATACATATACATATACATATACATATATATATATATATATATATATATATATATATATATATATATATATATATATATATATATATAGATATGTATATGTATATGTATATGTAACACCGATAACTCAAAAACTAATGGGTCGATTTTAATGAAATTTGGTGAATACCTTCCTCTTGTAAGTCGCTTGGATAAGTTCGTTAGTCAAGAAAATAGGCCCACGTTTTCCCGGAAAATGTTGTTTCCTTTCGAAAAAAAATTATATCTCCGGAAATAACAAAGTAAGGGCAACTAAATTTGGTATACGGTTTTATGTCATTAAAGGCAAATTACCTACCAATTTAGGTATGTAGGTTCAAAGACAAAAAAGTTATAGGCATTTAAAGAAAAATAAATTGAGGGTTTCCTCAAAACATCAAAGTCGCGAATTAAAACGTCAAAATTGGCAACATTTACGCAAACAACCTGAAACTAATATAAGCTATGGAAAGAAAATATCTCGAGAAGAATGTTTTACAAAGCCTGAAGTCTTAGCTTCAACCATCATTGTCCTTCATTTTACTAAAATATTTCCAGAAAAATTTGTCGATTGAAAAGTGCAACATTTAACGCGTTATAATTTTGAAAATATTGATTTTAGAAAAAAAAGTTTTAAGTAAATGTTTTAGAAAATTTGTCGATTGAAAAGTTAAGTTATATTCATTTTATTTTTTAAACAATTATTAACAAAGATATAGGTAAAAATGTCAATAAATGAATGCTAATAGTCGTATAAGTTGTTAACGGTGAGTGATACAAAAAAAAAGATGAGAAATGCAATTATCTACAATAAAGGTTATTACCATTTTTGGCCTAAAGTGCACGGTTATGGGGATATAGGTCGAAACGGTTTTTCTCAAAATGGCGGCACTTATGTCCTCCTAATTTGTAAGGATTTTGTGTTTATACATTCAGTACGTAATTCTGAACCTATCTATCAAAAAAATAACTCCTGTAGTTTAATGCATTATGGACAAGAGTAACAGGCTCCTCTATTGCCTGTACTATATATAGTAGAAACAATGTACCATATTTCGTCGAAATAAATTTATTGTTTGAAAATATATAAACATTTTTCAAAAGTCTAGATGCAGCAAATGTGTTATGGAAGTGAATTTCCATAAAAATGTTTTTAATAGCAAATGCGAGCAGGCATCAATCTGATTACCGATATAGCCTATGTGGTAGAAACAATGTACTATATTTTATCAAAATTACTTATGGTTTGAAAATATACAAACATTTTCCGAAAATACACTTAAATGTTGGTTTTCTAACCAACAAAGCTTACGTTAATAGCAAATTGAGTTATTGAAATTTGAAGGATTTAATGAAAATTCGGTAAATTTGCAGATTAGCTCCCGAACGCTTTTCAACAAATTGTTTTCAGAAACATTACTAAGACCCCACCTGGATGCACAAATACAAGAAAATTTTCTTGTTCAACCAAACTTTGTTCGCTACCAAAACGCACTTACTGCGTCCAGATTTTTTTCTTATAAACGCATCATATTTCGATAAAAAATGCAAAAATGCATTAACAAATTTGGTCTACGAAAATTAGCTTAAAAAAAATTATAGACCGTTAAACCATAAACTTCACCAAACCTATAAATAAATATCCAAAAAGGCACCAACTTAACTAAACTGACAGCCAAAGCATCAAACAAAGGGTCTATTTGAAATGGATATTTTGTAAACATTTTAGTAAAATGAAGGGCAATGACGGTTGAATCTGAAACTTAAGGGTTTGCGGAACACTCTTCTTGCAACATTTTCTTTTCACAATCGGTATTTGTTTCACATTATTTGCCTAAACATTGCCAATTTTGACGTTTAAAATTGCGAGTTTGACGTTTTGAGGAAAACTCAAAAATTTGTTTCTTTAACTGCCCATAACTTCGTCGTCTTTGAAGCTAGAGACCTAAATTTTGGTACAGAGTTCACTCTTTATAATACAACCACGCGTTGTCCTTACTGTGTTTTTTACGGAGATAAAATTTTTTTTAGAAAGAAAACACAAAATTTTCCGGGAAAACCTTGTCCGATTTTCCTGGCTAACGAATCTATCCAAGCCACTTGCAAAAGGAAGGTACTCACCAAATTTGATCAAGATCGGTCCATTATTTTTTGAGTTGTCGGTCGGATATATATATATATATATATATATATATATATATATATATATATATATATATATATATATATATATATATATATATATATATATATATATATATATATATATATATATATATATACACAGATCTCCTCATTAGCGAATTCAAAAAAATAACAGGTTACAGGAGGACCAGATACACTACAGCAAAAATCTATTTGCGCTTGCGCTTTACACTGTTCTGTTTCGGTTGCACTGCAACTAGCTACGATGAATCAACATCGGTTTTCATCCGCAACTGTTATAACAGGATAAATGGACATAAGACTGGGAATGCTAAATATGTATGGATATATAGTATAGAGTGGACTTTATACTAGTGTGCTCACAGCCTTGGGAACGTAGGATCGTCGGTACAATGAAACTGTTGAATTTTAACAGGTTATTGATGGGGATACGGCATACGGACGCGGACACTACTACTACTACTACTACTCATGATTCATGATACAAATAACGAGAGATTGATATTCAGACTACCTATTTTTAGACCTGTCACGCGCATGGTGTCAAGTGGTGAGTCCAATGCAACAATAATATGCTGTCCTACAATGGAGTTTGACGTTTCATCACAACCTCTTAACAAATTACGTATTTTACTAATATTTAAGTGCATACAGTTGGAAGTAATAAAAATGAAAAAGATTAAATTTAGTGCTGCGATCTATATTATCTGAAAAAGACAATATAGGCGTAACTCCAACCGCATTAAACTGACTTATAGAAACTTTTTGATTGAGAATGACTTTGTCTTTTTTTTTTGTTTTTTTTTTATTTTATTTAATATTTTTGGCTGCGGCATCTCAGGCCATTAGCACATTCTTTCCCATCATTTAATATTTTTTACAAATTTTCCAGACAAAGTCAACTTGGCTCGCCCGGGAATCGAACCCGGGACCTCTCGCTTTGCAGGCTGGCACCTAGCCACCTGCGCCACGAGGGCGTCTGACTTTGTTTTAAGTGTGTAGTTGGACTTCTGTAATGTTACTCACCACGTGACGTCATAGGAGGGGGCGGGGCATATGCGCAATGTCTTATCTCTTCTAAGTCATTATATCATGAGTACTACTAATCGCTGAAACTTTAAAAATCTCAGGAACAGTACCAATTTTAATGAAGTTATAAAAATATTCCCTGTACCCGGTATAGTTAAAACCAGACACACATCAGCCTATAGGTAGAGAAAAAAAAATTAGTTTTAATTTAAAAAAATATATTTATTTTATTTTTGCTTACAATTATTCATGTATTTCATATAACTCTCATTTCAAGGAAAAGATGGCTATAGAGGTTTTCAAGCTCAATGCTTAACTAATACTTAATTAGTAAAGAAAATTCGAAAGAAAATTTTCATTGTCGATTTTTTTTACCGAATTATTATTAGTGATAAATACCCAAAAAACCCTTCATTTTTTTTATAAAAAATTTATTAATTGTTTTAAACATAAAACAATTTTTTTTTAAATTTATTTTAAACATTATATAGTTGCATAGTACATTAAACAATTTAAATTATGTTTCAGAGAATTATAGATATCTAAAGTTTTTGCTCTATCCACATTGTTTCATAAATATTTTTGTCTTTTTATTCAAATTAATCACCTTCACAAACCTCAGGCCGGATCAACTGATAGTTACATCGCCCGGGGATTGAACCCGTGTAGCAGCGAATCTCCTTTGCCCAATTACACCATCGGACGGGTTCAGCCACTGTTACTACGTCTACGTGGAATTATTAATAATTCATAGTTCATACTCTTATTTTGAACCTGTTATATTTAACTGTTATTTCTAAATAACAGTAACTGTTGCAATTTGTTAAAGCAATAAAACAGTTTTTCCCATCACTACGTGAATTAAAACGCATATACGATTAGAGTATGTAATAATCAGGTCCCCCCCCTCTTCCACATTAAATTGTAATCGGCGCTGATCTGACGTGGGGCACCTGGTCAGCGGACCCGAAATTTAGACATATTTACTGATGTATCGTGTACACGCCTCTTATTAACGTGATACCTTGTTAGCAGGCCCACCATAAATATTTTGAATGCGTGAAACGGTATTTCAACGAACCTGGGACCACCATATTGTATTCGACGTTTCCTCAGTTAATGCCGCAATAAAGAGCACTAAAACAGTAGAGCGGCTTAGCCGCGAATCCAAGGTACTTGCACTAAACGTAGTATTTGATAAAGTAATGACTGCGAGCACCTCAAAAGAGCATTTCTTGTACAACAAAAGCGACAAGAAATGTCTATTTACCATGTTTCGAAAAAATCTGCACGATGAAGGGTTTGTTGTAAAGTCGCAGAGGAAGATATTGTGCTAACTGTTGGAGAGAACACTGACCGCTGTTGATCATACTTACAGCTTTAGCACCGTTCACTGCAAACTTTACACTAATGAAGCCTGGAAAGGATGCAATGAAAAACACAGTACTCTCCCAACTAGTTGAAGTACTAGTACCGTAAGATGGGGCTACTTGAGACAGTAGGGTAACTTGAGACATTCTGCCTACTCTGACAGTAGGTCTGTTCATTACAGGTAGTAGTTGAATATGAATTTCCATCGAATGTCATTTCGTCGGTAAGACTCATTAGGTTATGTTTCTGTTTGAATTATGGCAAATTTTTATTTATTTTCACTAAAAAAGTGAGCAAGAATAATAAGACAATTTTATAAGAATTCATATGTCCGTAGAGTCTCAGCTGTAAGTATATAAATACTGAAGATTTAAAAAAACTGAAAATCCCGATTCTAAGTTCAAATGCGGAGTAGAGATTAGCATATCAAAAAAAAAAAATGTTGAATATTATTGCTGCACTATCACATTTTATAAAAAGGTGACATTTTTAGGTTAACTTGAGA
The DNA here is from genome assembly GCA_964006375.1 of Tillus elongatus. NCBI lineage: Eukaryota > Metazoa > Arthropoda > Insecta > Coleoptera > Cleridae > Tillus > Tillus elongatus. The sequence continues at coordinate 39,478,606 of OZ023270.1, forward strand.
CATGGTGCGTGCATATAAAAAAAAGGTAGGAGCAAAGAAAAGATACGCCAACTACAATGAAGAAACTCTAGATAACGCCCTTTTAGATGTGGCGAATGGCACCCTTAGTTTAAGGGAGGCCGAAGACCGCTATGGGGTATCGAGGTCGACGTTAAGTCGCAAAATGCGTGGGAGGCACCCATTAAGTTTTGGCAGACAACCTTGTCTGTCAAAGGAAGAGGAAGAAGCCGTTGTTCGAGCCATTTTTACAGCGGCACAGTGGGATTTTCCCTTGTCAGAATTAGATATTCGACTTTTTGTGCAAGAATACCTAAATCGGAAAGGTGTAACTGAAAAACGTTTCAAGCGTAATTTGCCTGGTTATGACTGGATTAAGTCCTTTCTTAAAAGACACAGGGATTTATCAGTCAGATTGTGTCAGAATGTAAAGAGAGTACGTAGCAACATCACTGCAGCTAGTATAACTGAATATTTTGACAAGCTGGAAGTAGAATTGAGAGACATGAAGCCAGAAAATTTATTAAATTATGATGAGACCAATTTAACGGATGATCCCGGCCAAACAAGAGTAGTGGTTCGTCGAGGAGCCAAGCATCCTAGTAGAGCCATAGACTTCTCAAAAAGTTCTACATCGATCATGTTTTGTGTGAGCGCAGCAGGTGTGGCATTGCCCCCTTACGTGGTTTATAAGTCCAAGAGTAGATAGTCCGACACCTGGGTCCATCCCCTCCACTTTTTACTGCGCATGCGCGTGACGTCATGCGCATGCGCTGACCTGCGCAGACCTGTGACAGTTGACAGCTGACCTGTCAGATTTGACAGGTGTCAAATGTCACTGACCTGACAGCTGTCAGCTAACCTGACAGGTGTCAACGTCAGCTGTCACCTGACCTGCCATGTGTCAACGTCAAATGTCACCTGACCTGTCAGATGACGTCACAAGCATTCCAAGATGGCTGACCTGTCATAGACAGTCGCAAGCCGGGTTCTCTCTATGGAACTAACCTGAGATGACGTCACAAGCATTCCAAGATGGCTGACCTGTCATAGACAGTTGCAACTCCGGGGTTCTCTCTATGGAACTAACCTGAGATGTCGTCACAAGCGTTCCAAGATGTCTGACCTGTGTGTCCATAGATATCTACAAGTCAGGTTAGCTCTCCATGTGTGTTTGTCTGATTGTTTATTAAGGTTATGTATTTGTTTATTAAGGTTATGTTCGCTCACGTGTCATCTGTTTGTTTATTAAGGTTATGTTTGTATTTGTTTATTAAGGTTATGTCATGTGTGTTGATTACCATGCATCTGTTTGTTTATTAAGGTTATGTATTTTGTTTATTAAGGTTATGTTCGTAAACACAGCTGTTTGGTTTGTTTATTGTGTTGTTGTTGTTAAGGTGTATTGAAGTTTGTTAGGGTATTTCGTTTTTGGCGGGAAATTTGAATTTGTTTGAAAATTTCTGTCTGTTGTGTCCAGAGATATGACTCATCGAGCTAGAGAATATTCTATTTGTAAAGTTGTAGAGTGTAGAGAATATTCTCTAGCTCGATGGGAGACATCTGTTGGACACAGTCATTCGGTTTAGTCACACACACATACATATATGAGGAAGATATATTGAGCGGGTAATTTGAAATTTTGAATTTAATTTGAAATATGATTTTTGAAAGAAAAGCGTTCGCCTGAAATTAGATTGAATTAGATTCGAACCCCAACCATACAGCTTACTAAGATATGCAAACGTCCCTAAACCGATTATGCTATTCAGACATACGATGAAAGTTTGTTATCAGTGGGTATATATAAAACAAAAACCTGTTACATAAAACGAGTTTATGAGGGTGCTGAGTTTGTGTGTGTGGGCAAAGGTGGTATCTCTATTACATTCCAATTTGAATAATAGGAACTGTAATGTTAAAAACAATTGTTTATATTTTATAGTAAAAAGAAATTTAAAAGACGTTCCAATTTACCTATCTAATATCATTTTAATAACAAAAACGTTTGAAGTAAACTATATCAATAAGAAAAACGTATTTACATCTAGATATGTTAATGAGTTTATTTTAATAGCCTAATAAAACTCGGGGACTTGGTTTTATTGCCGGCGTGTTTGTTTATGTTAGTGTGTTTGTATTTTGAATGAATGAATCTAAATTTATATAGGGAGTGATCAAAAACACACAAGTAACAAAACTCAATTTAAAACAACTAAATTAAACTTTGATATACGAGGATTGTTTGATAAGTATTGTTTGTATGTAAACATAAATAATATAATAGTATACTTACATACAGCAAGAGACGTCATACTTGTTTCACGGCTTAGTACACACTAACGTATGTTGAGGTCTTGAATGGGGCCCCGTTATAGAAATAACACAGTTGTTTAATGACATCCACTTGAACCAAACAAAACATATAGACGCTGTTGTTGATTGTTAACACACACACAAGCACTCTATGACTAGAGAGTTATAGATGTACAACGGTCGTCGTACACAAGCCAGTCTTGTGTTTGATTCCGCAAAAACAAGAAACATTTTAGTTCCATACTATGGCGTTCTCAATTGTTGGAGAGTCGACTACAAGAAACAGTCGTTTTAATATTATACAGAACATGGTGCGTTTCAAGTTGAATCCACTCAATAGCAGTGGCGTCAATAATCCTGAACAATGGCTTAAGAACGGTATGCAGGAAATTTATAACCGAGTTATTAGAGACTTGAACACCGACACCAAAGTAAGCTTTACATTCTCCGGCTTGGATAGAGACTATCATATGCCGTTTAGGAAGCTGTCGTTGCTGACGTTTGAAGAAGTGTGGTCTGAGCTGTACAAGATGTATCAGAGCAATAAGGGGGCCATTGAAGGTGATGCCTTTACTATAACAGCTACAAGTCTAGGATCATCACAGCACCAGCAAGCAACCACTTCACAAGGTTCTGGTTTGTCGACGCAGCAGCAGCAGCAGCACCAACAGCAGTTTAATGAAATCAATCTACAAGAGAGTGAAGAAGAACACACAGCCGCGAGACCAACAACAACAACACAACCACTAACACAGGATGACAAGCAAGAACTGAATGATGATGGTCTCCGTTGCTGTGTCATTTGTTTTAAACGCTGTCCACCAACAGAGAGAAGCTGTTGTGACAAATGTTTCATTAAAAATGGTCAAAACTTGGGAAAATGGCTACCATACAACGCACACTCATGGGAAAGTTATGAAAATTTCGTAAAATGGCAATACACGTACGACAGGAGGAAGGTTACATGTTTACACTGTAATAAACAAATGTTGAGAACGTCCATTTATAGACACAAACAAATATGTCTAAAGAGAGCTGACGTCGATCCTAGGCCTGTAAACGAGTAAAAAGTATGTCGCTCTGTACACATGTCCATATCAGAATACATAACACAATAAAACAGAGAACAAACAACATGGTTATGACTCATATCCTGTAGAATGACATCATACCATTATTCGTGTTTGAGCTTGTCTGTGCATCTGTTTAATATACGCAAGAGAGAGGCCCTCTTAGGGGTAAATAACATGTCTGTTGATGACCTTGGTCTGATAAACCTGTTTGACGTTGTCTTTACAGTTATGATCTAGGGGTTAGTTCTGTTAGGTGGTATCCAGCCATCAGTTGTGTTTGAGCTTGTCTAGAAGCTAGTTTTGTTGGTGTACGTTGAACAAGGTGTAACTAAAACTAATATGGTGCAGAATACGCGAAAACGAAAATCTCTCAACACAGAAAATACAGGTAGAGGTGCTGGTGGAGGTAAAAAGCTTAAAGTGTTACAAGATGTCTTGCTGGCTAACGCAGTTGAAAGTATTATAACAAAAGAAGAACCAAAGACGTGGGATAATATCATAGGTGAGCTGTACACAAGCTATCCAACAACAACAAACACAAGTGAACCGAATAATCTCTCTGATATTAGTATGAATGCTGCAGATTCTACAAACATACAAACAGTCGAATATCAGCCTACACACGATGAGCTATTCAATGAGAAGTTGGTGCAGATCAATCAGAAAAGTATGGAGAAAAAACTAAAAACACAAGACTGTGAGCTCGTTGGTCAGACAACGTTTGCGCTGTTGGCAAACGGTGAGAAAATACTTACGATCGGAGCTGACCCCATGCTTAACTTTATGCCTCTGGTTAAGGTTTCACAGAAAAATTGTAATATACCTGTGTTTTTCGACATGTGGACATTTGAAGAATTTTTAAACGTGTTACCCACCATAATTTTCAACCTGGAAAACCAATCACAAGGTACAGACAAAAACACCGATTCGTATACACTTACTAAATACTTGGTTCAAACACAACGAAAATCAGTGTTTTTTAAGTTTAGGTTGTGCAGTGATGAATATGTCACTAATTTCAACCTAAGCTTGGAATCATTGAAAATACTAGAAGATGTTGGCTCTGTGGTCAAAGACTTATTATTGGAATTACGTTTTAGGAGTTTCTTTGACCTAAACATGTTTATGGCTGACATTAGATCGGAACTGTCCAAGTTCAGAGACAGGGCAGTTTTACCTTGTGCCTTCTTCATTGCCCGCTTAAAATACTCTGAGAATCTGTGTATAGTGTGTGAATTTATTACTAAATATCAACTTGTACTGAAAGATATGCTAACATGTAACAGATTTACCTATAACACTAGTTGATAATAAAATATATGTGTAAAAATCTCTGTGTTTTATTAGCTGTATTTTCTGACAATCATTCTGTTGGCGTGAATGCATAAAGGAAGATTTGAAATAAAAAATACTTTTAACATGTTTCCTTTATTCATAACATAATACAAGTTATTTAATGTCTTTAGTGTTGACCCAGGAATTATGAGTACGATCAAAACCAAGCCATTTCACGTAAGACTTGGGGCCTTTTTTTCTCAACACTCGTTCGATTAAATACAGGTCAGAAGATAAAGTCTTTTGTAGTTCTTGCTCATAAAACCCTCCGCTGATTGGTTTGCCTTGCATGTCTTCTAGTAAATACGTCACTGGGATAGTGGGGTGTACCGTGGCCACCTTAAACAATTCTGTGGACCAACGTGGCGTATAACCTTTTTCAAATAATGTTTTTGCCTTGCTTATACGTACAACATCACTCACTTTAAATTTAGTTTGTACAGATACCGGTACGGTGTTGGAATAGATTTGCTTACGAATAGCTGCCTCGTTTTTCCTAGTGACATCCAAAGGTTTTACACCTGTGGTACGATGAATGGTTGCGTTATATGTAGCTGTGACATTGGGTAGGATATGTAGCCACTTGTAAGAACCAGACAAGTGAAAGTTTTTATATAACTTCTCTTTCAACGTACGTATGACTCGTTCCACCATTGCCGCCTTCTTAACACTATAGGTACTGTAATGATTGATGCTGTATTTGGTCATTAGGGCCTTAAATTTAGCGTTGTAGAACTCCTTGCCAAGATCAGACTGAATGTGAGATGGTGCTGTGCTGTTGGCTAAAACATCGGCCATGGCTTTAGTCACCTCTTCGGCGTTTTTAGATTTAAGCGGACGCGTCCATACATACTTTGAAAAACAATTGATCACCACCAGAATGTACTTGTAACCGGAGTTTTCACGCTGATAGTCTGTAAACTCGGCCAAATCAATTTGCCACAAGTCATTCAAACCTCTAATTATGGTCTGTCTACGTTTAAATTTGATTCTAGCAGGCTTGTACAGCTCGTTTATAATTTGTTTCTTAGCATCAGATGGTTCATCGTTACGTGTTTGTTGTTGCCGGCGACGCTTCATGGTGATGATGGATTTAAAAGTATCCACTTGTCATGCAAATCTTTTAGATTTTTGTCTATTTCACCCAACTTCTTCTTTAGCTTTGGGTTCGTTGACACATCGATATCTTTTAAAACTTGAGCTGATATGGTCTTGGTTAAAGCTTTCAATTTCTGTTCCAATTCGTGCTTCAAATCGTTCAACTCCGGCTTATGCACGGCTTCTAACACAATGGCCACTAGTTTTTGTGTCACTTCATCTTTATTCTTCAGATACTCAGCTTTATGTTTCTGATAGTCACCCACCCAGGCATCAACAAATGATTTAGTTACGCCATCTGTTGAATCGATAGGGTTGGCTACGTTACACAATCTATGGTTTTGTACGTCAAAGTCACCACTTGCAGTTCTAGGGAAAATCTCTCGTTGAACCACGCGATTGTGTAGAGAGCTGTTGCTGTTGAAGTTTGCAGCAGTACGACCAAACTTGTCGATAGACATGATGAAACTGATGGTTGGCTTGTGTTTACGCTTTATATGATGCGAGCCTCCTTCAGCTCCTCTAAGATTGACTGTATCTCATTGTTATGAGCATTATTACCTGCAACTTGGGAAGCCACGAGAAGACGAAGTCTGTCAACCAGTTCGTTCACATCGTCCCAGTATACGTATTCTTTCTGTTGCTTAGTATGTAGCATGTATGGCATACCATGACCTAAAGTAACTGAGGAAGAGCGTGCTCTAGCACCTTCTTGTTTCTCTAAAATTGGTTTTATTACATTTTGATATTTGGTAGAGGTGTTGCGCAGAACGTCTTCTTTAGGATTGTTATCTTTTCTGTGAAGACTCGTAGCTGCCATAATGTCTGCATAGTCACGTAAAGCGTTCTTATTTTTCATAGCACTCATACCTGGTTTTCTCAAAAATATCAATTCCAATAGGTGTTGAGTGCCGTAATATCTTCTGTCACCAACAACAATTTGAAAGCTTTCTCTATTTCTAAAATCTACGTCAGTAACAACAAATTTAACAGACTTATTGCCAAGCATCCAAGTATTGGTGGCTTTATCATAAGTAACACCGTATGTTTGATCACATAGTTGATTATCTGTGAAATATTTATCAACATAATAGCGAACAACTACAGGATACGAACTTAACGTTTGCTCGTAAATAGCTGCCGGTGTATTTGCTGCGGCATCTAGTTTTCTATAAGCTTTGGTAACCCACAATTCAGGTTCAGGTTCAGCTGGTTCTGCTTCCAACTCAAACGTTTCATCATCACTAAGAAATTGAACTTCCTTCTTTGTTGATGTTGGTGGTGGTGGTGGGGGTTTGACATCAAGTTCAGTTTTAGTTGGTTGCTGTTGCTGTAGAGTTGTTTGAGCAGTAGCCAACGCTGTGCTTGCTGTGTTTTTAGATATATCATCCAACGGTTTTAACAGAGGTCTATATAAACGGTGTAACGTTTCATCTGTCTCTGTTTTGCCCAGTTTCAAAGCCAAATATTTGTTTCGAATAATCTTTGATAAATCAGCTATTTTACGTTTGATATTGGGCGGCTGTGTTGATAGTTTTTGTTGGCGCCGAAGACTTTTAGATTTTTTAGCCATGCTCACTGTATGTTGAACACATGAAGACTAACACACACTCACACACAAGTTTAAATATATATAAAATGATCGAAGCCTTTGCGATACCGTCCTTGTGCTAAATCACAATCTTTAACAACCACCATCACATCATGCTTGGTCTGCCAACATTCACCACACAGTGTCTTGAACTTTTCAAAAGTCATATCAGTGGTTACATGATCGTCGTACACATGTTTAAGATTGGTTTCGTCTTGTTTGAATAACACAACAACGTTTGCGTTGTCACGTACCAGTTGTTTTGGTACTTTGCTGTATGTCTGACAAAGATAGAAGGAATCAATATTCTTATGTCTGCCCATGCTAAAGTATGCTCTTATTTTATCTTGTTTGTCGCAAGCTACATCATCAAAGATAAACACGGAGTTGTCCAAGGCATCTCCCGGATCTAATATGTCATCGTTTTCTCGATAAGGATAGTAACCAACACCCTTTGTAGCATCCTTTAACATCTTGTATTTCGGTTGATACAGTGACTTTGAATATACATAAACGTTTTCAAACTTTAAACCGTTTGCTTCAAACAGTAAACTCAGCATGACATTGGTTTTACCACAGCCACTAGGACCACATATCAAACAACGTACCGTGCCGGGTAACAGTAGTCCGTGTCTGTGTTGTGTAACTGTTTCCACATGCACAACATCGTCCAAGTTTGTAACTGGTAGGGCTGTTGTTGTGTGTTTTACGATACGCATCGTTAACTAGACTAACACCAACCTGCTTGTTGTAAGTATAAATACTGGGTGTTTAATACAGCACCGCTTTAGTATCAATGTTGGTCATTAAGGGTGAAGGCCTTGTTAACACACTCATTAACAAACTGCCTGTTGAGTTACACATACCAGGCTATCAGTTTTGTGGTCCAGGCACTAAACTTAAAGAACGTCTTGCCAGAGGCGATCAAGGTATCAACCCACTAGATCAGGCTTGTCGAGAGCACGACATCGCCTACTCTCAATCCAAACAGTTGAGTGACAGGCATCGTGCCGACAAGGTGTTGGAGCACCGAGCCAAGGAACGAGTCAAGTCAAAGGACGCAAGTTTTGGTGAGAAGGCGGCCGCTTGGAGTGTAGCAAAAACAATGAAAGTTAAACGAAAACTTGGTATGGGTGTGAACAAACTCAGAAAAACTAGTAAGAGAAAAGTCGGTGGTAAGGTACCGTTTAAAAACATACTTGCTTTGATGCGCGGTGCTATCAATGTGGGAGAGGAGGTGCCGTCTGTGAAAAATCTACTGCATGTAGCGAGAAAAGTCATCAAAAACGCAGGTGGTCGAAAGCAAGTTAAGGTACCGAGAGTTATTCCAATACCTAAAAGCGGTGGCTTCCTACCGCTGTTACCTCTTATATTTGGTGGACTGTCAGCACTAGGAGCTCTGGGTGGCGGTGCTGCAGGTATTGCTAAAGCTGTGAACGATGCCAAGTCTGCGAAACAGAAATTGGAAGAGGCAAAACGTCACAATCAAACAATGGAGGCCATTGCTGTGGGTAAACGAGGGCGTGGTGTTGGTGATGGTTTGTACATGAAGAAACAACGCACCGGCTACGGTTTGTATTTACACAAGACAAAAAACGTGTAATACCTTTACCAGCAAGACCTCTAACAAATGTAGATCTTGTCAAGTTTGCTGGTAAAATGAAAATCCCATATTTTAGAGGTGTATACATGCGAGACGAGCTACCTCGCAATGGACCACGTAAAAATGAATCGTTCATCATGAATTTGCAAACACACAAGGAGCCAGGCAGTCATTGGGTCGCTGTGAGGAAACGCGGTGACATCGTCGAGTACTTTGACTCGTATGGAAACTTGAAGCCTCCTGTAGAGCTGCAACGTTACCTTAAAGACTATTCCATACTGTATAATCATGATGTGTATCAAACATATAACACAATTAATTGTGGTCATTTGTGTTTAAAATTTTTACAATAAAAGACTCAAACAATAACCTGTGTGTATCAGTCATGTCGCTAACGTTCGAGTTGAAAGGCTCCACGTCCTCCCTGTCATTGGATATATTTCCACCGATAGTGTTGGACCCCCGGTTCGATCATTCGGTGGCACTCTCGAATTTTCACACATACAACACCATACCAAATATAGAGACCGGTTGTAATAAGTTGCATTTTAATTTTACACTCGAAGCAGAGCCTAAGAAAGCTGGTGTTATACAAGAAATAATAATTCCCAATGGAGCATATGAAATTAGCGATATGGAACGGTGTATCCAAAATGAAATGGCCCGTATCTATCTCAAGTTGAATAAATTTCCAGAGGGTGCCTCTGTTGACGATGCAAGTAAACTGTTCAGTTTGAAAGCCAACAACAACACTTTGAAGTGTGAGATACAGTGCAAGTATGACATTGATTTGACAAGGGACGCCTCAATAGCTCCTCTCTTGGGTTTTTCCTCAACTAGATCTCTTATTAAGGATGTGTTGCATGCATCCGATTTACCAGTGGAGATTGTTAAAGTGAAAACGATCCGTTTGGAGTGTAACATAGTAAGCGGGTCTTACCACGAAGGCAAACCCTCACACACACTATACGAGTTTGCTCCGATGGTTGATCCTGGCTACGCAATTGACATCAACCCCCACAGTAAACTGTTTCTACCCGTCAACACACGTATCATCGCCCATATAAATGTAAACATCATCGATCAGAATGCAGTGCCTGTGAACTTTCAAGGTGAAGAGATCATCGTTATATTACAGCTGAACAAGACACCGGTGGTATGTTAGTTATAAATACAGGTGCCGACGAGCAACATCGGTCAGTATCGTTGTTGTCTGCATCACAGACGGTTCTATCCGAAGAGAACGTACAGTTTCTACAATCATTGGGTTACGATGTCAAACAAACTACATATCTTCGCAGACCCCGTTCACGACGAATCCATCAAGGGAGAAGAAGTACACACGTACGCCCCGCAAACCAGATCGTTTGATTACAACGACACATGTGAGTTTGCCATCAATCAACAAGATGTGTTTTACGATTGGTCTTCGGCAGCTCTCCTGATCAGCGGTTCCACTGAGACAACAGGTACAACTGGTGATGTGTCGGTAACAGCGAATGCTGCAGCTCATTTGTTCTCCTCTGTGGCTGTTGAGATGTGTAATCAGATTATCGAACATGTTAGAAACCCAGGCATCGTTACAGCAGTACGAACATTATTACAAGCCAACAGCGATGAAGCACGAGCTCTCATTCCTGCCGGCTGGCATCCGAACGAAAGGAACACCATGGTGAAAAACAACAGATTTTGCTATTGCCTACCGCTCAGCTATCTGTGTAATATTTTCAAAGATTACAGAAAAGTACTTTTCAGTCGTTTGTTGGTACGCTTAACACGCGGTCAGAACGATAGAAATTGCTATATTCTGAGCAGTGTAGCAGGCGCTGACAAAGCTATAAAGTTTAATATTGAACATATGGCTTTGCAAGTCAAACACATACACCCCAGCGATGTGATACAACAGCAGCTGTTGCAATCGATCGCTCAAGATAAAAAGATTCTTATACCGTTTAGAAAATGGGAGATGTACGAATTACCGAATGTAAGTAATTCAATCAAAGACTTGTGGTCTGTAAAGACCTCATCAAACACCGAACGACCTCGCTTCGTTATCGTAGTCTTTCAAACGGATCGCCACCACAACCCAGGAAAAGATATTAATCAGTTTGATCATGTGGACGTTCGAGATATAAGACTACATCTGAATTCAAAACAAATACCGACCGAGGGTATGAATCTGAACTTTGGGCAAGCAAATTATCTGGAAGCATATAAAAACATGATTGAATTTCAACGAGCATATCTCGGTAGAGAACCGCAGCCTACGTTGGATTACAAAGCTTTCGCTAAATATCCCATGTTTGTGTTTGATTGTTCAAAGTATACGGATTCCATCAAACCGTCTACTGTCGATATCAAATTGGAAATGGAAAGTAACCAGAACTTTCCCAATAACACTAAATGTTTCTGCATAATTATACATGATTGCATCATCGAATACTCCCCACTCTCTAACGTTGTTCGTTCTATCATCTGAGTATGGCATACAACGCTGTTCCCCCAACTGCTCAACCTAGAGGTGTATATAAGCTGATGCGGAAGTATAGTGAATTGGGGCAGTATCAAGATGAGGTTCGTTGTTGTCGACACTCAGGGTTTCTGTCTCCCCGACTTCACACCCAAAGAACTAGTAATTTATAATGGTTATCAAACTGTACAGTATGTGTTTAAGCCACCACAACCAATGCGTTTTCTATCTGCTGATGTAATCAAACAAGTCAAGTTTCTGCAGGCCCGTCACCACTGTATCGACTATAATTATGGTACTGTTTATTTAGAAGAATTACCAAATATCCTGATGAAACACATCGTCGAACAACAGGTGGACAGAATCTATGTAAAAGGCGAGAATAAACAGAGATTTCTGACACAGATGCTGCTCACTTGTGGCTACCGTGTGGACGTGATCAATTTAGAAACAAACACTGATTGTCCTGCGTTGGTGCCAGACATTCCTAAGTGCATGCATCACTCACCAGGATACACTAGAAGCTGTATATGCAGCATCAATAATTGTATGCTATTATTTTCGTATGTTGTAAACTTGTTACCGAAATAAAAAGTTGTAAATTATATATATGTTTTTCTAGTAACACCCCCTTAGCAAACCTTAAAACTAGTAAATAAAACACAAGTGTTTATTTTATATATTTGTATTAGCAAACAAGTTTGCGATACATGTGCAGATAAGTGCTATATTTGAAACAAAAATACATCAACATGAATATGGTAAGACATGTAAGAAAGCCAGCTGATATAAACACAAAAATATACTTTGAAGTGAACAGCCGGGTGTTAGTCAACACAAGAGTGGTCCAATCAGGTGACTCGCCCCGACTACCATTATCAAACAGAAACATAACTTTGTAACGTATCACATCAGATGACAGGCTTTTGGCTGACATGTTGTATGTTGCAAGTGGGGTTAGGTCGTCGTTGTGTAGATATGTTGTTGTTGTAAGAGCTGACCATATCATGCAGTCATCGATGTCGAAACAAATTCGTACTTCTGTTACATTGGGTGGCTTATGAATATACAACACATTCTGACACAGTGCTGATAGAACGATGAAACTTGATTTAAAAAGAACCATGGCGAATGTTGTGGATGTCTGTCAATACTTGTTCTTGAGCGTAGTGCAAACACTCCAACATGTAATATTTAAATGCTGGTGTTACAGTGTTGAGTAACGTTTTTATAGTTTGTATGATTTGCGGTACACTGGCATCCCATCTACTCAGATCGTTTAATATTTCCACTATGTTTTCCATAAAACACGTGTAAGTCCAGGTAAATTGAGATTCTTTCAGATAGTTCAGTCTTGCTTTAACCAACACCTCAAGTCTCAGCAGCTGTTCTACACACTCTTCGTTTAAGAATAGATGCATAGATGTGAAACCGTTATCGATACACAAGGCTTTTTCACTTAGCACCTTTGAATAGGTTATGCGGCAGTAATTAAGATGATGCACTATAAAGCTATTTGGCTCGTCTTCACCTTTAAGATATTTCCTATACAGCTCACGTATGTTGTCTAGGAAATCGTAAAAATCCCATTCTTCCAATGCCAAATATTGGTTTTCTTCATTCAGAGCCAACGGATTGACAAATTTCACAACATTTGTAAAGTCATTTCTTGCACTGATGCCTGTAATCAATTTCAAGGATCGTCGAACACTAAAAGTGGTTTCCATCAATAGCCTGTCGTCAGCTTGATACTTGTTAAATAAGACTCGTCGTGTTCGGTGTTCTGTGAAATCGGGGCCATCGTTTTCATCAACGGCATAATCGTTATCGTTGTTATCACTCTCAGACACCGACATATTCATGTTAATACAATCGCAAGACATGTTTACACAAACTCGTTTAAGTTTAGACTGAAGCTTGCTGACCATGTTAAGTAGGTTTTGTTGTTCCCCCACCACAAACGTCTGTTGAATGGTTCTGAGTGGTTTCCTGGTAAATTTTACAAATCTATTACGATCACTAAATACTTTAACATATTTCGTGCTACACTGCATGATCATCCAGATATTTCTGCCAGACTTTAACAAACTTGTCTACAGCAACACAATCTTTGTTCTCATATCTATCCCAATCAGCATTGGTTGGAAGACTGTCGAAATATTCGTTACAAATTGTATATAACATGTCTGTGGCGTCTGTACGGTGAAGTTTTCGTGTTAGAAAATTAATGGATTTAGTACGTTCAGCATCATCATTTAAATTAGAACTGTGCTTTAATATATCGTTTAGATGGTCTGCAACCTTGTGGATGTCATCACAGCTTGAAAACTCAAATTCTTTATTAAACCCTTCTCTCATCGTTTCGAGTGTTTCTTGTTTGAGTTCTTCCTCGCTGGGTGGTTCAATTTCAATGTTCGTTGTTTCGAGTGTGACCTCATCAGCATCATAATAATATTTGTATTGATTTTTTGCTTCTTTAGGTAAATATTTAAAAAATGGTTCACTTAACAGGGCCCCCGGTTGGTGTTGAATGAGTGCCACAGCAAAATATTGTGTTGAACAAAATCCACTTAAATATAAGTCACACAACTCTACCATATGTCTACTTTCATATTCTTCGGCTTCGGACTTACGCCCGTCTCGATAAGCTTGTTTTTGTATCTGTAACACTAACAGTCTAACTTTTGTGGTGTCGTTCTCACTATTCATTCTTGTTTCATCTGTATACCACGGGCTGTTGTATAAACTAAATAGCCTCTGTGTGGACGGTTTGTTTATCGTAATAACGTATGTATTGATGTTTTGCTTCTTCGGGTAAATACTTGAAAAACGGTTCACTTAACTGAGCTCCTGTACAGTATCGAATGAGTGCCAAAGCAAAAAATTGTGTAGAGCAGAACCCACTTAAATATATGTCACACAACTCGACTATATGTCCGGCTTCATAATTTTCTCCTTCAGAATCGCGTTCGTCGATAAAGGCTTCTTCTTGTATCTTTAACACCAACTGTTTTAATTCAAATTCACAGTCTTCTTCAAACAATCTATTTTTGTGTCCATACCATAAGACACTGTTAAACGACATGGTACAACAACAACTAATAATATAACCGAACTTACTCACTTATTTATATATTAGGCTAAAATACATGGATGATGTCATCCTTTCGGTTTGTACTAGACAAGCTCAAACACGAATAATGGGGTGATTGAACAGATATAACCCAAGATAACATTCGCCAAGGTCATTAACTGACAGGTTGTTTACCTTTAAGAGGGCCTCTCTCTTGCGTATATTGAACAGATACACAGACAAGTTCAAACACGAATAATGGGGTGATGTCATTCAACGGAAATTACAACAGAACAGGTGTGTGGATGATGTCATACTTTTAACGACTGTATTCTAGACAAGTCCAAACACGAATACCGTTTGCTCATCAAGGGGGCCCCTACAACAGTGTTATTTAACTCATATATTGAACTGCTGTTCAGTGTGCTCTAGACAGTCTTAAACAGAACAGTGGTCTTGTTGAGAAGGAATAAAAACACATACACATGCTGGTAAATATTTTTATTTTCATACATTAATATGTTAAGCTAAGTGTCTGCTGTTTGATCTGTTAAACAAATATTTTGTACAAGTTAAACACTATATATAATCATTATAGTCTTCAATATTTGCTGGTTGTTGGTGGTCAGTGTTATCCTTTGTATAGCTGAGAATCTTTTGTAATAGCAGACTGAGTTGCTCATATAGACTGCGGGTAGGGCATTGAATACCAAACATAGATAAATCTTTACGGCCTATTGTAACGACCTGATTGGTAAACTCATCAAATTCGTAATATTTATTTTTACGAAATATGTATATCCGTCCATTGGTGTACCGGAATGCACCATCAATGTTAGCTGGAAATTCTGGAGAAAATTTGTCTATATAACCTGCTTCTAGTCTATAGAAATTAGCTCCCTTCTCACCGATGATTTCATACATGTTGTCCGAATGAAATATAATGGTTTTTCCTGTATATGTGTTTACCATTGCATTTATCCGGTCAAACCTCAAAGTATTCAGATATGTGAGATTATTGAAGGGGGCTACAAATGTAGCTTGTATGCTAGGAAACGCAACAATGCTTAATGTTTCGTCATTTGTAAACATGACCACTTCACCACCAGGTCTCTGATATATATGTTTAATTTCTTTTAAATTTTTCAAATGTGGCAACCAATCTGTCACAAGTTTTGCCTCCGGATAGGGCCCCTTCATATTGTTCAACGGGACAACCCACACCCATTTCTTATAAAACAGATACATGTTGTGGTTTATAATGACTAACGGTTTGATCTTGTCTATATAATTACACAAGTCCATAGTGTTTTTGGTTTCAAGTTTTACAGCGACAGCCTTTGGTTTTATCGAAGGTTTCGTTGTAGTCTTTGTTGTAGTCTTTGTTGTAGTCTTTGTTGTAGTCTTTGATGTCTTGGTTGATGTAGGCTGTGTTGTTGTTGTTGTTGTTGATGTTGTTGTTATTGCTGTTGTAGAGCGTTGCCCATACAGTTCCTGCATTCGTTGAATATCTTCGTCAGATATACCGGCCCCAGCATGTGGATACATAAGAGAGTTTTTATTGTTGGAGTGTTTGAGTCCTAAACCGTGTCCCAGTTCGTGTAGAATAACCATATAGTATGATGAGCCATTTGATGCGTGTAGTTGAAGGTTCCACGTGAGATTATTGCTTATGTGGATCTCTATGGGTGTATTGGCAACATTTGGAAAATAAGCGTGTCCTAAAACATCACCGCCAATTGGGTATGTACACGGTTTCCCACCTCTCAAGTAAAAATGTTGGTCATCACAAAAACTTATAAGTATGTCGGCTTCCGCATAGTTGTTTGTTCTCACTAAATTCAAATTAATATGTTGTTCCCATTGTTTGAATGCTTTTTGTGTTAGCAATAGTACTGTAGGATCTGAATAATGTATGTACCATTTCAAAGTTTTCTTTTTCCATATAGGTTTTACTGTTAATAATGAACTCTGTGAAAAATCTTCATCACCACATCGTTTACGTTTCATCAGTTCAATGTCTCTACTAGTCAAATTGTTACTTTCGGGTAAACTGAAAAACGTTTGAAACATGTTTAAAGCCTCTGTGAAAGCTTCTGTCTTCTCTAACATCGTTAGCTGGTCATTGTTAGTGATATTACTGCTTAAATAACCATATTTGATGAGATAATCGTTGGCCAGTTGTCTGTCTGTTTCACTTACATCCTCTCCACAGGAGGCACTTAGACAAAGAACACAGATACTCAAGAGTAGCTTGAACATGACTGCTCTCCACGTTAACCAGCGTTATACTGTTCAACTCTCGCTCTAGCTGTTGTTAAATAGTCGTATGGTCTGTCGGTGTGTTATTACATACATCTGTCTGTCAGTCTAAGCAAAGCCTTCGTGTTGGCATGACCTATGCGAGTGTGTGTGTGTGTGTTATATCCTTTCAAACAACGTGTACAAGCTTCAACAAGATTCTATATGATACTTGTTGACAATCAATGGTCTGTCTGTCTGTTTTTGTTGTGTGTTACCAGTGTTACTCACTCTAGCTGTTGTTAAACAGCTGTGTTATTACACATGCATCTGTCAGTTTAGGCAAAGACATCGAACTGTCATGACGTGTGTTATATATACTTTCAAACAACATGTACAAGCTCCAACAATGACCATTAGTTGTCTCTGTTTCCTCTACACAGGAGACAATTGGCTATTTTTGTTACGTTTTAGCTGTGTTACACGCTCTAACTGTTGTTAAACAGCTGTTTGTCTGTCTGTCTTTTATTACACAGCTCTGTCAGTCTAAGCAAAGACTTCGAGCTGTCATGACGTGTGTGTGTGTGTGCGAACATAACCTTAATAAACAAATACAAACATAACCTTAATAAACAAACAGATGACACGTGAGCGAACATAACCTTAATAAACAAATACATAACCTTAATAAACAAACAGATGCATGGTAATCAACACACATGACATAACCTTAATAAACAAATACAAACATAACCTTAATAAACAAACAGATGACACGTGAGCGAACATAACCTTAATAAACAAATACATAACCTTAATAAACAATCAGACAAACACACATGGAGAGCTAACCTGACTTGTAGATATCTATGGACACACAGGTCAGACATCTTGGAACGCTTGTGACGACATCTCAGGTTAGTTCCATAGAGAGAACCCCGGAGTTGCAACTGTCTATGACAGGTCAGCCATCTTGGAATGCTTGTGACGTCATCTCAGGTTAGTTCCATAGAGAGAACCCGGCTTGCGACTGTCTATGACAGGTCAGCCATCTTGGAATGCTTGTGACGTCATCTGACAGGTCAGGTGACATTTGACGTTGACACATGGCAGGTCAGGTGACAGCTGACGTTGACAGCTGTCAGGTTAGCTGACAGCTGACAGCTGACAGCTGTCAGGTCAGTGACATTTGACACCTGTCAAATCTGACAGGTCAGCTGTCAACTGTCACAGGTCTGCGCAGGTTAGCGCATGCGCATGACGTCACGCGCATGCGCAGTAAAAAGTGGAGGGGATGGACCCAGGTGTCGGACTATCTACTTCCAAGAACTTATATACTGAGTGGGTAGAGGGTGGGCCAAAAGGAGCCCATTATAATCGCTCAACCTCTGGCTGGTTTGATGCTGAAGTTTATCAAGATTGGTTTTTGAAGATTGCTGTGCCGTATTTTAAAAAATGTGAGGGTAAGAAGTGTATTATCGGAGACAATTTAGCGTCTCACATTTCGCTGAGAGTTATAGAGGAATGTGAAAAAAATAATATCATGTTCATTCTCCTTCCTCCCAACACAACCCACTACCTTACTCAACCGCTAGACGTTTCTTTTTTCCGGCCACTAAAAATAAAGTGGAGGCAAACTTTATTAGAGTGGAAAATTAAAAATCGTGGCTGTGTTCCTAAAAGTGTATTTCCAAGCCTTTTGAAAAAAACACTTGAGAATATGGAAGAAAATATGGAAAAGAATATAAGGTCGGGGTTTAGGGCTACGGGTATATATCCATTGAATAGTGAAGAAGTTCTGAAAAATCTAAAATATTATAAAAAAGTTACTCCAGAAATAAATAATGAAGCCATGGAAAATGCATTTGAAAAAATAGTAAAACGCTGTTCTACCAATCAAAAATCTGAT
Organism: Tillus elongatus; assembly: GCA_964006375.1. NCBI lineage: Eukaryota > Metazoa > Arthropoda > Insecta > Coleoptera > Cleridae > Tillus > Tillus elongatus. Next base: position 39,497,312 of record OZ023270.1, read on the forward strand.
AATGGTCCCGATCAACCAGCAAAGAAAAGGAAAAAGCTAAATATTATGCCAGGACAATCTGTGTCGCTTACCGCTTTAATTTCTGAAGACAGCAGCAGTGCTGACCCTGGTCAAAACACACGAGACAATTTAATGGAGGCTGAAGATAAAGATATTTCTATTGCTAATTCTGAAAGTGAAGACGAGGCAGCAACTAGTGTTGAATTGCCGGTTGACATTTTAGAAAACGGCATGTTCATTAAAGCCAGATTTATTTACAGCAAAGGTACAAAAAAGGAAGTAGAGAAATTTTTTGTTTGCAAAATATTATGTATGAAAAAAAGTGAAATACAAGTGGACTGTCTACGAAACTACAAAGAAAAGAAAGACATCTTTATATTTCCCCAAGTTCGTGATATTACTGAAATAAACATAAATCAAGTGGTATGCAGATTAAAGGACCCTGATATAAACCGAGGACGTCATATTTTCGAAAATGATATTGTACTGTAGCTTTTTTATGGTTTTTGCAACTTGTGCAATGTTATGCAATGTTACATGTTTATTTTGTTACCATAGAATCACTAAGAATAAAGTTTTTATTTTCACATCATTAAATAAGTCTATATTTTTTATTTAAATATCGTTTTCTTGAATTTACATTTTTTTTATATAAAATAAGTGTCTCAAGTAACCCCTACAATGGATAACTTGAGCCAGTATATGTTTTTTCATGATAAAAAACCTCTGTCTCAAGTTGCCCCACAATAAGGGTAACTTGAGACACCATAAAATGGAGAAAAAAATCGAAATTGATGTATGTATGAAAAGTTGGAGTAGTTTTCTGTTTCTGTATACTTTTTAGATTATTGTAACAGAAAATAAAATCGATCCGATTGCAATTAACTTGGTTATTAGGAAATTGTCACAAAATCGTCTCAAGTAGCCCCATCTTACGGTATACTTCAAAAACAAACATCCTGTTCAGTGGGAGTGATTGTTCCGTCAGGGAGAATAAAGTTTGTGCAAACTTTGGAAAGAAACAAGAATTTGCACCACGCTGCGCTTATCTTAAAAAACAAGAATGCTTATGCTAACGAGATAGACGCTGCTGGGCAAAAATCTCACTGGCCTAATTTGTCAATCCTTTTTGACATAATGCAGCTGCTGGCAGTAGCTGGCGCCTGGTATTGAATAGATGACCGAGTTTACCAGGTTCCAACAGTTGAGTTGAAGCGCTTATCTGCTAACTACTGATACATTTCAGCGGCTGGAGACTAATGAACTCGCTGTTGACTTAAGCGCTATTTTGTGACCTTTGTCTGTTATTCCGCTTTAAGAAATTGGCAACGGTTGAGTTCCAGGAGAAATTCAGCGGGACTGCTGATCGCATACGTTTACACAACTATTCAACTGTTGGCGCCTGGTGACCTTAGCATTTTACTCTGGGTGAGTTGGGTAGGCGTCAGAGCTGTCAGCAGCTCCAATGTTATGTAAAAAAATGTTGACGTTTGTCAACATTTTTTGACATTACAATGAGTTGCTGGCAGCTACTGGCACCTGGTGTACTCGCCCTATGCCATAGGGGCCACTTTGTATGTGTTCACTGGCCGACTGTCAGCTCGAAGTCAACTGTTGCCGTTTTCTCAAAGTGGAATTGATTTCCGCTGACTAACTCAACATATTGCTGGAGCATGCGTAGTTAAAGTAGCCACTCCACGCATTGTTCCGAATTTGTCAATGTTCGCGGATATTTTGACTGAGTTTACAAGGGGACAACAACAGAGTTTTGGCACCTATCTGCTGATTACCGATACTTTCAGCGGTTGGAGACTGATGAATTAGTCTTGAATTCCGGTACTACTTTGTGACGTTTGTCTATGATTCCTCTTTGACAAATCGCCAACAGTTAAGTTTCAGCAGAAACTTCGGGGAACTGTGAATTCATTTAGATTTTGGAACAACTATTCAACTGTTGGCGTTTCGTGAACTGGCCAAATGTGGTTCTTATTCGTAGAAAGTTGTTTGAGTGATTCAAAATGATTATGCAGATCATCTGTAGTGTAATTTGATTGTTTACATCCTTGTAATAAGCTTTATTTCTTGTTGGTTTGTATATTTTGGGCCGTATACCTATACCTACTGAGCTAAATGTTCTATCGCCAGTTCTATGCGCGGTTAAACGCAACGTTGGTGCCTGTGTCAGACAGATGGAAAAGCCCGTATTACATTGCCCACAATGCATAAGCCATAGAGAAACTTTCTATATTGTGCAAGTTATTATTCATTCACGGTTCCTTCTGAAATCTGAAATTTTACTTGTGCAATGAAAAAAGTAACAAGAATGAGAATTATAAAATGACCATCCAAATAATCTTGCGAAAATGCTCTTGTTCTTAATTATTAATTAACCCAGCCTAATCTATTTACCATAGAATATTACTGATTATTTAAAATTGTATAATTTCTAGTGTAAAACAGACTTTCTAAAGATTATTGCCGAGTTTATCGGACAAGTGTCTCGTTCTGATCCGAATGAACTAGATCTGACTTTTGACTGAAAGATGCTGTATGCCTGACTGTATGCTGTGCCCAGAAACCTTGGAGCCTAATAGTTTATATGTTATCATTATTAATTATTAAATATAGTCCAGAAAGTTTAAAAAATGTGCCAGACTTTAAACGAAAGTGGAACTGAGCGTTTAGTGTATTAAGTCCAGAGACAATTATACATTGAATGTGAACATAATAAAAGTAACTGAAGGGATTATCCTTAATCGTGGACTTAAAGAAAGTGAGTGTTTTAATAACTCGTTTAAATATCTTGCCGACACAAAATTATCTATGCACACCACAAGTCAGGAAAAGAAAATGATAATGGAAAATGCTAAAGAAATCCCAGTGTGATGTTTACTTTTTTTTACAGGTAACTAATTCGATATGTCAAGTGCTCCTTATTTAACAAAACAGTTTTTTACGATTACATATATAATATCTATTAAATATACCGATTAAATTGTCTGTTTTATGTTTATGTTATTTGATGAGATAAGAAAGGATGTGGACACGGTAGGACAAAATGTTATATTTATTATTTTATTATTTAACCTGTTCAAGATGGCCGCGGTCTGTATAGAATAGTATGTAATACAATAATATTCAATGTTAGGCATTATTGTTGCTCTAAAACTATTAAAATTCGTACATATGTTTTTTGCGTCGAATTCTTTAACATAATATTTTAATGCACTAATTGTGTTTGAAGGTTTCAATAATACACATTTTATAATATTTTTCCTAAATGGGGCGTAACGTTTGCGGTCCCTATTAGAAATAATGTTTTATTAAAACAAAAAAAAAACAAATTAGTGGTTTGGTTTTGTCAGATGACCAATTTTAATAGTAATAGTAATTTATTTTTAGCGAAATTACTATAAGTCAATACTAAAGTGACAACACCAAGAGAGCCAGACACAATATAATATATTAAGGTCACACAGTCCCATACTATCTTTGAATTGATATTTTGATCCCTATAGAACCTAGTCCCACTTTGCTATCAAGGTATATGACAATTGCCTGGTTCAACATTCTTTGCTGAATACCTTGTTTTGTGCAACATTTCATTGTGGCCTTCTCAGCGTCAAATATTGTTTTGTTTTCCAAAGCTGATTGAAATTTTGGCTGATGGCCTTATTCTATAAATCCCCGATCCAACATCTGTTTAGGCATTGGCTCTGTTGGTGTACCAGATTATTTGTTCTGTCACTGGAGGGTCATTTGTCAATCTTTCTCTGTATAATATTTATATATTAAAATCTTTCTAGATGCTATACCAAGGGACCATCTTCTCAACACTCATTCTCCAAATTAGTTCTGCATTCAAATCTTGGTATAATTTCTGATATTCTGCTTCGTGGTGCTGGATAATCTGACCTATACCAAGGTACCATCTTCTCAACACTTCTTCTCAGAATTAGTTCTGCATTCAAATCTTGGTATAATTTCTGATATTCTGCTTCGTGGTGTTGGCTAATCTGACCTGAGCGAGCTACTTTTATAAATATGTGCAGCAGAAGCAAGTCCAAAGGGACTTCCAATGATACCATTAGGGTGTTGCAGATATTCCCCATGACGCACAGCAAATCTAGGCTCCACTCCACTTACCTGCTTGATTGCCATTCCTTGCCCCATTTTGTGCACCACACCACCGATCCATTTGTTATGGGTTTTATAACTATTGTGTAAAGCGAATCATATTGGAATTCGTATCTCAATTTTTACCACACATTCATTTACACCTTTTGTGGGCAATTATTGCCCGCTGTGTAACTTCTTGAATGCTGGAATTTCATGAAGTTTTTGTATTAGCATTCCCTATACCTAAAGTTGATAATTGTCGAGATATTTGCGGTTAACCAAAAAAAAAAGATAAACTTAGGAGTATGTCTAAAATCTGTATGAATTCTAAGAGTGCTATGTGATGTTTGACATTTTCACGTTTATTGTCAGTTTTATATTTCTGTCATTCACAACGTGAGCTATTTTGTCCTTGTTGTCTGAATTAATCGGAATTCTACGTTATAATGTATAATGCCAGCTATTCAAAACAACAATTGCTGAATTTATATTATTTTCATAGAGAGTGCAACAGAGTGGTCAGCAGAACATGTCAGCTGTTTAATAATAGGTATCCCGAGTCGTCGCTACTGACTGCATTGAAATTCAGACGTTATGAAACCAATTTCTTGAGAACGGGAAGTTGTACAATTAAACAACCATCGAGATCAGTTCCAGTTACAGAAGACGAAGACACACAAATTTCTGTGTTGTCTTATTTTGAATCTCATCCAAAGGCGTCAATACGTTCAGCTAAACATGACATGAACATAGCACGTTCCTCCATACAGAGAATATTGTCCAAGCATAAGATGCATAATTATAAATTTATAAGTGTACGAGCTCTGCAACCAAACGACCCAGCCCACCGAATTGAATTTTGTCATACTCTCCTTGAAAGACACCGCAACAATCCTTTATTTCTGAAAAGCATAATTTGGACTGACGAAACAGATGTCCCATGAAGGAATATTTAACAGACATAATATTCACTACTGGGCTCAAGACACTCCTCATGTCAAAAGAGAACACTGTTTTCAGAAAAAATTCAGCTTCAACTTGTTTGCTCTTCTGATGGATGATAAAATATCATACTGCATTTACGATAATAATCTGACAGCTGTGCAATACCTAGAGATGTTGCGAACCACTGTCTCTGATTTCTTGGACAATTTACCACTTACTGCGTATGTGAATTGTTGGTATCAACTAGATGGGGCTCTTGCGCATTATTCAGCAGAGGTGAGGAGCTTTTTAAATGATGAATTAGGAGAGAGGTGGATGGGACGCGGCGGAACATACAATTGGCCCCCACGATCGCCCGACCTCACTCCTCCGGATTTTTACCTATGGGGTAAATTGAAATCAGATGTTTATGTGACTCCAGTCAACACTAGGGAATAACTTGAAGATAGAGTCCATAATTGTTTGGACAATATTGATCCCGCAGAAATACGGAGTACAATAAGTGAAGGAGTTGTAATACACTTAGAGCGATGTATTAGTGCGAATGGTACACAATTTTAACAAGTTTCTTAGCTAGGCATAATTATTTTTAACTTTCAATACTTTTGGTTATTCTCTGTTATTTGTTGAAATTTCATAAATATAAATTTTTTTTTTTTTTTGGTAAACCACAAATATCTCGACAACTATCAACTTTAGGTATAGGGAATGTTAATACAGTTTGAAAGAGAATTATCTGCTCTATTCAATGAGAAGATAATATACAGGGTGTTCCATTTGAAATAAATGAGTTATTCTAGTTTAAAGCACACCAAATTCTAATACATCCTACAAAACACCCTGTATATGAAACAATTTTTCATCACCATCATGTCAAAGCTTAATGGCCTTGGAACGTGTCTGACAAATTAAAGAATTTTCAGCATCCTAACACGACACGAAATCACCTTCATTAAGTCAGCCTCCCCTTGAACAGAATTCTCAAATAAATTGACATAACTCGAAAACAGTTGAAGATAGGATGAGCATACTTTAATAACTTTTAACCTAAAATTAGATGAGTATTCTAAAAATGCAATAATATACAGGCTGTCCTATTTGAAATAACGATGTTTATATCTATTTACGGTATAACCGGAAGTCCGCCATTTTGGAAATTATTTCCATTAAATAGAGCATCTTCGGAAACTCACGTATACAAATTTTCAGCACTCAAAAATGTATATTTTCGGAAATAATCTAATACATTACTCGACGTGGGACACCTGTATATATATATATATATATATATATATATATATATATATATATATATATATATATATATATATATATATATATATGTGTGTGTGAGATATACTTGGTTCTCGGGTTGAACCGTGTCCAGAATTTAAAAGGTGGGTTGGGTTGTTGTAGCTCGATTACGGGGCCTCAATCTGCCTACTCCCCAAATATCGCTGGAGATCGTCTCTAAGATCTCAGTGTGTTCAACCCTAGACCTAAAAGAGACCTGGCAGTTTGTTGCAAGTCTTGTATTGTATGTATCGTTTTGTCTACCTGTTTCGCTATCAGTGAAAGTAGTCAGGTCATGGTCAGGGACTTTAGTCACGATACTTAAAGTATTAAGAAGATTACAGGCATTTGTTGAGACAGATAATGGGGCAATGAACTTTTCTATTAAATTTAGTGTCTTTTTGTGTGTTTGTAATGAAGATATGTTTCCAAGTAATTGGAAGGCGAAGACCATCATCTCTCTTATTTAAACAATAAGGACATTTTTCGATCTTCACGGATAATTCTGGTTTTGAAGTTGTCTGCTGGTAGGATTATAATTTCTGTGTTTCGGTTTAGGTCTTTGCTTGACTGTCGTTCGTGAGAAGAAAGGTTGGAAGGTGGAGGTTTGGCAGAATGTAATATCCTGGCAATGTCCTGTCTCGTAATTTCAGCTTCGTCAGTCGGTAAGTGTGTTATAGCACCCTCTGATTGAGAAATTTTCTTTTCTATTGGGATGAATTTAGGGGTTGGTGCAAAATTAAAACCTTTGCATAGAACTTTGATGGCGACGCCACAATTCATCCCAACTTAAACCAACCTGTTGGTTAAGATACATTGACGACATTTTCGCTGTCTGGCCACATGGTAAAGAATCTCTAGACGTCTTCCTTTCTTACCTAAATAACATCAACCCCCAAATCCAGTTCACCATGGAAATAGAAAATAATTTTTCTTTGCCTTTGTTAGATGTACACATTGCTAAAAACCCAGTCTGATGATTTTCTTACACTGTGTACCGAAAACCAACCCATACTAATCGTTATCTTACGCCCAATCTCACCACCACCCATCACAACTAAATTCCGTGGTTCGAACACTAGTAACACGATGCCTTAGACTAATGGACAACAACAATAAACAGACAGAATTAAACTTCTTAAGACAGACATTGCTAGAAAACTGATACGACAACAATCATATACTACGAAACATTAGAAACGCACAACAAACTACTACACCACAACAAGAACAGACAGAGTCCACACAGGAGCACACAGCGTTTTTACCATACATTAAAGGTGTCACCGACAAACCGGCCGAATTTTTAGAACCCATAATATCCAAACTATATTCATAACAGAGCAAAAACTGTCAAATCTTTTAAAAACTCCCAAGGATACGATTCCAAACAAATCCCAGGAGTTTACAAAATTCCTTGTTCTGACTGTTCCCGAACCTATGTAGGACAAACAGACACACCCACAATAGAATATATGAACACACCCTCATCGGCGTTGGCCATGAATCATATTCATACAGACACAAAATAGACTTCTTCAATGCCAGAATTATCCGTGGATCAATCGCGATTGAAAAACGCCCCGATTGATTAAATAAGTAAGATGATGGTCTTCGTTTTCTGATTTCCTGGAAACCTATTATATCTTCATTACAAACATAAAAAGACCATAAATTTAATAGAAATTTTCAGTGCCCCATTATATGTCTCAAAAAATTCATGTAATCCTCCTAATCCTATAAGTACCGTGACTAAAGCCCCTAAAGACCTGCAACGAACTGCCAGATCTCTCTTAGGCATAGGGTTGAACACACTCAGACCTTAGAGACGATCTCCGGCAAGATTTGGGGAGTAGGCAGATTGAGGCGCCGGAATCGAGCTACAACAACCCAACCCACCTTTGTCCACCGCTCTAAGGAGTAGGCAGATTGAGGCCTTAGAGTTCATGTCCTTACATATTTCCTGGCTCCAAAACAGCAGCCGAAACATCGAGTTTTAATAAATGCTGGACGCGGTTCAACCTGAGAACCACACACATGTCACATTAAAGACTGGGGAAATCTTTCCGAACATATATATATATATATATATATATATATATATATATATATATATATATATATATATATATATATATATATATATATATATATATATATATATGAAAGTAACAAAGATATGGTAACCAAATTTGGTACATGGGCTAATGTTATGAAAAGTTACAAGAAAAAAGTTATAAGCATTTTAAAAAAAAAATGTATGATATCAGATCATTTCTATGAAAATTCACTTTTACGCCATGTGTCTACTATATTTAGAGCTTTTTGAGTTCTCACAATCATGCCCGGAATATCAACACCAGGTGATTCGCTTAATCACCTAACCGATCCATTGGAATCTCCTTGTTGATAGGTTTTTGATGAGCTAATTTACCATAGCTCCCACAATGAGGAGAAAACACTCCCTTCTGAGGGCAGTCTCTGCCCACATTTGCCTTCAATGTGGACTTGCCTACTTGCGATATTATAGTTCTTCAAGGCTGGCCTTAATCCACTGACAGAACATTGTTGGTACTTCCCTTGTCTGCAGCGCTTTCGTCATTAAATGGGCCGTGACATTGTTGAATGCCTCTATATCTGAGAAAGTGCCTACTGCTATTTCTTTTGTCTGATTGCAGAAAGCCTCTTCAAATATTGAAAGTGATGTTAGTTAATTATTAGTGAATTTTCGTAGAAAAAATTCACTAATGGGGAGATCTCGACTTTTGAATTTAAAAAAATTTTTTGCAAATGAGCGCGATCTAGGACCCCTAGAACCCATATCCGGGGTCAGTTTCACTATATATATATATATATATATATATATATATATATATATATATATATATATATATATATATATATATATATATATATATGTATGTATGTATCACACCGATAACTCAGAAAATAATAGGCCGATTTTGATAAAATTTGGCATGTACCTTTCTTTTGTAAATGGCTTGGATAAGTTCGTTAGTCAGGAAAATCGGATGAGGTTTTCCGGGAAAATGTTGAGTTTTCATTCGAAAAAAATTCTTATCTCAAAAAGTAATAAGCCGATTTTAATAAAATTTGGCACGTACCTTCCTTTTGTAAATGGCTTTGACAAGTTCGTTAGTCAAGAAAATCAGATGAGGTTTTCCGGGAAAATTTTGAGTTTTCATTCGAAAAAAATTCTTATCTCAAAAAGTAATAAGCCGATTTTAATAAAATTTGGCATGTACCTTCCTTTTGTAAATGGCTTTAAAAAGTTTGTTAGTCAGGAAAATCGGACGAGGTTTTTCGGGAAAATTTTGAGTTTTCATTCGAAAAAATTTGTATCTCAAAGAATAATGGGCATATTTTGATGTAATTTGGCATGTACCTTCCTCTTGTAAATGGCTTTGATAAGTTCGTTAATCAGAAAAATCGGACGAGGTTTTCCAGAAAAAATTTGAGTCTTCATTTGAAAAAAAATTTTATCTTAAAAAATAAAAAATCTATGATAACCAAATTTGGTAGGTAGGTTTACGATATAAAAATTAAACTATACACCAAAATTTAGATTTCTATGTTACAAGAAAAAAAGTTATAATAAAATATTTTGTGCCAGATCATTTCTATGAAAATTCACTACCATAACGCACTTGCTGCGTCCAGGCTTTTTATTACAAGTGGCTGTTATTGCCTCACACATCTGGGGTGCCGCTGCCGCTTCTACACTCGCTATCCTGGACTCCATTCAGAAGAGAGTTATAAGTCTCATCCGTGACCCTACCCTCACCCAAAGGCTGCCATTCCTTGCCCACCGACGTGCCGTTGGTGACGTCTCTCTTTTTTTAGATTTCTGCACGGGCACTGTTCAGAGGAGCTTTCTTCCATAGTTCCTCCACCTGCTGCCCCCAACATATCTACCAGGGGAACAGAACGAATGCACCCTTTTACTGTCCAGATCACCAGACATGGAACATCTTGTTATGTCCTCTCTCTTGTCCCGAGGACTTCCAAGTTGTGGAATTCCTTGCCGGCACATGTTTTTCCTTCTCGTCTGAACCTTCAAACCTCCAAGGCCAGAATTAACAAGTTGCCTCTATCCTCCTTGTCGACACCCACGGTACGATATTATTTAGGCTGTGAGCCCTCGTGGTGTGTTGTTGAAATAATAAAATAAAAAACTTGTTGCACTGCCACCTCAGGGCTTTCGATTCCCCTTGTGTACAAAATTCCTCCTTACCCCTCCAATTGACGTTGGTACTGCCCTAATACCAGGTGGTGAGCATTGCCATCATATCCTGTAATGAGCTGGAGGTTTCTGTCCCCACAGTAGTCAATTACAATGCACAGTCCTTGCGGTGGGCACCTACTCTTCTCTCCTATATAGTTCGCAGAGCATATAACCAAACTATTCTTGCCTTCCTCAGTTGTTATCGATAGGGTAGCTGTGACAAAATCGTGATTGCAAACCCTGCCAGAAATGCTATATAGTAACATATAAAAAAACTTATGGGTTTCTATATGATTGAATATGAGTATTTGAAACAGGAATTCCGACAAAAACCACATAAGAATCCTATATGGTTTTCCATATAGATATACGGGGGTTTCATATGGAAATCCCCACAGAAACCCATAATTAAATAGGGAAAATATGGTAGCTTATATGGAATTTTTTCGCTAAAACGGACTAGAGCCGAAACGGCTTTCTTCAGTAAGCAAAGCAGCAGTGAAAATAATATCAATTAAACTTATGAGTTGTACCGATCTAAAACATGTCAACAACATTCCTTACGCACGTTAATTAGACCACAGGTTTAACTAATGTTTGCAATGGTTAAACGGGATAATTATTGTGAATAAATTAAATTATTTTGTATTTACAAGCAGAATCCAGCACCCATCAAAACTTCGAAAGCACGAAACACATAAACAAAAAATGTTCATTGTTGAATAGTTGACAATGACTCTCAATAAATCAAAGAGCAATATTCACCAATACAGATCACGTAACAGTTAAGCTTTTGTGATTCTGATTGGTTCCTTGACATCGTCATCTTATACGGTTTTCCGTGGCATATTCAATTATTTCATCAAATAATCCTTATAGAAACCAAGCAATACCGCATAGACCTCTTTATGGATTTCTATGTGGTATTCCTAGAAAGGGAATTCCGTACAAATCCACATACAATTCACAACCCTTCCACATACATTTCCCATTAACTTATAGACTAGTCAAACCACATGCTTCCTTATACGTTTTAATAGTATTTCAGTAAGTTATTTCTGGCAGGGAAGCTCCGGGACCAGTGCACCTACAACCGTCTTATTCTATTCAATTCAGGCTCTTGGTTGACCGCCTGGTGCATTGCATATTAATCTAACTTGCAATGACTTCTTAAGGCCTGCAGGCTTACCATTTGCAAGCCATGGTTCCTGCAGTAGTGCAACATCAATGCTTTCTTTTTCGAATCCCCAACACATTATAGCCGAGGTGGACTTGGCGAGATGGTGATTCGCCTGCAGGAACTTAATATTTTTCTTGGTTGGGGGTCAGGATTTATCTTCGCCTGCGGCGGGGTCCTCAGCCTCCATGGTAGTTATCTCTTTGTGGGCTTTTTGCTTCCTTAGCGGACTTGTCCTACTTCCGCCAGAAGAGCCCTCTTTATTAGGTGCCTTCATCTTCTTTGTTTTAATGTCAATTGTAAGGGTCAACTTTTTCCCTCTCCAGTGTTCTGTACTTACGTGGGGTTTTTGGACTGTCCCTTGTTACTCCTTCCCTTTTCCCCTGTTTCTTTGGCCGGAATTTGACCATCCCTTAAAAGTATAACTCTAAACGCTAGCAAGCCATTGGAGAGACGGGTGGGGAGGAAATCTTGGTAGATATGTAAATTTGTAATTTAAAAACTATACATACTAACAGATTAGGATTTGGTAATGTTATTGATTCTATAATACGTTATCAAAAAAATAGTGGCCAAAATACTCGCAAGCCGTAGAAGAGATGAGGGGACACAATAGTGTCTTTTCCCTCAGAACTCGTCCGCGGCCTTGCTGTCCCGATATCACTGCAACCTCTGGTTTATTGTGCATGCCCTTAGTCTTACTCCACCCATTCCAAAATCACTGTGCCTTGAACTAGGCTGCACAGCGATTGTTAGGGTGAAGTTTTATATTGCTATGTCTCCGGTCTAGACTGACCGTAGATCAGTTGTCTTTTGCGGTTCAGAGCTTTACACTCGCACAAGATGTGCTGGGCTGACCCCCACCCCACCCCCCTCTCGCCGCAGAGTCTGCATGCGAAGTCCCCCTCGAACCATTCCATTTTATGTAGGTGTTTCTTGACGGGCATGTGTCCCGTCAAGAGACCTGTTGTGTTTCTGAGCTGTCCTCTGCTAAGATTTAGCAGCTCCACAGCTCTCTTTGAACTGGGTTGGTGAATTATTGACTTCCCATGTCTAGTCTGCCCAGTACACCTTGTGTTGGTTTCTGACTCAGGACTTAATGGCTCCCCGGGCAGTGGTCTTTGTCACGCCCAGAGCCGGTTCTGGTCCCATAAATGGTTCCGCTGACCCTCTCTTCGCGAGACTGTCAGCTTCTTCATTGCCTTTGACCCCCGAGTGAACCGGCACCCAGATGAGGGTGACCTCATTCTGCCCAGCCAGGTCGCTCGTCTCGTCTCGGCACTCACTCACCAGCCAGGAATTTACCCGTGTGCTACTTAGGGCCTTATGGGCTGCCTGTGGCTATGAGGATCCGCTTGTTGGTGTAGCCCCTCCTCCTGTTCTCCCGCACACAGTGCAGGACGGCGTACATTTCGGCCTGAAGGACCGTTGCATGGGCTCCGAGGAAAATACTATGACTTACCCTAGGTCCTTCCGAATAAACACCTGCCCCCGTCCCACGGTCCCCGCCGAATCCGTTCTTGAACCAGAGGAGCGTGTCCCGTGGTATGCCCGGCGTCTCCTCCCGCCATGCCTCGCGGTCGGGGATTTCCACTGTAAAGTTGTTTTCTCTGCAGATTCGCGGGCTCGCGAAGTCTGACCTCATTTCAAGCATGCGCTCCTTCATGATCTCCTGAATTTTGCAGTGGCCCCTGAAGCATGGGTTGATCTTCAGTCTACCATTGCAGGCTAGTCTGTATAGTCGTAGCCTGACCTTCCCCATAATAACTAAGTGCAGGGGGGGGGGGGGGGGGCGGGGGTGGCCAGATCCAGCAACACCTCCATGGCGGCTGTTGGGGTTGAAGACATGGCCCTGTGATGCCTAGGCCAGCCATCCTTTGGATCTTGCCTAGTTTTTGTTTGGCACTGGATTGTGTCACCTTAGGCCACCAGACCAGTGCCGCATATGTTAACGATGGTCTGACCACCCTTCTGTACAGCCAGTGGGCCGTACTAGGTCTTAGTCTCCACGTTTTTCCATATAGCCGCCTAGTGACGGCTAAGGTCATGACTGCCTTACGCAGTATTTGTCCAATGTGACCATTCCAGGTTAGCTTAGAGTCCAATACGACCCCAAGATATTTTAACTCCCTGGCCATTGGAATGTGCCTACCGTATAGAGTGAGAGTTCTGTGGCTCTCGCACTCCCTCCTCGCAAACGGCACGACGGTTGCTTTCTCGGGGCTTACCCCGAGCCCTTGACCAACCGTCCACCCTTCCACCACTTTCAGTGCTGTCTGCATGCGCTCCCACACTGACTGTGTAACCTTTCCTCGGACTATGATGAGAATGTCGTCCGCATAGCCCTGTACCTCATAGCCCCCTCCCGAGTGCCTCCCCAGCAGGCCGTCCACGACTAGGCACCAGAGCAAGGGAGATAGCGCTCCCCTGCGGACACCCCGCCGCGACCCCCGCCAGCAGAGTCCGTCCCGCGAGTGAGGTGAACACCGCCCTGTCCCTGAGCATGGAATCGATCCACCTGCAGCAGGTCTCCTCTATTCCACGCTCCCTGACAGCTGCCAGAACCAATCCGAATGAGTTGTTGCGAAGGCCCCCAGCGTCACCTCCCTGTTCTCCAGCGTATTCTCCAGTTTCAGCACCAGTTGGTGCAGTGCTGTTTATGTTGAGAATCCTGCTCTGTATGCATATTGTCTGCAGTGTAGGGAATAGTCTTTCAGTACACCGCCCCTAATGTGCCGGTCGAGCAGTTTTTCCACTGTTTTTAGCAAGGAGAACATGAGACTTATTGGCCTCAGGGACTTTGCCTGGTCTGTTGGACGCCCAGGTTTTGGAATAAATACAACCCTGGCCAGTCTCCATGCCCTCGGAATTTACCCCAGAGCCAGGCTGGTCCTCATAATGAGGGTAAGCGCCGGCGCCAGTATATCTATCCCCTGTTGGAGCAGGATGGGCATTATTCCATCAAATCCCGGGATTTGTGTGGCTTCAAGCTGTTAATGGCCCATTTGATTTTATTCCAAGTAACCACCACTTTAGCGACTGTCCAGTCTACTCTAGATGCCCGCCTATAAGGCGCCTCTATTTCTGAGTGTTCCCGGTCCGGAGGTGATTGGTTTATTATGTTATAGCCGGAGAAGTGCGCCTGGAGTAAAATTTTCATAGTTTCCTCCCCAGACCTTGTAAAGCCTCCCCTGGATGTCCTAAGGTAGCCTATGTTGGTCTGAGTGCCCTTGGATAGGATAAGGTAAAAGTAAGATGCTTACTGGCAGTTAGGCCAATGCAGACCCTTTTTGCTCATCTAAACTAACCTACCCTCCACCTTAAGCTCTATCTCAACGACAGAAGTGATTTTTGAAAAATCATGCGCTGCCGGTGAGTCTCGAACCGTCGTCCCCCGAGTCCGAATTGGGAAGTTTAAATAGACTTTCCAACACGGCCACGGAGGCGCTCAGGATCTTGTGTAGTCGAGCACTCAAACGTCTCTTCCACTTCCTCGCAGTGCCTCCTCAACGACTCCTTCTTGGCGTCCCTCAGTCTTTTGTTATAGGTCGTTAGGGCCTGTATATATTCATCCCATGCTCCCGACCTTTTGGCCCCGTTAAACAGCTTACGAACATGTGTCCTCCTTTGCCTGATGTCTTGTTCCACCACGGGACGTTCCTGGTGGACCCCCATATTTTCAGGGGGCAGTTGGCGTTATAGGCCGAGGTGATTGCGTCTCGCAATTGGGCAGCCGCAATCTTGAGGTCTATTGAATTGTCTATGGTACTCTTAACCCCCCGCAGTTCCACTGCTAGGTCTGACCTGTAGGCTTCCCAGTCCGCATTGCGGGGGTTCCGGCACCATACCGTTTGTCTTTCGGCTTTGGCGATTTCAAACCGGATGTATCTGTGGTCTGAGCTACTCACTTCCCTAGACACAGCCCAGGTCTTAACAAAGTCACCCAGAAACTAGGTGAAAACTGTTAGATCTAAAAAAAAATTCACGCCGTGTTGTGACGAAGGTCGGTTTATTACCTTTATTCAATGTCTAAATTAAATTTCATAAAGAATTGTAAAAGTGCCTCGCCCTTAGAGTTTGTGTCCGAGCTTCCCGACAACTCACGGTGCGCGTTCGCATCCATGCCGATGATGGTCTGCCATCCACCTGCTCTGCTACCCACCATCAGCTGCTCCAGCTCTTTGGGTGGAGGAGGGTCCGTGCTGTCACCTGGCGGATAGGCTGACGCGACAGTCTCCTGCGGGACGGTGTCAGGGATCCGTACGAGGACCTTGCGTCTCTTTGGGAGTTCCTTGGGCTTGACGGCTGTCAAGTCCGCCCCCTCCCAAATCTGGCCGAGGCCCCTGATCCTTTTCCGCAGCCAGTCCCGCGACTGCGGGCCGGCACAGGTTATCCAGAGGATACCGCGCGCCCGGTGGAACTGAGGCGGGCTCTCCCCTTCCTGAAGAGCGTCCACCGCAGCTACCACCGCAGCTGCCACCGCAGCTGCCACCGCAGCCTGGATCAAGTCCGCCTTCCGCTGGTCTAGTGTGACCTCAGGATAGTGTCTGTCAATCACCACCATCCCGAGACCCTCCGCAGCCTCCATATACGAGCCAGTCTGCGCCGGTGTTCCGGCCTTTGTCCTTTTGTGACGTCTGTCTGTAGTAGGCGTGCTAGAGCCAGTGCACGGCGTCTTTTGGCTCGCACTCTCCTCTTGCGCGTTTACAGGTGCCCTGGCCGTTTTGGGACGTCTATTTGTAGTAGGCGTGCTAGAGTCCGAGCGCCGCCTCTTCTGACTCGCACTCCGCTCTTGCGCCTTTACATGTTTCTCGACCGTCCACGTCCCGGTCGCCATTTTCTGCGCCTTCCGGCGCTTCTTTCTTTGCCCCCGGAAAGACGCTTGGACTGCCCCCCCCCCCCCCCTACAGTAGGGTCCTCACTGGTGGAGGGTCCCCCAGAGTCCGCGGACCCCGCCGCCCCCGGTGCGACCCAACCTCCAGCTTGGGTGTCGGGGACAAGTCTGTGGCCGAAGCTACCCCAACTCCACCAACCCCCCCCCCCCCCCCCGTATCTCTCTCGGTCGTGAGACCTGCAGAATCCGCAGACGCCGCCGCCCCCTGGCTCGTCTCCGTTTCCGGAATAGACTCAAGACACGAGTCTGTAGCCGGAGCCACTCCTCGAGCCTCATTGGTTTTAGTTCCATATATGTTTATAATCTTTATGTTGTTCCCACGAGAATGGGGGAAATACTGTTCAAACCATCAGAACTCCTGTGTGGTGCAAGGCGGGTTACTCTGGAGGGCTGTCCGGTACTCCAGAGGTTCCGTTCACGACACCATCACCCTGGTGCCATCCATCCCTAGGCACGGGTCACGTGGCACCGTAGATTGGGGGAGTTTGCTTCGACCTCCTTGTCTAGATGCGTCATGTTTAGTTATCAGCAGGGTCACCTCGTGCATGATGCGGCACCTCACCGCGCATGATGCGGCACTTCACCGCGCATGATGCGGCACTTCACCGCGCATGATGCGGCACTTCACCGCGCATGACGGTCTTAGGGATAGCTTATGTTGTTGTTTCCACTTCCTCAGCTTGTCCCCGAAGTCGTTTGGCCCGTGACTTCGTGACCCCACAAAATAGTGTTAGATATTTAAATTTTTAGTTTAGAAACTGTACATACTAACAGATGAAACTTTGGCTGGATTATTGATCCTATTAAATGCTATCAAAAAAAGATAGCCCCAAACACTCGCATGTCGTGGGATGGATGAAAGATGGTAGATATTTAAATTTTTATTTCAAAAACTATACATACTAACCGATTAAGACCAAGCATGGTTATCGTTCCTATAAAATTCTATCAAAAACATATAGCGCCTAATACTCGCAAGCCGAAGGAGGGATTGGAGGGGAGGAAATCTTGACAGATAATTAAATTTTTATTTCAAAAGCCATACATTCTAACAGATTAAGACTAAGCATGGTTATTGTTCCTATAAAATGCTATCAAAAATATATGGCGCCTAACAGGTTCAAGCGATAGGAGATATGGGGGGGAGGAAGTCTTGACAGATAGTGAAAATTTTATTTCAAAAACCATACATACTAACCGATTAAGACTGAGCGTGGTTATTGCTCGTATAAAATGCTATTAAGAAAGTATAGCGCTTAACACTCGCAAGCCGTAGGAGAGTTGGGAGGGGGAAGATCTTGGTAGATATTTACATTTTTATTTCCAAGACTATACCTACTAGCAGATTAAGACTAAGCGTGGGTTATTGTTTCTATAAAGTACTATCAAAATATATAGCGCCTAACACTCCTAAGCCACAGCAGAAATGGGAGGGGAGGAAATCTTGACAGATAATTGAATATTTATTCCTTGCCTTGCCGCCCCGATAGCACTGCAACCTTTGGTTGATTGTGCATACCCTTATCGGTGCGATACATACACACACACGCGCGCGCGCACACTCATACACACACACACACACACACACAAATATATATATATATATATATATATATATATATATATATATATATATATATATATATATATATATATATATATATACAGGTTGGCACGTTTCTACGGCAAAGCTCTCTATATCCGTTATTATACAAGATACGAGAAAAAATTATAAATGTTAATTATAGGGCGTCTTGAGTGGCATCTTACAACATTATTTTAATAATCAAAGGCTGGCCCATAAGTCGTTGGTGATCAAACTTTTCTTTTCTTAAATGGAACACTCTTTACATTGTTGCATTTTCAATAAAGTTATTTTAATGAAATATGGTACATGGTTTCTCCTCTAAATGTTATACTTCTACCAAATTTGATGTCTTTCATTAAACAAAAAGCATATTTGGAATTACAAACATTTTACTGAAGATTCACTACCATAACGCACTTGCTGCCGCCATACTTTTTTCTTAGCCTAGGTAATGATGTTTTGCTAAGGGGTTTCGTTCCTTCATATTCCATGAGTCCGCGGTTCATTTTTGTGGAAAATTTCGGAATTCCTCGATGTACAGCATATCCTCAATGCATGCTTCTTGTTCAGCATCCACAGATTGTGGATCCCTACCATTAAACGGTATATCGTTACTATAATCGCTGTGTTAGTAATTTCAGGTTCAACTTTCAGTTTCATGGCATCCGTCTCGTTTGTGGCATATGGTTGTTGTTAATAATTATGACACAATACTGTTCCGCTACTCTTTGTTGAGTCACTGTGGATACATTTTGAGAAATTCAGTGCAAAGTAGTTGCCGTCTCCGATCGTCTCTTGTCCGAGTTGTGTTACTCTGTAGTAATTGCGTTACTTGTTTCATTTATAACATTAATTCATTTTATGTAATCCCATCTGGGTGAACGCTGGCTGTTTCTCCTGCGCATCATCCTCAATTGGAGGAGCTGCTAGTCTTACCTGGCTCTCCTGTTGGTGATGCTGGCTGTAGTTTCTTGTATGACATGGGCACGCCTCATCAGTACCCTGCCCTGCATTATACAGTAATCACTTTTAAATATACACTTTATTTGTCTGCTGTACTTTTTGTGATTTTTTATTTGTTTACGTGGACTGCAGTTTCGAAACTTCCTGGTTCATCACGCTACTGACTCTCTTATACTTATAGTTGCTGTGTTCCTGTGTGGTCTATATCTGAAATTGTACATGACGTCTACGTGTTGAGCTTCTATTGGTCGGTTTACAGTTCTATGGTTGTGTTTTCGGTCTGTGTCGATTGTATCGGTTTCCTGTTTTGATTATTGTGATATGATAATTTGTCTATTTTATTAAGCTTAGTTTAAATGTTTGTACTTTAATTTGTCCTGGGATTAATTGTTTCTTATTGTTTGTTTGTTGAATCTGGTATTGCTCCCAATATATGTAATATTGTTCTGGGAACAATACTACATTCAACAAACAAACAATAAGAAACAATTAATCCCATAACAAATCCAAATACAAACATTTAAACACAACTTATTAAATGCCATATAAATAGACAAACTATCATACCACAATAATCAAAACAGTAAACCGATACAATCGACACAGACCGAAAACACAACCAATCAGAGAACTGTAAACCGACCAATAGAAGCTCAACACGCAGACGTCACGTACAATTTCAGATATATACCACACAGGAACGATCAGTCAATAGCGTGCTGATGATGAACAAGGAAGGTTCGAAACTGCAGTCCACGTAAACAAATCAAAATCACAAACGGTACAGCAAGAAATAATGTGTGCCTGTGTGTGTGGGCGCGCGTGTGTAATATAGAATACGTGTTATGTAGAGATAATGTGGCGAGAAGTGTGTTTTACAAAACCTTAAGCTCCAGCCTCGACAGTCATTGTCTATATATTTTACTAAAATATTTGCAGAAAATTCATTTCAAATAGAGCCTTTCTCAGATGTTTTGGCGGTACTTTTAGTTATAGAGTTTTTGGTTTAATAGTCTTTAATTTTTAGCAAATTTTCGTAGAAAAAAATTGCCATTAAGGGACTGCGACTTGTTAATTTTAAAATTTCTTTAAGTGAGCGCGAATTAGGCCCCCGAGAACCCATATCCGAAGATAGTTTCAGTTTTTGTCTATATGTATATACAGCGTGACGCATTTCTCTTGAACTGCATCTTATAAAATTATTTTTACAATCACAGCGTGACCCTTAAGTCGTTGATACAAATTTTCTTTTTTTTTTTAATTATTGCATTTTTCATTTCCCATCAAAATATAATGCATGTTTTGAATAAAAAAATTCGGGATGCAGCAACTGCGTTTTGGTAACGATTTAAAAAATCGCTAACCTTGGTACTTTCTTCCCTACTATATTTAGGGACAACGTATCTATATAAGGCCAGGTGCATATTTCAAAGTAATGTTTTTAATTATAAATAAAGTGAAATTATCTAACATTTTTTTGCTGTTTGTCAACATTTGTTACTATTGTAACTGTATTATTTTTTCTTTTCGCTTTTTTTCGATAAGCTTAATTTTGAATTCAGCCCCAAACAATCTTTTGAGTTATACTAAGTTATACTACTACATCAGAATTAGTTTTTCATATCCGGATGCCTTAATGACGTTCATTGAAAAACTGTGTTTACTGTCCATGTGTTCTAGTTTTATGTGGGACTTTAATTAAAAAATAAAGTATAAACAAACGAGCATAGTACCTCCAAGTCTCCAGACATTTATAAGATTCCAGCACGAAGTCATTCAATTGTCTTAATCATTGTTGATGTACCTAGTACGTTTTCAAACTGCTGATTAAAACTTATCCCTGAAATTAAAAGCAGCACAGATATATATATATATATATATATATATATATATATATATATATATATATATATATATATATATATATATATATATATATATATATATATTATATTGTGTGTGATTTGTATGCAGCTCTATAATTATTTTTCATGGAGCCTCGGTGGTCCAGGGGTAAGAATGTGTGCCTCTGCACCCAAGGGTACTGGGTTCGATTTCCAGGGTTTCCCTTTCACTTTTTCAGTACAAACTGTAATAAATTAACAGCAACCGAAGTTCTGGCATTGTATTTGAGCAAGTTGAATGGCTGCATGTTCCGCCCTTCGTAGGGGACGCAAAGCCGTCCGTCCCGTGTCCATGCGATGTTGGGCACGTTAAAGATCACTACCCTCCTTACAGAAAGGCAGGGGTTCGGCAAAATTATATATACGTTTTTTTAAATAAAAACATGCATTATACTTTGATAGAAAATGAAAAAATGTCAGCTCAAGAGACATGCGTCACGCTGTATATACATATGTAAACAGACAAAAACTGAAACTAACTTCGGATATGGGTTCTCGGGGGCCTAGTTCACGCTCACCCTTCTTACAGAAAGGCACGGGTTCGGCAAAATTTCCAGGATAATGAGGTGAAACTGCTCACTGGCGACGGTGATTGGCCATAGTCGCGGAAATAGGCCGACGTTAAAGTTAAAAAATATATATAAAAAAAGTTCGAGACGCAGCAAGTGCGTTGTGGTAGCGAATTTTCTTAAATGCTTCAAATTTGAATAAATCAATTTTCTATAAACCTAGAAAGTTGAAATTTGGTATGTAGTAAGGTCTTTCCCAAGGCAACATATCCACCGAATTTCATCTAAATGGCTTTGTAATTTTCGAAAGAAAACTCAAAGTTTTCCCGGAAAACCTTGTTCGATTTTCTTGGCTAACGAACTCATCCAAGCTATCAATAAAAGAAAGATTCTTGTCCAGTTTCATCAAAATCCGTTAATAACTTTTTGAGTTATCGTGTGCATTGTACATACATACACTATATATATATATATATATATATATATATATATATATATATATATATATATATATATATATATATATATATATATATATATATATATATATATATATATATATATATATATATATATATAACTTAAAATGCATTAATATTATTGTTATTTGCAATAGTTTCGTGATCTACGTGTTTGCGTCATTTGGTGTATAATATTTGTCCCCCAATTCTTAAGTCATTTTCACTTGTATTAGTTTCGTTTTCTCCCCGTCACTTATGTAGTTTCAAATAAACTACTTATTATTGTTATTATTATGAAATATATTTCTTTCTGAATAATTTCTAGAGGTAATGCTGTTTTGCGTATTGTATATATGTAGTGTGTTCCTTCTAAGAGCTGGCGCAAACCAGGTACGTGTAGAGTATCCCAAAATATGATGATTTAACACAACTTACCCCCATACCAAGTTGCATCCCTAATGATGTGTAAGGGCTTAGTTTCCACAAAAAATTTCAAGACCTAAACTTGGTACATAAGTTACTTCTATAAAGCTTTGATCAACTGTAGTTAATAAAATAAATCAAGTTTCTGCAAGGGGATTGGTCAGGGTTGAGGACACCCCCTAAATGAAATATAGTTTTTTGTGACCAATTTCTAGCTAATGCTGGTTTGTTTACAATCGAATCTTAAAACATTTTTTATTTTATTCATTTTTGACAAATTGTAAGGTTTTTGAGAAACACTATTAACAAAATCAAGGTTTGAACTTTCAATACTATGGATAACTCTAATTTTTAGCTAATTTTTATTTTAAAAAATCGATAATGAGACTTTGCAAAAAAATTTTCAAATGAGCGTGAATTTGGGCCCCTAGAACCCGAAACCAAGGTCCGTTTGAATTATATATATATATATATATATATATATATATATATATATATCGAAAACTCGGCAAGAAGCTTTCTTTTATTAATAGCATGGATGAGTTCGTTAGTCAGCCTTATCGGCCCAGTTTTTCTAAAAAAATATATATCTAAAAAAATAACCAAGTTATTTTGAAGAAATTTGGTTGGTATGTTGCCCTCCTAAATACTTTACTACACACCAAAACTCAACTTTCTAGGTTTGTAGAAAATTGAGTTAGACAAATTTGAAGCATTTATTGAAAATTCACTACCATAACGCACTTGCCGCGTCCCGAAATTTTTGTAAAAATGTTTTATTCAAACATTTATCTACATTGCTTTCAATTGGAATGATTCTTTCATGCAATTAGATTGTTTTCCAATCACTATTATTTTTTTTAATTGCCTGATTTGAAAAATGGATTCACAATTTTTCAAAACGATGATTACAGTCTAAAGGCGATGTCGCCCTGTGGCAGCCATGACTCATTTCATGGTAGTAGCAACCAATGACAAATTTAAATGACTGAAAAGAATTAACTATTTAGGCGATTTATCGTAATGAAAAAAACAATACCTACCTAAACCCTGTTTAATAAAAAACAACCCAAAAAATCTTCAGTCAATAAAAATCATGTAATGACATAGCTAATTAAGTTTTTTTTTAAATTGTAACATTAATTAAATAAAAAGTCAGGTGTATTAAGTGCGTCATGGTAGGGAATTATAGAAAATCTTTCAAATTCAAATAACTTGGCTTTCATGGGTTTCATGAGTGTATATATATATATATATATATATATATATATATATATATATATATATATATATATATATATATATATATATATATATATATATATAGTAGAATCCGGATTTAACGAGGAGTCAAGGGACCAGCAACAATATCTCGTAACAACCGGATCTAGTTATATCAGAACCAAGAAGTAACTACAAAAAATATAGGTACGTACATACCTATATGTAAGTGTACATACCGGACTACTCCCCTATGAATCTTACCATCAATACTGAAATTCAACAGTAACTGCCTACTTTGAATGAACAATTTTATTCACATAAAAAAATCACATCACTACAATACATTATTAATTAATCTAACTTTATACACATCATAAAGAGTAGTATGTGATTTTCATTTGTACTGTCGGTTTTAGTGAATTTTCTTAAAAAAAATTCACTAATGAGGAGATCTCGACTTTTGAATTTTGAAAAAATTTCAAATGAGCGCTATTTAGGACCCCTGGAACCCAAATCCGAGGTCGGTTTCAGACTTTATATGTTTATATATATATATATATATATATATATATATATATATATATATATATATATATATATATATATATATATATATATATATATATATATATATATATATATATATATATATATATATATATATGTTTATATATTTATGTGTCACACCTATAACTAAAAAAATAATGGACCGATTTTGATAAAATTTGGTGAGTACCTTCCTTTCGCGAGTGGCTTGGATAAGTTCGTTATCCAGGAAAATCCGCCAAGGGTTTCCTGGAAAATTTTGTGTTTTTTTTTCGAAAAAAATCGAAAAAAAATTATATCTCCGGAATTAACAAAGTAAGGGCAACGAAATTTGGTACACGGGTTTATATCGTTATATGTAAGCTACCTACCAAAATTTAGCGCTGTCGGTTAAAGGACAAAAAAGTTACAGGCATTTAAAGAAAAATAAATTTGGGTTTTCCTCAAAACGTCAAAGTCGCGATTTTAAACGTCAAAATTGTTAATATTTAGGCAATGAACCTAAAATTAATATGATCTATGGAAGGAAAATGTCTCAAGAATAATGTTTTACAAAGCCTGAGCTCTTAGTTTCAATCGTCATTGTCCTTCATTTTACTAAAATATTCCCAGAAAATTCATTTCAAATAGACCCTTTCTCTGATACTTTAGCAGTAGTGTTGGCTATAGAGTTTATCGTTTAATGATATATCATTTTTGTCGAATTATCTTAAAAAATCATTAAAGCGCAATATTTCCGTTATTATTCAAGTTACGAAAAAAAGTTGTATACATTAATTGTAGGGTGTCTTAAGCTACATCTTAAAAATTTTTTCCACAATTACAGGGTGGCCCATAAGTCGTTGGTGATTCAAATTTTCTTTTTTTTTTAGTGAATTTTTTTAATCGAACACGCCCTATGTTATTGCATTTTTGTATTTTCCATCGAAATATAATACATCTTTGTAAGAAAAGAAATTCGGGACGCAGCAAGTGCGTTATGGTAGCGAATTTTCATTAAATGCTTCAAATTGTGAATCAATTTGCTATTAACCTATAAGGTTGACCAGAAAACCAGTTTTTTCGGGAAAAATTTAAGTTTATTTCGGAAATTTTTGTACATTTTCAAACAATAAAGTTATTTTGATGAAATATGGTACATTGTTTCTAATATATAAATTATACTGGTAACCAAATTTGGTGCCTGCTTTCTTAAAACAACATATTTGCTATTAGAAACATTTTTATGAAAATTCACTACCATAACGCACTTGCTGCGTCCAGAGTTTTTTATTTTTTCTTTTCCGAAAAGTTGTCTGTATAACTTAATAAACTTAGCTCATTCTCTAAAAATATTCTAAGCTTCTCGGCGGAATCTATGGCATCTTTTAGTGAAAAACATTTGTGCATTCGGGGTTTTCAGATTCGTTGTACGAATTAGAATCTTCTGTCACTTCCTGGGTAGTGTACAAATTTGCAGCTTCAGTTTTTCACATAGTTCAGGTATTCCATCGTATCCGGCACTTGTACCAATTCCATAACCCTCACATACTCGCACAGGGGAATATCATCGTCTTCGTCGGGGATATCTTCGTTAGCAATGACATGACCCAAAAAGCTTGAATCAGTTTTTTCATTTATATGTTCAAAATTAAAACCAGCATGCCTGAAGCAATTTTGCACCGTTCTTTGTGACACACTTTTCCATGCACGATCAAGGAGAAGAATAGCTTCGCGGACATTTGTTGAAAATTGACACTGAATCTCGTCCATTTGGCAATTATCTTTCTGACGAGTTGTCTTCTGTAATTAACTTTCAGAGACTTGATAATTTCCTGAGCTAAAGGCTGCAGTACAGCTGTGGTATTACGCAACAGAAAAACTAATCTGATGTTCTTTTTCATCACTTTTTTCCTTCCCCCATTTTATTTTATATATATATATATATATATATATATATATATATATATATATATATATATATATATATATATATATATATATATATATATATATATATATATATATATATATATATATATATATATATGTATGTATGTATGTATGTATGTATGTATATATCTGGGGCGGTTCGAGGGGAGGACTCTTGTGCGAGTGTAAAGCCCTGGACCGCAAAAGACAAATGATCTACGGACAGCATAGACCGGAGACAGAGCAGTATAAAACTTCACCCTACCAATTGCTGTGCAGACTAGTTCAAGGCGCAGTAGTTTTGGAATGTGTGGAGTAGAAAAGACGAAAGGGCATGCACAAAGGCTGTGGTGCTATCGGGGCCGCAAAGACGCGGACGTGCCCTAAGGGAATATATATATATATATATATATATATATATATATATATATATATATATATATATATATATATATATATATATATATTTATTTATTTATCAGAGATGGCGCTTTGCGCTATTCTCCATTGCATATATTTTGTGGGAGTTCTAGGGTTACACGTACACACATTACCTCAAGAAGGAAGGAACCTGTTGGAAGAAACTAGCGAGCGAAAACAATTACTCCTTTGGCTAATACCCCGACGACCATTCACTCTCTAGCCACCATCACTACAAGTTGGCCTTATGGTAGGCATTGTCATAATATACAATACAGAATAACGCGAAACGCCATCTCTGGTTTTGTGACTGTTCTAGGTTTCCACAGCTGCTGTGGAAGCCTAGAAAGGTCACAACACCAGAGATGGCACTTCGCGCTATTCTCCATTGCATATTATGGCAATGCCTGATATGACATACGGAAGAGTCCAAACTAGGACGAAATCGGTCTATGTCTCTTGTTATGCATCATACAGGAAGTCCCGGCAGGACTTAAAGTGATGGTGGCTAGCGAGGGAATATTTGTTTTCACTAGCTAGTTTCTCAGCACAGCTTCCTACTTGCTATACTGTGTGTACGTGGAAGCTGATGTAGAAGCCTAGAACCGCCATATAACCAGAGATGGCGCTTCGCGTTATTCTCCATTGAAAAGCCTATCTTAAGGCCGACTTGTTGGAGCATAGGTATGACATACTGATGAGTCCAAACTACAGTGAAACAGGTCTATGTCTCCTGTCATACATACACACACACAGAAATATATATATATATATATATATATATATATATATATATATATATATATATATATATATATATATATATATATATATATATATATATATAAAGAGGAGTGTGATTGGTTTCTCTCCTGTGGCACCGTAACTTGCCTCTTTCGCCACATGCCCCTTATCTTTTAGCCAGGGGTAATTTAAAAAATATTATTTATCCTCGTAACAAATAATGCAATGTAAAAGCAAAACTTAAAGCTTTTGTTGGCTTCTAAATACAATTTTACAGCCTCCTTGAAATCGTTTTATAGACGAAAAATTGACCAATCTAATGATTTTGACGTAGAATTTTTTTATATTTTCATCTCTCAATCTTAAATTGATTATTTTTTATATAATGCAAATATATTGCTTCTTTAAAAGCACCTCAGCTACCAAGAGAACTAGAATAACTTTAAAATATTACTACACTATAATTTTGAAGCTTGTTTAATATTTGATGTATAAACGATATATAAAATGTTTTTAGATCGCAAAATAAAGAAGAAATGTTTGTATTTAGCATTCAAATGGGATGCTGTGTTGTGCAAACAAACTTTTGCTTGTGTATGAAAGTGGCACAATTAGTTACAGTTATGATATCTATTCAAGTGTCAAAAATTTTCTGGAATTGTCACTACAAGGTTTGCTAACATTTCAGCTTCGGCCTGATTATTATACAGGGCGTTAAAGATGCATGAATCTATGTTACTCTATGACGCAATCATTACGGACCATTCTGCATGAGATTAAATCTAAAATGAACAAAGCAAATTTTATATATGATAACATAGCTTTTTTTTTACAGAATGAAGTAAGATGTTGACAACAGTCTGCCTTGCTAGGCAGGACACCTAACGCTAATATGGATTTTATATTGCGTATTTTGCCGATATTGGCGTTAATTGCGCATTATAAAACCGCAGCAGAACAAGGTAGGTATTATATTGTTATAATAAAACGAACGTTTTTAAATTTATCAAAAGTTTTATTTACTCCATAAATGTCTTAAAATGTTAGAATAGAATGTCAAAGATGGCACGAGGTTTCTGAGGTAGATAATGACCAAGTTGATTTGAAATGGAACAGATTTATTAATATATATCTCCAAGTTTTCTATCATAATTTTGCTCTTGCCTGTAAAATGGCTGGCAAAACTAAAAACAAAATGAATTATAATGATTGAAAAAATGATAAATTGTAAATGTAGGTTAGATACACTGTATGTTATATCCTCTTCTGGCAATATGTTCGTGGTCTGGATATTTAGCCGCAAGGCATTTGACACAACTTAGATGACTTGTTGAGTTGTTGGTTCAGAAAACTTGCAATATGTAACAATATTTGTAGAATAACTGTTGTCGTTATGAAAGGCGTAGTTTGGTATAACTGGTAACCACACATTGCTTAGGTAACATTATTTTTAAAATGAGCTTTCAGTCCCCTCCTATTTATATTTTGCTACTCTATAAGACCCAAAAATATTCCTAAGATCAACGTACTGATTGTATCAGTTATTCTTGCTCTTTTGGGGATATAATATTTACCCTGGAGGAGGCTTCTAAACAAACAGGAGTTTTCCTCCTAATATACTCGGAGGTATCCGACTTATAGCTTGGAGTGGTGGCAGGAAATGTGTAATAATTTTCTACGTGACACTATTTTTATTACAAGCTCTGTCATTCCATATGACTTTGTTACATTTGATGTATGAAATCGCATTGTTGCAATTACTTATTGTAGTATATTACTATATACTACCGTATATGTAGTACACAGCTACACAACTGAACTTTTTGTTGTTGAGAAAATGTAGAAGGTCTTTAGTATGATAAACCTGTATTTACAGTATTTTTAATTCTTTCATAGAATTAAAATGTGCGAGTATGATTTACAGGTTAGCACATTAACAGGACAAAGTGCGAAAAAAACTTTTACAAGTACTGGATTATTCAAGCTAGATACTTCAAAAATTTCAAGGACTAAGAGTCACATTTCTTTAAAGATTAAATTACTATGAGCAATGAATCGCTTAGTATTGCATTACTCGAGTACCTCTGAGATATATAATTCAAATTTTAAGGAAAAGTGTTTTTTGATGTCAATTTAATTTTGAGCTATGGGTGACATTGGGAAAAGGACCTTGATAATTAGCTAGACCATGTTTGGCATTGACCCTGACGTTGAACAGTCTAGCTCCCCCTCACTCTTCAAGGCTGTTCCATGACACAACTAACACTTACTGTAGTGATCCTGTGTATCTTGATTTATTTTTGTTAAGCTCCTTGATCAGTATTGAGCGTCCTGCAGGGAGTTAATTTATCCACAGTATGTTTGCCCGCCTGTCCATTTTTTATTGAATAAATGGGACATGCCCATGAAAATACAATGTATTCAAAATTTTTTTAAATTGTAAGAATAATACCAAAAAGCACATACCATCATGCATGAAACAACTTAAAAGTACAAATATTTCAAAAAATTAAATAAGTCGAACACAGCCTAAATAAAAATAATCATAAATACAACGTGCCTGAATATGAAATAGGGTTATACAGTCGAATTTAACAAAATACGGTCTTTTCAGTGACTATTTAAAAGAAATATAAGATGTACCAACAAAGTTCAATTTAGGACCATTTACAGCAGCAAATCTACATAATTAGGCTTACTGCTATGGAAACCCTAATAATTATGGATTGAATGGAAGGGAACATGAAAAACTTCACTGTTTTTAGGTCTGTACGTGGTGTTCAAATAAATAAATGCTAACAATATTTCACTCTCCATTTTATCCAAGAGTAACCTATGAAGAAAACACAAATCAACATTGCTCCGGCGATTCTTCAGTGAAACCATACTCAGATAGCTCAGGATTTCTTGATAATTATATTCTCCAAACTCCAGACCCATTCTAAAAGCATAGCTGCGCAGAAACTTATGCAGAATACGCTCTATTGACTGGATGTAGATGAGATAGTATGTGTTCCTGATGCAATCCAATCCTGAGCGAACGAGTGAACAAAACAATGTTTTTTAAGTATCAATCGAAAAATATTTAGATAATCGATTACCAAAAACCAACATTTTATTAGCTTTGTGGCAAACATATTCACAAACATATTCACAATGTGCAGCAAAAGTGCTTAAATTTTTCTTGACGTTGCAAAGCACATACTCTGATATTGTATCCAAAGTTAAACATCTTCGCTGAATGGGAAAAAATAATGGTAAAACTTCTTTTTTGTATTGAGAGTCATGCCGTTCTTTTCACACCTGTGATCAATCGATCAATATCCTTTTGGAGTGTCACTGTATCCATTAGTAAATCAGCTGCCATGAATATTTTAAGATTGTCTGCAAATAATATAAATTGTCAGTTCTTGAGTACTTTTGAAATATCGTTCACAAATGTGTAGAAAAGTAACATACCGTAATGTGATCCCTGAGATACCCCTGATGAAACCATTATTGGATAAGAAATATATTCCTCAATCTTAACAAACTGACTAGGCCTTTTAAATAAGCTTTTAAACCACTTTATGAGACCACTATTAAGATACAGACCAGCTAGCTTATTCAAAAACAAATTATGGTCATTCCTGTCGAATGCATTTGCAAAGTCAAAATAAACAGAGCGGACCTGTTTCCATTTCTCCAGTGATTCAACAATCAAATTTTCATGAGATAAAAGATACACCTGCCAAATAGATTTGCCATTTCACCTCCATCATTGCTGTGCTTACCACGAAAACATATGGATTTGTATAAACAATTTTTCTTCTCTAAAATATAATTCCAAAAGTTTTTTGGGTTACTGTTCAAAGCATTATCTGCATTGATAATGTAAGGATGAGTGCATTCTTAAGATAATGATTTACAGACTCGACGAGCTTCCTTAAACCTGAAGTAATCCTCGAGACTACTATTCTGTCTATAATACTTCAGATGTGCTTTCTTCTCAAAAATTTTGACTGCAATTCTCTGGAAAACCACTTTGGAAAATTCGAGCTAGTTCTAAATTGGTATATACTTCTTAATAGCATAAAACAGAACATCATAAAACATTCCCACAGCTATGCCGACACTTTTGTCCTCAACAACAGGTACCAGACAATGCCTACTAAATGGGCTTGTATATCTTTATACAGACCATATTTAAAAGGTAATAAGTATCATTATTTCAAGGTTGAAGAAGTATGCCGAACCCAGACCTTATGACGTTAAGAAATTAAGTATCCTTATAATGAAGAAAATTGTATCAGTGTCTTTATGAAAGTAACATGGTGTGTGATGTTAAGTATTACTAATGAAAGGTTCAGACACAATAGTAATAATGATATTACTCATAATGAAAAAAAAAAAAACAAGTCCAGGTATACACGCCCCTACTCTTGGAAACAGGATTTAAAGATTTGAATAACCGAACAATTCACTGACTGTGAAGGCAGGAGAACCTAAACTGTTACTACACCTGGTAGATTGTAGTCACCATATAACATTAACGGAATGTCATTGTATTTCTCCAGCAAACCATTGACTGTAGCACATTGAGCCATATATAGATGTTTTAAAAGTCGGAGGAATGTAAACACAACTAATATATTTTATGGTGGCAATAAGAACAAAAGTCTATCCGACACAATTCTCCTTAATAGAAACATATATTGTCTTCAAAGACTTATGAGTTAATATCATAACACGACCTCCACGCTTTTTTTTTTTTGATAGTGAAACTATTTATGTCACATCTGTAGACATTAAAGTTTGTAAAATCTAATTCACCATCACTTCACTGTGGTGACACAGAAGATTCATATATTAAAATTAAATCGTACACCGAACAGTTAACTGCTAATCAGATAGTCTACTTCTTTACCACCCACATTCTGAAACTAAACACTAAGTTGAACGAACTCTCAGACCGCCCGCGAGGAGCTCAACAAGCATGCCTGTGATATACTGACTGTGTTGAAGATTGGCCTGGCGCATCTGCAAAGTGACCATTCCTGTTATGGTGTGGGCAAAGTAACGCCCAACTTTATCCAGCACCGTCGAGTACAGACTGGGTGCCTGACGTAGTAGTGTTCTGCTCCACTGCAAGCCGGCATTGCCCTTATTGTAACGGTTAAAATAGAGCCGTCATCCGTGCTCCAGATGAGTAATTATGTTAGGCTAGTCTGATTGATGTTGCTACTGCTGAACTTTTAACAAACTGTTCTGGAGACCTAGGATACTCATTTTACTTTGCAATTTTATTTCATGACTCCTCACTTAGAAGTTGATCCGGGCAAACGAGCAGGCATCGACAGTCCTTACGGACCTGATTGCGATTTCCTCACCTAGGCAGGTACACTTGCTGAGGAGAAAACTTTTGGGAACATTTCATCCTCAACAGTTACCAAGAATGGCAAACCTCAAATTGATGCAAATAAGCTACAAATCATATGCAGTTTTTTACGCTAGCCATTAGAATGGTTAGGGTTATACTACAACTACCTTAGGTGTGTCAGACCTAGATATTATCATGTGCTGCCAGACCAGAGCTCATTGTGTTTTGAGGCCTCCTTCAATGTACACACAAGAGCCAAAAATTCTCATTGAGCCTGGTCTGTGTTTTATGATTTGATATGCCTGTGTATGCGAGCGTGTGAGGGTTGTTTGTAGGAATTTACTCTGTTAGCCAATCATTTTCAGTTTTTAGTCGCGTGAAGTCGTTTTATACCATCTTCCATTGGCTGGCCAGTATCCAGTATAGGCACATCCCACCCATTTGATCCCCTCATGAAGCACTAAATCAGTGGCAGTATCATCAATCATATCAGATATATTTTTAATGAAGCTAAGGCAGAACTAGAATTAAAACCTTGAGGTAGGTTACATTTGTGGCCAAAAAAAGCGTTGGAATTATCTGATTGCATTAGGTGTTTTACTTCCACATCGTCACATGTGGAAGTATCGCATCGGCGACAAAAATTTCATTTTTTTTTCCTTTAAACATCGTAAAAAGTATCAAAATGTATATTTGGGAACCAATTTTTTTTTGTCTGTCGGTCTGTATGTCTGCCTGTTTGTAGCCACGATAGCTTTAGAACGAATCGAGATATCGTCTTTAAATCTGGTATACAGTTCGCACTCGACAAACGAACGGTTCGGATTGCTTTTGGGTAAAATCGCTTTAACAGGTAGGGGATGAATGGGGGGTGATTTCGTGAAAATTGTAATTTTTTGTTAAAACTCGAGTAATACAACATTTTGGGGTTTATTTATTAGAAAACTTTAATTTCATCAAATGTCTGGTATTCTGTGCTGAAATTAAATTAGGGGTGGAATATTGTTGAAACAAAATTTTTTACTAAAACGGCGTAAAAAGTCTCAAAACATATAGAAAACTTGATTCTGGAATGAAAATTTTTTTGTATGTCGGCATGTACGTCTGTCTGTTAATAGGCACAATAACTTTCAAACGAATTGAGACATCATCTTCAAATTTGGTATCCAGTTAGCACCCGACAAAGGAACGCTTCGAATTGTTTTTGGGTAAGATCGTTTCAGGGGATAAGGGATAAATAAGAGCTGATTTGGTGAAAATTTATATTTTTTTCAATAAAACTCGAGTAACATAACGTTTCAAAAGTTAATTGGTACAGGAATAGAAATATTTTCTTTGTGGTCAAGTCATGGGTCCTAAATTCATTCCATGAGAATGTCTTTCTGCAGAGAATAAATTATCACAGCTATGTGGAAGCTATGATTCAATTTGCAGCACTATTTTTTTAAAGTTGCATGAGTGAAACGATTAGACTGCATTAGTCGAACGAAGTGCAGCCATTAATTTATTAAAATATGGGCAAAAAGACTGATGTCGGCTTGCAGTCTTAAGCATATTATTGCTATAAATTTCTCTTGCATCTGATTTAGTTCGATAATAAGCACTTAGCTAAGGCATCCTGTGATTAAAATGTGTTACTCTGTTCGTTCGTGCAAATTTATTTACTATGCCGAGCAGGGTGGTGACCAATTAATGGCACATAATTACTGTTACTCTATGTTTTGTTCCTAGGACGTGTTAGACGTGCTTTTATTATTATCTTTTACTCTAAAGGATATTTTATATACATTGAAAAAAAAAAACAAGAAATAAAATTTTGAACCATGATAAGTCGTACCTAATATTATTTCACTTTACTGGTGACCATTTTTTATTTTTCAGCTTTTAGTATTTAATTTTCTTTGTATTGTAGTATCTAGAGGAATCAAAACTGTATGTGTATCAGTATCATCAAATTATATAGTCAGTTTAATTACAAATGTTAGTACCTACCACCCAATGACTTAAACCATCTATGTTTTTAATTGTGAATCACTATCTTTTGTTAAAACTCATCAACTGTTGTACCTCCACTTGATGAAACCGTTCCATACTAAATACGGATGTAGACTTCTCTGGCTTCCCAATTGTTTGTTTTCTTTTCTGTAACCTGTCCGATGCTGTAAAATGCGAAACTGGATATAGAAAAAAAAACAAAAAAAAACAGTTAAGTCAGAGAAGTCTCTACGTCTGTATTTTTTTAAAACTGTTCATATAAATTATACAAGATATAAAAACTAAAAAAATAATGTGTTTTTCTAATTGTATGTAATAAAATATGTTTTTTCAGTTGTTCTTTTGGACACCACAACTGAAGCTAGTTTAGATTGGACGAGATATCCTTATGGTCCTCAAGCCAGTACACCTGGGGTATGTTGATAGCTTTTGTTGTATTTTGTATAGTTAATAATTATTATAAAATAGAACGAGACCGAAATGTACACTGTTTAGGTTGCTTGAAAATAAGCTTGATTCTTCATAATCTTTGGTAGCAATTATATGTTGTATTTCATCTGTTACCTCAAAAAGAGATATAATTTTTAGCCAATTTTTGTAGAAAAAATTCGCTTATGATTCAACGTACCTGGTCCAATGGTAGATTTTCAACATAATACTGCAGGTCTTCACTCAAAAAATCTTAATATCATTCTCCATTAACATTCACTTCAATAAAGTGTGGCCCAAGTACATGTGTTCCTGCGATACTACCCCACACATTTTGTGACCATCGGAGCTGACTAGCAATTGGCCTTATGAAATGAGGATTTTTAGTGTCATAATAATGAAAGTTATGAAGAATCACATTGCCGTTTTTATGAAATTTTGCCTTATCTGAAAATAATACATAACTGAAAAAATTTGCTTCCGTCATTCCCAAAGCCCAATTACAAAAATGTTGGCGTTCCTCAGAGCCATTTTCGTCCAGCTCTTGGACCAGTTGACCATGGTGTGGATGAAATTTATATTTCCTTACTATTCTCAGCACAGAGCCTGGCTCATTCTCAGCTGATTACTAATGTGTCGAGTACTGGTGTGGAGATCTTTAACAACACTCGCTAAGACCAAAAACAGATTTCCTCTCATTTTCTACGTTGCACACATTTTTCCTTCATGGTGTTTTTTCAAATTACACATGACCAGTATTAAATTAGTTGTATAACATTTATGTATGACATATTCAAAACATCATTGTATGGCCTGGAATACTCTGATAAGTGATCAGAGCCATGAATAACATTTGTTAATTCCTTGTGTATGTACCAGAGAAAAATAATTCATTCATTTCGAAACGTCTAGAACATATCAATTTTTAAATAAATCTCTGCAACTCTGATTTTTTACCTAGAGAGCCACATATTCCAGAAAGTTGACGACTAGGGTGTTTTGTTAGCATAATTTTGTACGAAATTAGAATATGAAATTCAGTGTCATTTAAAATAAGAATGTTGTATCGCGTTCTGCTACTTCCGGGCACTTGTATAGTTAAAAATTATTCTGGTTGGTGCACCTGGAGGAATCATTTCCAACGGTGGTTAAATTATTTTTTTATCTTGATCGGTTCTCAAGTTATGGACCCATTCTGCATATATATATATATATATATATATATATATATATATATATATATATATATATATATATATATATATATATATATATATATATTCCTTAGTTTGGATTATTCAAATACAAAACAAAGCTGTAAGTCTTGCTGGAAAGTACAGCACGCTACAACAGTTAAGAAGAATTGTAAATGTAAAAGTATAAAGTCATCTGTAGGCACAACTTGACAGTAAAAACTGAAGTGAAATTGCTAAAATTTATCATGCTTCAGAATGTGAACACCAAGAATACCAACTTAAATAAGTAGAAATTTGCATGGATATGTGGCATAAGCGACTGTAAAGGAGAAATAAAAATAGTTATCTTAAAACTGATTGTGACATTTTATGTCAAATTTGCGTCTTTTTACCATACATGGTATCATACAGACTGCTTATTTAAAAATAATTGAATTCCATTTTATTTAATTTTAAAAGTTATTGTGATATTTTATCATCAAATTTGCTTCTTTTTACCATACATGGTATCACACAGACTGCTTATCTAAAAATAAATCAATCTCCTGCCTCCAACACTTAACTGCTATTTATAGACAATGAGATGACCAATGCCAACACGTATTTCTATTTGTCAACTCCCACTACAGTTGTTAGTCATAATCTTTGACCCCCCCCCCCCTCATTTATTATACTTTCTTACTTTCCTTATTATCTATGGATTTTTCAAACATTTTAACATCTAAAACTAATATCTGTTGATGTCAAAAAGTCCCTGTTTATCTAATGATAAATAACTATAATACCTTTTTAATACGCTGCTTATAGCAGGCAGCTTTTAACTAACATACCAGTTTTATAAAAATATAACATTTTTCACAGTTAAAATTTGTTTATTTTTACTTTAGTCTATTCTCCATGTATCCGTTGATAATTTCATGCGTACACTTTTTAAGAAAACACTTCTGAATGAAAATTATTCTCAGATGCGTTCTTTTTGTCGCCTTATAAAATTTTAGGATTATTATTTATAATTTTTACGAGTGTGTATGTTTGAAAAAATGAAATGTCTTTTAAATTAATACTATTATTTTTAATTTCAATCCCCTTTTGGTTTCTGACGTTAATTTACTTTGTAATTGCCTTAACGTTGGGCAATATTTATTTTAATTGTACTAATGTTCCTTTGCTTTCTTTGTTTCATGATGAGATCTCTGAGTTTATCAAAGCCTATACCATTCATTGTTTGTTGTTGCCCTTACTTGGTGAAACTGGTCAATACTACATACAGACTTGTAGACTACTTTTCTGGCTGCACGGTTGGGTTTCGTTTTGGTAAGTAAAGAACGTAGCCAGCGTGTAAGCTAACTGGAGCAAGTGGCCCTATTAAATTCCAGATGTTCTTTAACGTTTCTGTGATCAGTTTCGCTGCGAAAGCGGTTACAGAAACGTTAAAGAACATATAGAATTCAGAACGGCCACTTGCCCTGGTTAGCTTACACGCTGGCTACGTCCTTCACTTACCAAAATGAAACCCAACAGAGAAGCCAGAGAAGTAGTCTCCAAGTCTGTATGTAGCGAAGCCTATACATTTTATTTTTGCCTTGGGTTGGTTGATTATATGCATATAATCTATCCCTGTTATTCAACTATACATTAAAATAAGTCTACACAAGTTTTACGGGCGGATATGCATTTTCTGTAAGTTTTTTTCTCAAACTTCTGGATTCTCTCCTACAAACAAGCTTTTATGAACCTATCAAACTTCATTTCTAATTTGCCTCTATTCCATGACTATCTTTTTAATAGCGTTTATACTACATGGTATTTTACCCTTCTCTATTAATTACTTTGATTTAGTTTATTACTTTTAATTTTTATTTGAGAATTTACGTATTGACATGGTATCCGGTAACAACTGACTTTGCTGTTCTGTCATTTATGTTTTATTTTTACACCCTTTTTGTGCCCAATATACCTGTAATAGCGCTACCACTTGCTTGTAACCTAATATATATATATATATATATATATATATATATATATATATATATATATATATATATATATATATATATATATATATATATATAATATCTCGACAGCTCAAAAATAATGCACCGATTTAAATGAAATTTGGTAAGCACCTTCCTTTTGTAATTGGCTTGGACAAGTTCGTTAGCCAGGGAAATGGGACTGTTTTTCCGGGAACATTTTGGGTTTTCTTTTGGAAAAATTTTTATCTCCGAAAATAACAAAGCTATGGCCACGAAATTTGGTACGCAAGTGTCTACTATAAAACGTATCCCCCATTCTAAAATCTAGAACTCTTATGTTAAAAAAAAATAAGCTCTTGACGAAAAAAAAAAACGGGTTACCAGAGTGGACCAGATAAACGCACTAGACCAAAATATTTTGGTGGTTAATGGCATCTAGTGAATATTACAGACACAGATTTCTTAGCGTAAAAAGGTCAAGCAGTACTAGACAATTTTTATAGTTTTTCTCCTTAAAACGCCAAAGTCGTGATTTAAAACCTCAAATTGGCAACAAATATTTTGAAACGAATGCGGGTTTTATAGGAGAAATGTGGTAAGAACTATGTTTTACAAAGCCTTAAGTTTCTGTTTCAGCCGGCATTGCCCCTCATTTTATTAAAATATTTGCAGTCAATTCATTTCAAATAGATTCTTTCTCTGATGCTTGGCAGTAGTTTCAGTTATAAACTTTGTGGTTTGATAGTTTACAATTTTTTTCACAGAAAAAATTCGCAATTGAGATCACAACAAGAATTTTATTTATTAACTTATTTATTTATTTATTTATTTATTTATTTATTTATTTATTTATTTATTTATTTATTTATTTATTTATTTATTTATTTATTTATTTATTTAATTATTTATTTTATTTTACTTTTTTTATTTAATACACTGTCAAACAGCACGAAGACAATTTAAGGATAAAATACCTCACGTTACATCACTAATAAGTACAGAAACAATTATTTATGAGAGAGACAGAACAGAAGAATATGTCTAGGCTGTCCTGCAAGTTGGAATAATTTCTACACACATAATAGACTGGCGACGAGCTCAACAGTTCCGTATGTGGTAGATAAAACATGTTAGGATACTGCGATTCTATACTTGGAACATAAAATTTTATTGACTCAAGTAAAGAGGGATGATCAAGAGCTGATCAGGGCAATTTTAAAAAGAGACACAATGCAGCTGCGTCTTTTGAAAATATTTCTTCAAATGAGCGCAAACTAGGCCTCCTAGAAACCTACATCCAGGGTCAGTTTCAGTGTTATATGTATGTATGTATGTATATATGTTTGTATGTATGTATATATGTATGTATGTATGTATATATGTATGTATATATGTATGTATGTATGTATGTATGTATGTATGTATGTATCTATATATATATATATATATATATATATATATATATATATATATATATATATATATATATATATATATATATATATATATATATATATATATATATATATATATATATATATATATATTACATCCTGCGGTGGATACGGCGTCAGTACGAAAACAAGTTATATGGCGTCCACCAGAATTAACGCGAATACATTAAAATTTGTTCATGTATATTAATTTTTTAGTAGTGTACATTAGCAAATCGAATTTTAATTAGCAAAAAATTTTTTTGGTCAACTTACATTCTCCAGTGTTTATGAACTCCTTTTAAAAACAGGGCATGCGAACTCCTGTCCGTATATTCATCATTCAGACTGCAGCGATACCAACTCCTTATTGTATATATTTCCCAATCTACAGTGGATACGGCGTCATACGTCGTTGCCACTTTATATACCTAGATATACCTACTAAATACCTACATTAACAAGATAAAAGAGTTAAGTTTAAAAGGGGGAATCAAGCATCTAGGTAATTTGGTTTCGGTAACCGAATCGCTATCAATTAAAATCAGAGTAATTATTTTATTGTCGAACCAATTAGGTCATTATATTCCGTTACTCTTACTAATACATTTGAAAATGTTTTAGTAACTTCTTTACTTAAGTTTTGGGGAAATGATTTTATTAAATTTCAATTAAAAGAGTTTTTTTTATTTCTCTTTGCATTGTCACAGTTATTGCAAGTAGCTTTAACATAAGCATATAGTTATAAGAAAAGAGTCGACTATATTATTCTTACTGACGGCAGGACCGAAGCATCAATTAAGGCAATTATTTATTTAGTTTTTTTTTTTACTCAACACAGTTAATCTAATTATGTTAAAATGTAAAACACTGTTCTATCAAATTAGCTATTACTTCCACATTGTGACGTGTGGAAGTATCGCATCGGAGACAAATTTTGTGTGTGCTTGGATGTCGTAAAAAGTACCAAAACATGTATAAAACATGATTTCGGAACGAAATTTGTTTTTGTCTGTCGGTCTGTATGTGGACAAACGAACGGTTCAGATTGTTTTTGGGTAAAATTGCTTTAGGGGGTAGGAGATGAATGGGAGGGAGTGTGGAGAAAATTTTCATTTTTTCGTTAAAACTCGAGTAATATGACGTTTTAGGGTTTATTTATTAGAAAACATTTAATCTCATGTGGTATTCTGTGCTGAAATTAAATTATGGGTTGAATCTGTGGTCGTGAAATATTGTTGACAAAAATTTCGATTTTTTTCCCTAAAACAGCGTAAAAAGTCTAAAAAACTATAGAAAACTTGATTCTGGAACGAAATTTTTTTTGGCTGTCGGTCGGTCGGTCTGTTGGTCTGTCTGCATGTACGTCTGTCTGTTAATAGGCGCAATAACTTTCGAACGAATTGGGATATCATATTCAAATTTGGTATCCGGTTAGCACCCGACAAAGGAACGCTTCGAATTGTTTTTGGGTAAGATCGCTTCAGGGGGTAGGGGATAAATAAGGGATGATTTGGTGAAAATTGAATTTTTTCAATAAAACTCTACTAACATAACCGAATATAACGTTTCAAAAGTTGATAGGTAAAAGTAAAATGCTTTTATGCTCCTGCCTTCAAAGGGATGTAAAGCCGTTTGTGAATTATCATTTACTTATTACTCTTTTAAACAAAATGACTTCTATTAGTGATAACTGAACATAGTAGTGTAAACAGCAGAATATCAAATAAAGCAGGATGCATATGTGTTTCATTAAATAACCTTGGAAATTAAGTCTATTAGTGATAAATTAAAAATTATATATATTTACATTACAGTAATTATTTTATTATGCATATAAACCTATATTTCTCATTCATCAAAACATGTCGATTCGAAATCAAAATAAAGCTTCCCGAAAAGCGGTAGTTACCGCAAATTCTGCCTACAAACTTTGGCGCAAAAACCCTAGCAGCGAAACTCACGCCACCTTTGCATCAGCAAGGAACCAAACATAAAATCAATCAAGCCAAAAATGATTTCCACCAATCAGTAAGTGACAAAGCCATCTCTTGTCCAAACAATACCCGACGTTTCTGGC
Organism: Tillus elongatus; assembly: GCA_964006375.1. Classification (NCBI taxonomy): domain Eukaryota; kingdom Metazoa; phylum Arthropoda; class Insecta; order Coleoptera; family Cleridae; genus Tillus; species Tillus elongatus. The sequence continues at coordinate 39,539,147 of OZ023270.1, forward strand.
TTATGACAAAAATTATAGGTCGAAATTTCACCAGCAGCTCCTTTCCTCCCCTGGCATCAAATAATGGAGTATTCTCCGTATCTTCAGAAGAAAGGTCGATCTATTCGCCCGTAATTTGCTTCTAATTCCAGGCTTGTTTTGCAGTAAAAGAGCACACCAACTATTCCAGCTGTAAAGTCTAAAATGGGAGAAATATTATTTAGGCATCGTACTGTTAAGCACATATTTGAAAATTTCGACATCAAAAAGGTATCAGGACCTGATAGAATCTCAGCAATAGTTTTTAAAATGTGTGCTCCTGAACTGACTCCAATTTTATGTCGCCTCCTTTCAAAGTCCCATAAAATGGAGGAGTCGCATCTTCCTGGAAACAAGCTGCACAACATCAGTTTTGTGATCGTCAATACAGCTTTTGTCAAAACTGGTCTACTGGCGATATTTCGACATACGTCACTCTTTGATGTTCTGCTTTAGAAAAAATTGGAGCTGGGTATGCAATTTCGTTGTACATTTCTGAAGCATTCGATCGGGACTGGCATGCGGCACTCTTAAATGAACTTTCATCATACTGATTGCTTTTAAAACTATGCCTATAGTTATTTAGTTTTCTGAAGGATCGGTTCTTGCATATTGTTGTCGATGGTGCTTTATCAGATTAATTAAAAATTAATGCGGGTGTTCCACAAAGGTTCATTTTAGCTCCCACACTTTTTCCTTTGCATATAAACCAACAATCCAATCCACAGCTTTGCTGATGATAGTACTCTTCGCAGCACGTTCTCATCGACACGCCCAATATCTGCTTATAGCTCCTTATCATTAAGAGTTAAAGTAACCAACTCCCTAAATGATGACCCGTCTAAGATTCTCAGCTGAGGGTCTGAAAATTTGGTTATGTTTAATGCTTGAAAAACACAGAATTGCCTCTTCCCTAGGAATGGTGACATTCTGGGCCCAGACGTCCAGATGGCTGGCAAAATACTGCCCAAAAATCCACAATCTCTACATATATAACTTTTGCAGATGATCTTTGCTGGCACCTAAAAGCATCAGCAACAAAAAAGTTTGGGTGTCTATTTTAGGTGAAAAGTTTGCTTTCATCAGCAGCTTTTGATCCTGTATAAAGCACATATGCATCCACAGTTGGAATACTGATTGCATGTCTGGGGTGCTGCTCCAAAAACAAACTGGTCCCTCCTATATTCTATTCAGAAACGAGCTGTTCGCTTTATAGGAGATTCATTATACCACAGGCAATCTCACTTCTCTCGACCACAAAAGAAAGGTTTGTGATCTCTGCCTCTTCTATCGATATTACTACCAACATTGCTCCTTAGAAATTGCTTCGTTGGTACCTCCGCTTGTAAGCTTTAATCGGCCAACCCGTTTTAGTCAAAAAACACACGCTTCTAGTGTCAAATTATCTACTTGTCGAACGGTTCGTTACGAATCTTTGTTCTCTCCTAGATCATCTAAGCTTTATAATGCTCTCCCAGCAGACATATTTCCGAAGACATATAACCTAACTATTTAAGAAGCGAGTAAACACCCATCATGTGGCAGAACAATCAATTTCATGATGTCTTGGGGACACATAACTAGCTTTACCTTTCATGAACTCTATCATAAAAAGAAAAAAGCTTTAAATAAAACTTCATTTAGTGGGAAGTGAAGTTATTTTTGAGATTATGCTGATCATGAATAGATACAGCTGGAAAACACTTAAACAGCCCAATCTGAGTATTATTACTAAAATTATTGGGACTGAAATAAAATAAATTACCTGGCTTTTAATATGTTCTTTGTTAAATTAATTATGAAGTGTTGGAAATAGTTCAAATAAACTGGATTTATCTTCAAGCTGATACTCATCCCAAATATATTCAGTAGGGAGTTGTTCTATGATGTATAAATATATCATTTATTTGTTATTTTGATAATACATTATTAATTTTTATACTTCACCTCTAAGCAAAAAAAAAATGGTTTCCCAATTAACACAATACCAAATTTTGCTAGATTTCGGTATAAATGAATCAAGTTTTCAGCTTACTTAATTTCAATTAAATAAAACTTTTACAAAATTAAAAAAATAACACAACGAACAAGAGTTCTTTTAATACGAACCTAGAATATTTTGTATGATTTTTTTAACCAACTGAAAAATAGGTAAGTCAACCTAGCAGTATCAAAGCCTAGACAGTTATATTATTGGAATTAAAAAAAATCGCCAACTGATAGGATTCACAAACACATTTTTGATTATACAAGTAATCGTATTATTCATTATTGTTTTGGATTATATCTGGCCTATTTTAAAGAACAAACCTCGTAAACCTACAGTAGGCATTTAGCTGCAATATGTATTTCTAATATCCCGTTTTACATTTTAACATCCAATATAATTTTTACCTTGGTTAAGTTTTATAGACTTTTCTGATAAGGAGGTATGCATTTGCTACTGCATATTTATAATAAATTTTAGCAAGTGTCAATAGATACATGCCAGAAAAACAAAAAAACCACATTCGACGTTGCTGAATGTTGAATGCATATTTGACGTGTTTGAACCAGGTTATTTTAACTAATAAGATATTTTTTATGAATGACTGCTATTTTGTTATAGATACATTTTTTTCTTTAAATTTTGTCAAATAGTGACAGTAAAATTTTGTTAAGAAACACTTGCACCGTTTTGAAATCTGCCGGTTCAGTAAAAAATTACAATATATTTATTTGAGTTTTTAAAGACCATTTCAAAACACATTTTAACGATTTGCTGAATTATTAACTGAGCAATGTTTTCTATTTTAAAGACAATACAAAAAAACCTAAAGGCTATTACGATAGGACAGGTTTTTTTAATAACTTTATTTTACACTTCCAAGAATTCCATATACCAAAAATGAAGTCATAAATAACCTTCATGCTTTTCAAAGTTATCTTGTGTACAAAATTGTGCTACACAGGCACATTCAACTACGCACACACACACACACACACACACACACACACACACACACACACACACACACACACACACACACACACACACACACACACACACACACAAGCGCGCACGCACGCACACGGGTACACTCGCACTTTTATCGCAAGGCTCCTCAAAAAGTTTAGTATTTTTATACTTATATTTTCATTTACCCAAGAACCTATCCGAGTTTGTACCAGAACCTTGCATGAAAGACTTAGGTGAAATTAGAGGTTTTAAAAAAGTAGTGTTGATAAACTATGTTAGTGTATTAAATTAAACAAAATTCAAAATTTTAAACGATACAGTACTTTTCTACCTTACTGCATTTATTAAAAAAACTGAGTTCAACACAATCAAACTTCCACATACTTTCATATTCTCACCCTATTTTTTTACATTTTATTTGCCTAAACAATCTTTAAATGTACATTCCTTAATAAAACTAAATTAAAACAATAGAAAATTAAAATGAATTTGTTTATTTATTGTTTGCGATTTGATTATTAGGGCTGTTCTCTAAAATCATTTAAATAAAATTTTCCATGTAAATATTCTTAAAAAACGCCAGTTAAATATAGAATGTCACACATTTAAACAAACGCTCCAGAAGACCCATAACATATAAAGATGCGGGAGTCCTTTCTATGCTAATAACGTAGAGTGAACTGTATAACTTAAAATCTTAAGCAGAACAGACGATAAGCCACGTTGCCAATACCTGGACGCCGTATCCACTGTAAAGTAAACGTTGACTGTTCAAATATATACGTCGCGTATATTGATTCTTGATGGCGCCGCTAATAACATGCGGTAGAAGCTTGAACTAAGATATACAGTTTCATTCAAAATCCGGGTTTATGGCGTCAAAATAAAAATCTCAGAATCACTTCATAAAAGTCTAAAATGATCATAGAACCCAAAAAATTAACAATGAGATATGACGTCCGGTATACGGACGCCATATCGCAGCGGACGCCGCATCTACCGTAAATGCCTGATGTATGGACGCCATATCCACCGTAGGATGTAAATATATATATATATATATATATATATATATATATATATATATATATATATATATATATATATATATATATATATATGTAATCAGAAAACAATTTTAAAATTTTGTCAGCACATTTTTCACACAGTCTGTTATTATCAGGGTTTACAAGGTAATGTAGCCCATAGCGGTGAACGCAATTCTGAAACAATTGTTTTGAAACCCACAGAATGAGGGGATGCTTGGTATCATATCTCTTAAAAATGTCAAATCGGCAGGTGATGACAAAATTCCCATCAATGTAATCAAACATATACCACAAGTCATTGACATATGTCATAAACTTGTCTCTAAATCGGGGCATTTTTCTAAACAAATTAAATATTGCTCGAATCAAAGGATTGTAGAATAAATATTATCATCCTCTGGTGATCTTTCCAAATCTTAGCAAGCTATTCGAACAAATAGTTGCTAACAGAATAACTTCGTTTTTAGACACATTCTCTGTTCTACTGACTACTCAGTTTGGTTTCTGGAAAGGAAGATTAACAAAAGGAGCCAGATGTGTTACATTAAACAAAAATATTAAAGCTCTTAATGATGGAAAAGACACTGTACAATGTTTCTGGATCTTTTTGGTGCCTTTGACAGATTTGGAATAAGGGGGACTTGTTCAAATCTAATTCGGTCTTACCTAAAGGACTGATGGCAATATGTGACTAAAAATTGTGGAAAACATTAAACAAAAATATTAAAGCTCTTAATGATGGAAAAGACACTGTATAATGTTTCTGGATCTTTTTGGTGCCTTTGACAGATTTGGAATAAGGGGGACTTGTTCAAATCTAATTCGGTCTTACCTAAAGGACTGATGGCAATATGTGACTAAAAATTGTGGAAATGGTGAGACTGTCAAATCTGATATGTGTAGGGTAGTAAGGCGAGTTCGGCAAGGTTCGATACTGTACACTTGATATACAAACAACATTCCAGGCCGTCTGACCGAAAACATAGTGCAGTATGCTGATGACACAGCAATTATTCTGTTGGAGATGAATGGAGACAGCCTTAATCAAAAAGTAATGTATACATTGAATATAATGCAGAACTGGTATGATGAGAGTGCCTTCAAGCTCAATGTTGATAAGACCAAGTGTATTTATTTTGAAAACTTATATTGAACATTTTTGTTTTGGACATGTTGGTTTGCTTGTCAAGTGTGATACAAGCACAATATTCTCGTGAGTTAGGGTGGATTCTAGACTTGCTTGGTCGGTAAAGTTGATTATTTGGCGAGAACTGTCAGTAAGTATTGTAATGTTTTTGTGCGGTTCTCGGCAGTGGTTGACTAATGGCTTAATTAGCCTTGGTTGAGTCTACGCTGATGTAGGCTGTTATGTCCTGGAGAAGTTAGATAGATGTGAAAGAGATGTGTAAAAAACATCTTTCATTTAAATTATAGTGAGAGTTGTAGGGACCACTTCATCACTGTCGGTCTTACTATTTATGGCATTTACATCTATGAATGTGCCGCATCTATTAAAGAGAATGCAGACATATCAGCAGAGTGCACACACAGTCACACATATGACACTAGGCAGAAATCATTGTTAAACACTTATAAATTTAATTATACTTACCCTTAGAAAAAAAAGTTCATTTTTGCAATTAAAATATTCAATGAGATACTGGATGAGTTTAGGCACCTATCTTTAAAATCATTGAGGTGCAAAATTAAGACTGTCTTGATGTCAAGAGCTTATTACTCTGTGCAGAGGTTCTTTAATGATACCTTTTGACGGAGGGATGAAGTATCTTTTATATAAATACATGTTAATTGTAATCTGTGTGTTTGTGTTTTTGTTTACTTTTTGTGCTGATGTAAATTTAGTTTATACGTTGTTTTTATATAATTGATTAATGATTGAGCACGTTAATGTTTTATTATCCTGACACTATACAATTATTATTTTTGACATGGTCTCTACTGACTGTACATAAGGAAGGAGTAAATAAATAATCTATCTATCTACATATGCTAATATGGATTGTTTTCTTTGGGGACACATGAAGACTTTAGTGTACTAAACACCCATTCAAAATCAACAACAATGAGTTTGGATTATTTTCTTGGGGGATATCTGAAGACTTTAGTTTATGAAACCCCCGTTCAAAATCAATAGCAACTCGGAAATCGGATAATAGATTCATGTCAGATGAATTGAAAGGCTCCAGGAATTTTGCGGAGTTTGTGAGTCAATGAGAACAGATTGATTCCTGAATAGAACAAATAAGAGGACATTTACAACAATTATTGTGATACTTTTTAAAGTGTTTAATATTTAGCCTTCTTTTATAAAATGGACTTGCTTTGTATTTTTTAAGTTTATTATTTTAATTACTTGTATATTTTAAATTATTCGATGTGTTTGTTATAAAAAATATTATAGAGTTGTTTCAGTTTAAATGTTTCAGGAAACTATTACATAATAAAAGAATTGAGTGCTGTGCATGCACAGTTGGATGTTTTGCTAAATAATTTGAAAATAGCTACAGATATGAAAAAAGCAAGGTAACAAAAAGTTTTAGAAGAGTAAGGAACTCATGCCTAAAGACAAAAAAGTCAAGAGACATTGTAAAAAAAAGAACCATGACCCCTAAAAGGGCAATCTCCTGTGTAAAGTTTAAACGTTTAATGATGTTTATTTGTAGGTACCTTAAAGCGTGGCACATGTACAAAATTTCACAAATTAATTTAAAAAAATACAAAAATCATAAGAAAAAAAAAGGGAGAATAAAATGAGAAAAAAACACTGTTTCTGGAATTAATGAAATGTCTATTAAAGCACAAGTATATGCTTCTTTGTGTAGTAAGCTGTACAATGAATTTGTCACAATAAATATAATAAAAAATAAGTAAGGCTTTGTTTGAGTTTCTCGAATATCTGTGTCTTCTTGTCATCACTTCCATTTTACATTTTCCTTCAGTTGACTCTAAAGAGAAAAACATTTTTATGCAGGTTTGAGATAAATTGCCCATATTTTAAGGTGCCTAAAAAGAACTGAAACCAAATATGGTTCTAAAGACTTGGTATTCGCCTGATGGCTTCATTAAAATCTGTAGTTGTACCGTCTGCATAAGCTTTATGTTCTACATATAAACGTTACTTCTGAGCCAGTCACTCTTATCATTTTCTGTCTTAATACCTGATGCTTACAATCTCTAATATATTTCTTTGTCACCTTATATGTAGCTCTAAATTGGGGGCAGTTGGTCCTGAGTGCATTTGATCCATCAATTCATAGTGTGCTAGAACGGTGATAAAGCGAAACTGATATCAAAGGTGAACATTTGTGGCAACGACCAAGTATTTTCTGGGATTAGGATGAACTTTTATTTCCAAGTAGGCATTTGTGAGGTTAGGTCAAGTCACTTCTGCAGACCTGATTTTGCAAAACAAGTGGCATGCATCTTGGATGAAATCTCTTCAGAATGACGTCAGTATTATTAAGAACCTCAGTCACATTACTATAGTTTTGTTAGTCGAGACATTATCAAATAAATACAGACATAGAGACTTTTTCTCTGGCTTTACAATTACATATTTTTTCTCTAACCAGTTTAAGGCAAGATCAGACAGGAGATAATTGAATTTGTACATATTCATGATAACTGTAAATAAAAAACTGTTGATACATTGTGGTGTTTTTACCAAAAAATTCTTTTAACAAATAATGTAAAAATGACAGATTACATCTCTAAAAGTTACATGTGATGTATATCAATATTTAACATGAAAATAAAGTCAACTTATAAGATACACATTTTAGAGACATCATCTGTCATTTTTATATTATCTTTTAAATAATTTTTTTTGATCAAAATACCACTACATAGTAAAATATCTTTTTTTGCAGTGTCATGAATGCGTATAAATAAATTTAATTTTCTCCTGTCTGATGATGCCATAAAGCAGCAAAACCGGTTTTAGAGGAGAAAATAACAGTTGTGAAGCCAGAGAAAAAGTTTCGTCTGTATTTAGTATGAAACAGTTTCACCAAGTAAGGGCAACAATTATTAATGAATTGGAACATTATTAATTGTAAGTTGAAGATATTTAAGTTGTTGTAATGGGAGTGGGGGTGAAATTGTGGTGGAAAACCGGTAACGTGACATTTAGTGCTGCAGATTGGTTGAGGTCTAATTGGTTGTTAAGGATAATTATATTAGGGTTTATTGCAGCTTTCTTAATCTCTAAACTAAGTAGTAAATATATCTTGAGCCCTTTGCCACATTTATATAATACTTTTCGTTGAAAATCTGCGATAACCATATAATTAGTTTCGTGGAGGTGATTTGTGAAATTAAAAGAAGATCCAAACTCAGAAGATCAGAAACCGGCTCCAGGAAGCTAATCGTATAATAACTGCAGATTTTTAATGCGTATCGGGTGTATCAAACATGTTTATGATAACACTTATAACGAGTAGGTACACACTTTATAACTGGATCTATTAAGTAACGCTTTTGAGCAAGGATAATAATAAGAAATGGCTAGGATCTTCAAAAACCGATCCACAAGGGATAGCAGCGGAGGTCTTTGCAGTTAGCAATTCTTAAGCCAATATGGTTCAGCAACCGACTTACTTTCCTCGCATCCCAACACACAGCTCAAATTCCTTGGATCTCCTTCTTACTACAAAACCTGAATGCTATAAGATATCAGTCACCGCCCCCCTGGGGCGCTCAGACCACGGCATGGTCACTGCTTCCTGCGCAATGCAACCCGAGGTCACACAGTCAATCACACCCACGTATTGTTTGGCACTACAACTCCGCAAACTGGAACGAAATGCGGGATTACTTTTCCTCATTTCCATAAGCGCCTGTCTGCTTCTCTCATCCTGACCCCTCTGATATCTCACAAAATGTCACCAAAATTATCCAAGCTGGCATGGAATTATTTATTCCACGTACACAGAAAACCTCTTCAGCCACTCAAAAGCTCTGGTTCTCTAAATCCTGTGACAAGGCCAGACTTCAACAGGTCAAAGCTCACAAAACGCTTCTACACAATCCCAGTCAAGAAAACCGTCAAGCATTTAACGACGCAAGAAACCACTATGTCCGCATTCTTTCTGAGGCAAAAAACTCGTTTAATAACCACATCAAAAACAAAGTCCTCTTAAGCTCCAATGGCGGCAAACTCTTCTGGACTCTTGCAAAATCTATTGGCAATAATTTCTGCAAGAGCACGCTCCCACCTCTTGTCTCAGGGGATGAAATTGTTTCTACCGCCCTGGGCAAGGCTGAACTTTTTGCCTCGTTGTTCGCCGGCAATTCTACTCTCAACCCACCTCCAAATGTTCAACCAACGTCGCACATAAAATGACGGATATCATTTTAAAAACTAAAAAGATACGAAAGATGCTCTCGTCTCTTAATACTAGGAAAGCCTCTGGCCTTGACGAGATCCCAGCAATTGTTCTCAAAAAATGCGCACCAGAACTTGCTCCTGTCCTGACTCGTCTGTTTCACACATCTTACAATAGAGGCATATTCCCTAGTAACTGGAAAACTGCTCGAGTACAACCCGCCCCCCAAGAAAGGATCCAAAGCGTTTCCTAGCAACTACAGGCCTATTTCTCTCCTTTCAGTCGTCTCTAAGGTGATGGAAAAGTATACAAACACCGAATTACAAAAATTTCTTGAAAAACACAGTCTAATCCATGACAGGCTGTATGGATTCCGTTAGCGCAGATCGACTGCTGACCTCCTTTCTTTTGTAACCCATTCTTGGAACAAGTCTAAGGAACTACACAGTGAATCCCAGATTGTCGCTCTAGACATCTTCAAAGCATTCGACCAGGTCTGGCACGCAGCGCTGCTTAATAAACTTCCGGCCTATGGCCTACCACCAAAACTCTGTACCTCTCCAACCTGAGCATTTCCTCTCCAACCGGAGCATTTCTGTTGTTGTGGATGGCCGTTACTCTAAACTGTATCCAATTAATGCAGGAGTTCCTCAAGGCTCAGCTTTAGCCCCTACTTTGTTTCTTCTCCACATCAATGACCTCTCTAGCACATCCAACCCAGTTCACAGTTACGCGGACGACAGCACCCTCCACTCAAATATACAATATTCTAAGCCTGTCTCTTTAGCCTAATTAGATGAGGATCGCAGACTCATGGAGGGTTCTGTCTCCGTGGATCTCCAAAAAATATTAGACTGGACAAGTAGAAATCTTGTACAATTCAACCCCACCAAATCTCAGTCTTGCCTTCTTTCTCATAAGAGATACACAAGCCCTAGACCCATCACAATGAACAACCAAGTTATTCAAAGTAATGGGTCGTTTTCACTTGTTGGTATTTCTGTGGATCGAAATCTCAATTGGCACCAACATGTCACATCAATTGCAGAAGCGGCTGCTAAAAAATTAGGTTTCCCCTTCCGGGCTCGCAAATACTTTTCACCAGCTAATCTCTATACCTTATATACTTCACAAATAAGGCCAAACCTCGAATACTGCTCCCACATCTGGGGTGCCGCTGCTGCTTCTACACTCGCTATCCTGGACTCCATTCAGAAGAGAGCTATACGTCTCATCAGTGACCCTACCCTCACCCAAAGGCTGCCATCCCTAGCCCACCAATGTGCCGTTGACTACCTCTCTCTCTTTTATAGATATCTGCACGGGCACTGCTCAGAGGAGCTTTTTTCCATAGTTCCTCCACCTGCTGCCCCCAACAGATCTACCAGGGGAACAGAGCGAATTCACCCTTTTACTGTAAAGGTCACCGGACATAAAGCATCTTGCTATGCCCGCTCTTTTGTCCCGAGGACTTCCAAGTTGTGGAATTCCTTGCCGGCACATGTTTTTCCTTCTCCTCCAAACCTTCAAGTCCAGAATTAACAAGTTGCCTCTTTTCTTCTTGTCGACACCCACGGTACGATAGTATTTAGGCTGTAAGCCCTCGTAGTGTGTTGTTGAAATATATATTTAAAAAAAAGTGTTTGGATATAATAACGAGCACATTTACTCTGTACCAGAATACCCTATAAATGAATTTGACTGTATTACATTAGGTTTTTTTTTTTGTTTCAGTGGGTGGAAGAATCATTTACAAATTTTCAGAAGGGTATCAATTGGAGGTCCTATGTCGTCTGTGATGTAGCTTACAACAATGTTAATAACTGGCTTTGGACACCATTCATCGATAGAGTTGTGGCCAACAGAATTTATATAGAAATTAAATTCACCATAAGAGACTGTAGTCTCTTCCCAGGTAGGATAATTTTGATCAATTATTTATTTTCCTCTCTCACACATGTACCACCGCCCTACATGTATACACGCTAGCGCATACGCACGCACCCACGTTCACGCACAATCCCACACATACGTGCGCATACACACCGTAAGGGCGCGCCCTCAGGCATACACATCCATGCATGTACTTGCAGTGCACATATATGCGCATGTCCACCTGCTCTCACACGCATGCTGGGACATAACATTTTCTCTAATATGGGAAATTGCCTCATATAGTTTTAACCAAAGGAATCAGTTGGGGTACAAAATACCGAGGTTGGACACAGTGATTGGAAACTGAAACGAGAAGCAGAATCACCCCAAAAATCCCAAAATAATAACAGAGACTTATGCGTTAGATACATATATCGACAATGAAATTATCTTTATCAATAGCTGTCGCTAAACCAACTGTATGAGCCAAATTATCCTATTTATATACCTAAACTAACTGCACTACGAATAAAGTAATAGTGGTGATGCAATACCGGATGATGAAATACCCGATGATGCAACACTGCTTGGTGCTATACTGGATACCTCAGTACCGGAATACGTAATACCAGGTAACATGATCCAAGAACTATTGTTGCGTCATTGCATACACCTAAGCGGTTGTTGTGTTGATGTTAAAAGCAACCATGGATTATTTTGTGCTATTTTAAAAAGTGTTGAATTGACTGCACCCATGTCTGAATTCATTAAATTTTGTGAATCCACTTTGGGATTTCTAAATTTTCCAAAGCATCTAACTTGTGATAATCCGTGGTTACTTTCAATAACTTAAGATTACTATTGCCTACCTCATGTTGCGATGTTGTCTTTACTAAGGTCAAATATGGCAAAAATATCATCGACATATCTCAACCATAAACTCTGAAAATACTCTACCGCTCCAGCAAAGTCATTCTTAAATTGGCTCATGAAGAGTTCAACAACCAACGGAGACAATGGCTTTTCCATTGTAGTTCCCTCCATCTACCGATAAGATTCCTCAAATTTTGCTAAAAAAAGTCAGCTTCCCTTACCAAGGGCTTTAAATATTTTCCCCCACTGTGAGCCCACTAGTCAGACAGTTTCTTGGCAGGCAAACTAAGAACTCCATTTTGCAGGTGCAAAACCCCTGAAAGAGAAAAACATAATGCAAAGATACTACATGATAAACTGTTATGAAAACCTCTAATATTTTATAGTTCATGTAAAATCATTCTTAAATACATGTCAAATAGTAAAATTAATGTTTTGTTTAATTACCATTATTTTCAAAAGCAGATAAACATTGTATATTGAAGATTACTGCCAAATTGTTTAAAATGGCGTTAACTCTACCCCGCCTTGGTTATGTGGTGTTATATATCAGAAATTTTTACATGGCAGTTGTCTTTCTGTAAGAGATTCTGTTCTGTGGCTTACAGTCATTGAAATTTTTGATTAGTCGTTTCTATTATAGTGTTCGTTTGTGGCAGTGAAATATACTTTTCAAGAATACTAGGAATACCTGGCTGGAGTAGAAGCTTATAAGGTGTTTCCAAATATATGCCAAAAAGTTCAGGCAGTAATTATTGTGGAATAATATGGGGTCCTTCCTATGAACTTTTTTCCAGCGTCCTTCCATGTGGAGTTTTACCCCGAGAGAGAAAGAGAGCTCGATATAAGTTTTTATTGCTTTTCTGAAAATCTAGATATGCTGAAAAAAGGAAATTTGAGTGATTTCTTTTAATAAAATGACTGGAGGCTCCGGGATTGCATTCTACCAAAGCCTGATGACTTTTCGAAAATTAGTATTGGTAATAATTAACTTATTCAGTACATACTGAAACTAACTACTAAGCCCTTGTCATGATGCCTTATCAAGTTGAATGCATGCACGTTCCGCACTTCAGCGTTAAGCTGTCGGTCCCGTGTATGATGTGATGTCTGGCACGTCAAAGATTCTTATCCCGCTTAGCAGAGATTCAGGAAAATTTTCAGATGGGTAAGATGATAATGCTTCCTGGCATTGTTAATTGATCAAGTCGCGGAAATAAGGAGCATTTAACAATGCACCACCTAACTCCCTCTACGAAGCTGCTATCGCTAGAGGGGTGGAACCTACCATTTGTCGCTGGATCGGGAGCATGCTGCACAATTGGACCATTATTACCTCATTGCAGGGGGAGGTGGTCAGCTTCAGGTCTTCGAGGTGGTGCCCGCAGGGAGGAGTATTGTCCCCTCTGCCATGGTCCTTCTTTGTAACAGACCCGATAAGCACCACTCCATCAGCCTCTCTGGGAGTCCTTCTAAACATACCACCTCTTCACATTTGACTGGAGAGGGAGGCTAGGTGGGCAACAACATACAGATTAAAACAAACGGCTGACAGCATGCCAAAGGGCCGAAGGCAATCATTGAGAGCCATGAAGTTCTGGGAATGGTCTCAGACCTGAAGCCTACAAAGATCAGTAGAGATATGTCTTTCAAGACCGTCCTTCCGGAAAGGGAGTACTGAGAACAAACCCAAATGATCCTATTGAGGGCACATTCTGCTATTGGTCGTGATGTAGTTGGATAGTAAATAAATATCGTGTTTACATTTACCTTATGGTATAATAAGTAGGGTCGCATGTTTCTCAACATTGTGGTGAATTTTATTCGTTTATTGTGTTTCTTCTACTTGAATAGTGTAAAGTGTGTGTAATTAAATGGGAGACACAGGTTTTCGACAGGCATAATCAGATAATTTGCCAAGAATTGACTCATTTATGATGACATCATTCTTTGGTGAAAATCCAGACTTCATAAATGCTGAAATAAAATGAGCAAAAGCTGAAATCTCTGTGTAAATAAGTCAATGTAGTTGAACACATATTTAGCCAAGTATATCATGTACTAATTCATGTCATTTGTAATATATTTTACTATGAATAACACGACAACAACATAACCTCAAATCTACCATATGTTTTTGATAGAACAACGTTGCCTGAATTAGTGATGGGCATAATCGGATTATTTTAAAAATCGAATTATGTCGAACCGGTTATTCTAATAATCAGATGATAATTCGAATTATTTTTCATTCGGAATAATAACCGACCGAGCGCCGATTTCAAAAGAACCTTTTCCGATTCATCACGAGCGATATAATACATTGCCAAGTAAGAACGGATTACGGTTACGATTTTTAGTTTATTCTTTCCTGCAGTCAGTAGTCCTTGCTACTGTACTTCTCGACACATCCTCTACAGTCAGTTCTATTTTAGCACTTTAAACTGTTAAACAAATACAAAGAAGTGTATTATATTTTGATTTTGGTGCCTCCAGGTTCTAAAAAAAGATCAATTGGAATCATTTTACGAAAAGCGACAGTATTAATAATCTAGCCACATGTAATGTGTGTAAGAAAATTATAAAATATTTTGGTGGTACATCTAATTTAAGGCAGCATATATTAGGAATTCATCCTACGGTTAAATTAGCCCCTGAAAGGCCTCAGTTACTTAATGAAGACGATGGAGATGGAAATGAAAACCTTATTGAAGTCCAAAATACACCTACTGTTGCCATTGCCTCTAGAAATATAAGTATTAGTTCGTGTAGCAGTGTCCCGAATTTAGAAAACAAATCAGATCCTATGCATTCCTCCGGCGGTACTTCACATAAAACAAAAAATTCTACCAGTACCAGACTTCAGAGAAAAGGCCCAGGTTAGCAATTGACACTGTATGGTGGGAAAAAATTTCAGCTATCGATTTAAAATTATTAAAAATAATAACAAAGGACTATCAACCTGTGTCGTTACAACCACTGTATACACTGCCACGTAGGACACAATTAACGTATGATATTTTACCCACATATTATAAAGAGGCGGCTTCTCTGTTACAATCAGTTTTAGATAGTGAAACACTGTGCACTTACTACCGACATTTAGACCTCGGACAGCAACTGAGCTTACTTAACCGTTCATTTTATATACGAGGATAAATTACATGCACGAGTTCTGACTACAGACGATATCATTGGATCTCATATAGCGGAAAACATTGCAAAATATTTAACAAAAATTTCTAATAATTGGAATATTACACATACAATCGTTACAGTTGTTTCCGACAATGGAGCTAACGCCAAAAAAGCGGTTAATGAAGTTTTTGAGAAACACCACCATCCATGTGTCGCTTATACACTTAATTTTTTAGCGTTACCGATGCTTGATCTATTATTACAAAATTATGGGCAATTTTAAACAAATGTAGAGCTCTTGTGGGATACTTCAAGCACAGTTTTATCGCAACTGAAAAACTGAAAATCATACAACAGCAACTGGGTTTGCCAATCTTAAAAATTAAAGAGGACGTCGTTACAAGATGGAATTCTTGTTACATCATGATAGAAAGATTAGTCCAAATCAAAGACCCACTGATTGTTGCCGTCACAAATTTACAGAAAGCACCTGAGTTCTTAGATGCAGAAGAGTGAAAAATTCTGAACGAGTGTATTCGAGTGTTAGAACCTGCGAATGACCTAACAACAATTTTATCTAGTGAAAAATACCTTACCATTTCATCAATTATTCCTTTGATTCGAGGGTTTCAGTGAAAAATATAAATACTGAGACAGGTATGGGTGAGGCTTTAAAACATAATTGATTGGAACCTGTGACATGTAGATTAGGCGGTTTCGAAATAAGTAAAATTGTTGCAAGGGCTTGTTTTATGGATGCAAGATTTAAAAGGGTTGGATTTGGTTCGGAGGTTAACGCCAACAATGCGCAAAAGTGGACCACTGATGAACTTAAGCAGCTTATTGCCAGCAAAACTTCAGTCGAAAAGCCTTCACAAATCAATTTGGAATCACAAGAACCCAGTGCTACCTTGTACTCTACTTCTGGTAATTCTAACAATGATCTCTGGTTTCATTGTGATAACAAGCTGTCAAAAATAACATCCCATTCAACTCCATCATCAATTGTGATTTTAATTGTAAGACAATATTTGGAAATGGCGCTATTAGAACGCCAAAAGGACCCGTTAGAATTTTGGACCAAACACAAACTTCTTTTTCCTGAGATGTATGAGGTTGCTATCAAATATTTATGTATTCCTGCCATGTCTGTGCCATCAGAACAGTATTTTTGAAAACTGGGCAACCCACAGACTCGATAAGAAATAGACTCCAAAAAATATGGATTATATTGTTTTTTAAATTCCCAACATAACGCGAATTATTTCAGTTAATGATTGAAATAGTTACTCTTATTTTTTATTGATTATTAAGATTCTGTTAAAAATACCTATTTTTAGTTGCCAAAGAATTACGTGATTATTTTTTTGAGTTCTTTATTATTAGTATGTTTTATATTTATTGTTTGTTTTTGTTTTATATCTTCTATAACGTAAAGATGTTTGTTGATTTATGCTATTAAATACATATTAAATTTGTCTTGTTTAGTGTCAAACTATTGTTTTAAAGTTTAAGTTGCGACCCTGTCCACATGGCATTCCTTGCTAGCAAACATCAAGTCAATGCAGTAAGCAGACATAAACACGAGCAAACAGCAAACATCGACTGTGAATAATCTGAATTCGAAGTCGGATTCAAGCAATAAATGGCGAAGCGCACGCATCGTAAATCAATATTCATAATTGATCCGATTATTTTTAATTCGAATTATGGAACTTGATAATCGATTGTTACCGGTTATTTCAATAATCGGATTATAGGTTATATTTAATTCGAATTATCCTATCACTAGTCTGAATTAATTACAGATAATTAATGGAAGCAAACCCAATAATTTTGTTAATTAATAACCATCAGTTTTGCCGGTTGTTAATACTAAGAGTAATATTGTCACGTTCTACGGGGTTCTGGATTTGTTGATTAACAAAACACAGCTTTCCAAACTACTAATCTATTATTACCAACTATTTTCCAACACCAGTGTCAACTATAATATTTCTCTTCTCTATTATTAAATGTCCATAGAACTATATTCCACTATCGCCTTCTATGATCGCTCCTTATACACCAACACTTACTGTTGACTCGCTTAATACTCTATGATCACTTCTTTTATATTTTTATACTGTCTATAGAGATTCTAGACGTTCTATACTATTCTACACCTGTCACTTCTGGTCTATTCTAGAAATGTCATTCCAGAGTGTTCGATGTGACACTGCCCCCCTTCTTATATTCGATCGTCCCGGTAGAATTCTGACATTTCTTGGTAGGGCGTAAGTCTGTGTATATGAACCACCTTCATCTTGCTCTTCGGGCTCCTCTGAATGCGATAGACAATGTCATTGATCCTTTTGACCACCTTATAGGACCTTCCCATAATTTCTGTAGTTTCGGTGACCGTCCCTTGCGTCGTACTGGATTGTAGAACCACACACGATCTCCTTCTTTAGAACCAGATGAATTATCTCGCATGTCATAACGGGTCTTCATGCGGTCGCTTTCTACTCGTAAATGCATTCTGACAGCAGAGTGGATGGTTTCAGTTCTGCTTTCCAAATCTTTTATGTATTCATCAGTTGACCGTGGAGCATCTGTGGGTTTTCCAAATACGAGATCAGGAGGAAGTCTTAACTCTCGCCCAAAAACCACACTGGCTGGTGTATGTCCGGTAGTCTCATGTACAGCCGAGCGATATGCCAGTAGAAAGAGTGGAATGTGCCGGTCCCAATCCGTTTGGTGTTCATTGACAAATATTCTTAAGTGGGACTCCAAAGTAGCATTGAATCTTTCCACCATTCAGTCAGATTGAGGGTGCATGGGTGTAGTTCTCGTTTTCCTAATTCACATAAGCTCACAAACCTTCTGGAATACAGCCGACTCGAAGTTGCGTCCTTGGTCAGAATGGAACTCTAGTGGTGCGCCAAATCTACAGAAGAACTCATTCACTAATACTTCTGCGACGGTGGTGGCCTCTTGATTCGGGACCGCAAACACTTCTGGCCACTTGCTAAAATAATCCATGGCTACAAACATATAGCGATTCCCCGTGTCTGTTCTAGGAAAAGGACCAGCTATGTCGATTGCAATTCTTTCGAAAGGAGCTCCCACATTGTACTGCTTCGTTGGCCCCCTGTTTTTTTATTTAGGCCCCTTACTGGATGCACACGCTTGGCAGGTTTTGCACCATTCTTCCACTTCAGCTCTACATCGTAACCAATAAAAACGTTCTCTGACCTTTTCCAAAGTTTTCTTTACGCCTAAATGGCCTCCACCTGCCCTGCCAAGGATCTTCTCGATGACCTCCCTAACTCTTGGCCGCGGAAGGATTATTTGCTTCAATATGCGAGTACCATCTTCTGACTCCCAATTCCTGACCAGAAGATTACCTTCGATTACAATGGAGTTCCACTGGGCCCAGTAATTTTTGGTGGCAACGCTTTTATCACTAACTTCTGACCAATTTGGGTCTTTCGTGGCAAGTCTCCTTCCATCTGTAGATTGGTTGGATATCAGGGTCTTCTTTTTGGTCCTGCTTTAACCTCTGCGGGCTCCATCGGTTAACGGGTTGCCCCGTTGTCCTCCTACACACTTTGAGATTCAATCCTTCTTTGTTTTCGGCAGTGATGCAATGCTTGCATTTGGGCAAGGTCTCCTAGATCGAGCATCAGCATTACCGTGCTGTCGTCCAGGGCGGTGTTCGATGGTAAAATTCTACTCTTGAAGGCGTTCCAGCCACCTCGCCATCTGCCCCTCTGGATTTTTAAATTGAAGAAGCCAGCTTAGGGAAGTGTGGGCTGTTCTCAAGAGAAATTCTTGACCATATTGATAATTGTGAAAATGCTCCATCTTGATAATGGCTAGAAGTTCTTTCCTCGTCACGCAGTAGTTCTTTTCTGCTTTGGGCAGGGCTTTGCTGAAATACCCTACAACCTTCTCTTAGCCTCCCTGTTCCTGCGCAAGAACACCTCCAATACCAACATTGCTCACGTCCGTGTCCACAATAAGCTTGTGACCAGGCTGGGGGTATGTCAAAATCGGGGATGAACAGGGAGCCTGTTTTAGTGTCTCGAATGCTTTTTCACAATCATTGGTCCAAATGAAAGGTGTCTTTTCTTCCGTCAGTCTTTGCAAAGGTTTTGCGATGTCAGAAAACCCCTTTACAAAACGACGGTAATACGTGCAGAGGCCCAGAAAGCTTCGCAGCTGATGTACATTGGTTGGAATTTCCCAGTTCATAATACAGCCTGTCTTCTCTGGGTCGGTTTTGACTCCATCTGGGGTGATAATATGGCCTAAGTACTTGACTGCTTTTTGAAAGAGACAGCACTTCTTCGGATTTAATTTCAAATTGGCTCCCTTTAGTTTCTGAAACACTTGTTCGACATTCTTCATGAGATCTTCAAACGACTTTCCCAAGATAATGATGTCATCCAAGTACACGAGGCATGTTTTCCAGTGTACACCTCTCAAGAATGTCTTCATTAGACGCTCAAAAGTAGCTGGAGCATTACATAACCCAAATGGGATGGCGTTGAACTGCCACAGTCCACTACCAGTGGTAAACACAGTCTTTTCTTTGTCTTTGGGCTCAATCTCGACTTGCCAGTAGCCACTTTTCAAGTCCAGTGTCGAAAACCATCTTGCACCTGCCAGTGTATCAAGTGTATCATCAATTCTGGGAAGTGGATAGCTGTCTTTCTTAGTGACATCATTTAACCGGCGGTAATCTACACAAAACCTTGTGGAGCCATATTTTTTTTAACTAACATTATTGGAGATGCCCAAGGGCTTTGCGATAGTTCTATAACTCGTGCCTGCTCCATCTCCCTTAGCATGGTGTCAACTTTGTGCTGTTTTGCCAATGGTACCCTTCGCGGTGGTTGCTTGATTGGTACAGGTGTCCCAGTCTCAGTGCGATGGCGTACTAAGTTAGTAGATAGTGCGCCACCTGGGCTCACCCCTCCACTTTTTTCTGCGCATGCGCGAGTGTGGCGCATGCTCTGACCTGTGACAGTTGACATGTGTCAAATGTCACTGACCTGTGTTGACAGATGTCAAATGTCAGCTGACCTGTCATCTGTCAGTTGTCAGACCTGTCAGATGACGTCACAAGCGTTCCAAGATGGCTACCCTGTCATAGACAGCCGCAACCCGGGTCTCTATGGAAGTGTTTGATGACGTCAGATGTTCCAAGATGGCAACCCCAGTCACAAGTCAGGTTAGGCTGATTGTTTATTAAGGTTATGTTTGTATTTGTTTATTAAGGTTATGTTCGTATACATGCTGATTACCAATCATATGATTGTTTGTTAAGGTTATGTTTGTATTTGTTATTTGAATGCAAACAGACATAATACTAAGAGTGTACTTACATACAACAAGAGACGTCATCCTTGTTTCACAGCTTAACACACACTACTGAACAGGTGTCTCCTGTGTTCAGGAAACAGACAGACAGACAGACAACTGATTGCCATTGTTGAAGCTTGTACATGCTGTTTGAAAGCATATAACATACGTAGGTCATGACAGCTCGAAGTCTTTGCTTAAACTGACAGATGCATGTGTATTTGAAAGAAAAGCATTCGCCTGAAATTAGATTTGAACCCATGAACCTCGAATCGGCCATAGACAGCTTTCTCAGATATATACTATCGCTAAACCAATAGCTCCACAGACGCACACGATAAAAGTTTGTTCGCAGTTGTATATATAAAACAAAACCAGTTGTTGTTTACATATGAGGTTAGGTGTTCGTATACATGTTGATTACCAATAATCTGATTGTTTAGTAAGGTTATGTTTGTATTTGTTATTTGAATGCAAACAGACATAATAATAAGAGTGTACTTACATACAGCAAGAGACGTCATCCTTGTTTCACAGCTAAACACATACTGAACAAGTGTCTCTCTCTTGTATTGAGGAAACAAACTGATGTAAGAGAGAGAGGCCTTACAAAAGGATAAACAACGTTTTACAGTTGTTAACCTTGATCCTGTTTATCTGTTTAATATACGCAAGAGAGAGGCCCTCTTAGAGGTAAACGACGGGTCAGTTGATGACCTTGGTGAATGTTATCTTGTGTTATATCTGTTGGATGACATCACCCCATGCAGTTGTGTTTGAGCTTGTCTAGAATACAGACATAACCGAAAGGATGACATCATTACATTATTTGTTTTTGTAGAAAAGGCCCCAGCTCACATCTTAAATCGTTCCTATTTCCCATAAGATTCTATGTACTTTAGCCTAATATATAGCTTTTGACACGGTTTCCCATAAGAAACAACGTATTTGTAGACACACACACATTTAGTAAGGTTTCTGTGAAAACAAATATAGTTTTAAGAACGGTTATTGTGGCAGCATATATAAAGTGGCTACACACACTCTAAAGCGCATTCACAATTCAGTTGTCGTTGAGAAAAGACGTGCTTCAGTTTGCTCTAACCCAAATCTGTTTCAAAATGGCTACATTAAGTGATGTGTGTTACCAGCAAATTAAAGACAACTTCTGGTATGGTTTATTTGGAGACTTTCAACTTATTATCGATAAAAACACTGGCTATTTTAATGCAACTAAACTGTGTAAGATTGGTGAGAAAAGATTCAGACATTGGTTGGAAAATAAAAAAACTAAAGAGTTGATTGCCTATTACAACAACCGGCTGAAGGAACAGTTGGGGTATCAGCATGACGACATGTCGAATGTTTCAACCGAGGGAGCCCACTTAGAGTTATCGCAAGGGAGCCGGACTACTGGCCCCTTAAAAACGGAAGCAACAACTCAAGTAATACCAACAGCTACATATCTGGTGGACTTTGGTGGGAGACAGGCTGAAAACAACTTGATATCTGGTACATATGTGTGTAAAGATTTGATATTAAATTTAGCTTGTTGGATATCCATTCAGTTCTATGACAAATGCAACCAAATTATTTCTGATTTTTTCCTAAACGAATTTGATCAGAAATACAGGGACAGCCTAGATGCGATTGAAGTAAAATTAATGGAGATAAATGATGAGTTGCAGCGTATGCGAGAAACAAATGCTAAAGTCACAGAATATCTTGAAGATATATCCCCAAAGCCAAGTAACCTGGGAAAAATAAGTGTGTTTGGTTTACTTGCAAGAAACGAGACGGACGCCCCCTATCCATATCATGCTGTAAGAACACAAAAGAAAAGTTTCCCAAGAGCAGTGAGGAACTTTAAAAATAAACACCCCGACGCCCAAGTGATCCTAAACAAGCTGTACGATTCAAATTCAGTAAATCTCTTTAACAGAATCAAGACTGAAGTTAAATACCTTACAGCACATAGAAACAACCTACATATAGCTGATGTACCACAAGATAAGTTTGTTCAGGATATTATTGCTTTACGACATACTTTTTAATTGTATTACAAAATAAAAACACAGTAATTTTAACAAAGACTTTTATTTGATTCTAAGTACAAGTATGTAAACTCTTTGTTGGAATACATTTATAGAATTATTAACATTAGATGGTTCAGCGTTACGTTGGTGCTGTTGTTGTTGTCGTTGGTGTCTCTTCATGGCTGTGGGCTTACTAGGTGATAACACTAGCTTCTTTTAGTTCTTCCAAGATTGACTGAATTTCGTTGTTATGAGCATTATTACCTACAACTTGGGAAGCCACTAAAAGTCTAAGTCTGTCAACCAACTCGTTTATGTCATTCCAATACACATAGGCTATTTGTTTGTTATTTTGTATCATATAGTTGTTGGTGCTGATGTTGTTGTTAGGGCTCATGCCGTTGCTATCGTTGCTCTTATCACTCTGAGTTTTAGGTTCAGTCTTTTGTTTTTTGTTAAGATGTCTGACGTTGCTGTCGTCATCGTCTTCCTCGTAGGTGTAACCAAAACCTTGAGGAGTTGAGGATCTACGACCTCGTGGATTTATCACTGGTTTTATTAGAGTCAGATACTTTTCAGAGGAACAACCCTTGGTTCGGGCGTTAGGATCATAGTTCATTTTATGCACACTAGTTGCTTCTAGAATATCTCTATAGTGTTGAAGATCGTCATAAGTATACCCCCGGGGTCTTTTCATAAATAACAATTCTAGCAAACCTTGTGTTTGCGGGTATCTCCTTTGGCCCAGTTGAATCTCAGCATCAGTAAAGTCTAAGTGTTTGTTACCAACACTCCAGCTACCGGTATCTTTAGCGTAGCGAGCACCATACGTTTGATCAATGGTAGCGAGCCTTGGTGGTTCAGTAAAATACTTGTCTACATAATATCGAACTCGTTCAGGATATTGCTCCAAAAATTCTTGATATGCAGGGTTGGATGTGACAGTTTGTAGGTCTGCCTCAAGCTCTTCAAATGTTGGGATATCCTCATCGGAACTTGTCTCCTCAGCCTCTTCCCTTGGTTCAGCTTCAAAAACTTCATGGTCTTTAAGGAACTGTACTTGGGGTTTCATTTCTAGTATATCGACTTCGTCTTTGATTTGTTCAGCCTTTGGTTGTTGCTGGGGCTGCTGCTGCTGCTGCTGCTGCAGTGCTGCTGTGTTTTTAGATATTTCACTTAGGGGCTCAACAAGTAGTTTATATAAACGTTGCAGAGCATCATCATTCTCGGCTCTGTTAAGTTTAAGCATTAAATGTTTTTTTCGAATATTGTCAGCAAGTTGTAAAATCCTTTTCTTAACTTTTCGCTCTTCCTTACCCAACACTTCCATTGTGCTACAACTGGTCGGTGTTACCAGCCGGTCTAATCATTTGTTTGAGCGATACAGGTTGTGTGGTGGTTTAACATATACTGACTCCGTCACGGTACATGTCTTCTTATTTATCACGATATCCGTCTGTCTTGTTAGACAGCTGTGTGTTAGACAGCTGTGTGTTAGACAGCTGTGTGTTAGACAGCTGTGTGTTAGACAGCTGTGTGTTAGACAGCTGTGTGTTAGACAGCTGTATGACAGCTGTTAGACAGCTGTGTGTTAGACAGCTGTATGACAGCTGTTAGACAGCTGTATGACAGCTGTGTTAGACAGCTGTATGACAGCTGTTAGACAGCTGTATGACAGCTGTTAGACAGCTATATGACAGCTGTAAGACAGCTGTATGACAGCTGTATGGCAGCGGTTAGACAGCTGTATGACAGCTGTATGACAGTTGTTAGACAGCTGTATGACAGCTGTATGACAACTGTTAGACAGCTGTGTCATACAGCTGTATGACAGCTGTATGACAACTGTGTTAGACAGCTGACTGCCCTGTCTATCATTGTTGTGTTAGAATATCTATCGAATCCTTTTCTATATCGGCCTTTGTGTACATCGTTTTCCTTCACAATCACCAACACACCATACTTATTATCTTTCCAGCATTGGTAGCAGATAGTTTTAAATTGTTTAAAGTCCATATCGGTGGTCACATGATCGTCGTACACGTGTTTTAAATTGGTTTCATCTTGCTTGAATAACACAATAACATTGGTGTTGTCACGTACCAGATGTTTGGGTATTCGTGTATATGTTTGACAGAGATAGAATGAATCAATATTCTTATGTCTGCCCATACTGAAGTATGCTCTTATTTTATCTTGTTTGTCACAAGCTACATCATCAAATATAAACAGAGTTGTCCTTGGCATCTTCCGGATCTAATATTTCATCGTTTTCTCTATAAGGATAGTAACCAACACCTTTTGTTGCATTCATCACCTCCTTTAACATCTTGTATTTCGGTTGATACAGAGACTTTGAATACACATACACGTTATCAAATTTTAAACCGTTTGCTTCAAACAACAAACTCAGCATGACATTAGTTTTACCACACCCACTCGGACCACATATGATACAGCGAACGGTGTTTGGAAAGAGAGGACCATGCCTCAGTTGTTGTTGAGCTGTGTCCGTAACAACATCGTCTATATTTGTAATGGGTAAGGCAGAAGCGTGTTTGCTGGTACGCATCTTAACTTAAACTAAACTATATTTTATCGGGTGTGTATATATATGAATGCAAGTGAGACACCCAGTCAGTATGCATGTTGGTGTCACAGAGTGTGGGTTGTTATTAACAAAGACAGATACAGGTTTTGCTGAAACGTTGCGGGGCGTTACAAACACCATGAAAGTTAACAGAAAACTTGATGAGGGGCTTTATGTAATCAACTTGAAGCCAAAGAAGAAGGTTCCCTTTAAAAACATACTAAGTCTGATTGAGGAAGTTATAAAAGATAGAAACCTTATTCCAACAGCGAACGCCGTGTTTGATATAGCTCATACAATTGTTAGAAACATTGTTGGACGTAAGAATGTGCAGAAACCTCGAGTTATTCCAATACCTAAAAGCGGAGGCTTCCTTCCGCTGTTGCCTCTGATATTTGGTGGGCTGTCAGCACTAGGAGCTCTCGGTGGTGGTGCTGCAGGTATTGCCAAAGCCGTGAACGATGCCAAGTCTGCGAAACAGAAACTGGAGGAGGAAGAACGGCACAACAAAACAATGGAAGCCATCGCGATGGGTAGGAGAGGGAGTGGCTTGAAATTTAAGCCAAAATGCAAGAGACTGGGCAAAGGCATGTATCTCAAGAAACAGCGCTACGGTTATGGGTTGTATCTGCAAAAACCATTGCAATAAAAGACTCAAACAGTAGCCTGTGTGTATCAGTCATGGCGCACACCTTCGTGTTGAAAGACCGCAGCTCCCATCTGTCGTCAGACTACCATCCACCAATTGTTTTGGATGGTAATTATGCTGTTGCCTTGATAGGCTTTCACACCTACAACAACATACCCAACATCTATGAAGGTAAAAACAAATTTCATGTAAAAGAAGGAACCGGTTGGCGAACCATCACGATACCCACCGGTGCTTATGAAATAACACACTTGGAAGAGTTACTTCAAAATGAACTTGTTGGTGCTACAGCAACACACGAACAAAAGCAACAGGCTCTGATTCTGAGACCTAATCCGAACACCATCAAATGTAGACTAAAGTGTTATACAAATGTCAGTTTTGAATTTGATGGTTCGATTGGGCGAATGTTGGGCTTTTCAAAACAAGTTCTTCAGCCGGACACCTTTTATGAATCTGATTTACCTGTTGAAATAGTGGATGTTAGACAGATTCGCATAGAAACCAATATTGTGTCTGGTTCCTATTATAACGGACAACCCTCACATACGCTGTATGAGTTTGCTCCGATGGTTGATCCTGGCTACGCAATCGACATAGAACCTAAAAATTTAATTTACTTGCCGGTGAACAAGCAAGAGATTTCCAATATAAGCATCGACATCGTCGACCAAGATTCAGTTCCTGTCAACTTTCAAGGTGAAGAGGTGTCTGTTCGCTTGAAACTTATAAAAGTTGCTTAGTATGTTGGTCTTTAAGGATATAAAAGCAAGTGCATCTACCACAACAAATTCAGTTGAGTCAGACACGTCAAAGGGTACGCTTCGTCCCGATAATATTGAGGTCTTGAAAAGCCTGGGTTATCATGTCGTCAAAACTAGAAATATTCAAAGACCCCGTGTTTGATGATGCCATCGACCGAGAAGAGCTGCGCTCTTACTATTCACCAACTAAATCGTTTGGTAACAGCGATGAAATTGAAATAGCCATCAACCAACAAGATGCGTTCGTATGTCTGGCCGAGTCAGCTCTAATAATCGAAGGTGTTCTGGAACCTGTAGCAATCCAAAATGCCACTGGTGCTTGTTATCTGTCAAATAATGGAGGAGCAGCTCTGTTTGAATCCATGACCTATGAGTTAAATAACAAGGAAGTGGAACGAGTGCGAGACCCCTACACAACAACACTCATCAAAAGTCTGCTATCGTTCAGTAAGAATGAAGCCCAATCTCTTAGCAACGCCGGTCTGAATGTGTCGTCGGAGCACATCACCTTAAATGATAACAAGTTTCACATGCTCATACCTGTTTGGTTCCTCTTCAGTTTCTTTCATCATTTCAAAGGAGTTCTCTGTGGCAAACATACTTTCCGCTTTACAAGAAGTCGAAACGATTCCAACGGCTATTACAGCACAGGTACGGCACGAGCAAAAATTACCGTAACCAATATGTTTTTAAAGGTAAAACATGTCTTTCCCAATGATAAAATGAAATTGGAACTGATGGATAAAATAGCAAAAGACACCTCTATATTTCTCGCATACCGCAAATGGGACATATATGAGTTACCAGCACTCAGAGATATCAACAGAGATGTGTGGGCTGTTAAAACTGCAACCAACTTGGAAAGACCTCGATATGTGATTATAGCATTTCAAACAGATCGTAAGGACAACGTGAAGAAGAGGCCAGACTATTTCGATAACATTGGTATGTTGGACCTCCGAGTGTTTCTAAATTCAGAATGCTACCCTTATGAATCTATGAATATGGATTTTGAGAAATCGAAATATGCAGAAGCCTATAGCATGTATACAGATTTTCAAAAAAGCTTCTGCTATAAAAACATGTCGGAGCCTATCTTGAATTATGACGAGTTTAAAGACCGAGCTCTATTTGTGATTGACTGTCAGCACCAGAACGAGTCAATCAAGTCTTCAACGGTGGACATTAAGGTGGAGTTTATGAGTCACGCCAACTTCCCAAAGAATACGCGTGTTTATTGTTTGGTTATTCATGACAGTGTAATGGAATATAAACCTCTAACGGGTATCGTTAGAGCCATTATGTAATAATAGTATGTCATTTTATGTATCAATATGTACAACTTAATTAATCCTAATAAATTTTTATTGTATGTAAATCAGTTGTTTTATTTTTATTTTGTTGCTTTTTGATTAACCACTTTCTGTCTGTCAGTCTAAGCAAAGCCTTCGTGCAGTCATGACCTATGTGTGTGTGTGTTCTATGCTTTCAAACAACCCATTCAAGACCTCAACAGACGTTAGTGTGTGTTAAGCAGTGAAACAAGTATGACGTCTCTTGCTGTATGTAAGTACACTCTTATATTATTTACCAATATGTTTGCATTCAAACAATACTTATCAAACAATCCTCGTATATCAAAGTTTGGTTTTGTTGTTTTAAATCGAGTTTTGTTACTTGTGTTTTTTTTGATCACTCCCTATATAAATTCAGATTCATTCTAATAGGAAACACTAACATAAACAAACAAGCCTACATAAAACCCGGTCTCAGTTTTATTACCCATTAAACAAATTCATTAGCATATCTACATGTAAATACGTTTTGTTATTAATAGTTTACTTCAAACGTTTTTGTTTTTAGAATTTGATATTAGATATGTAAATTGGAACGTGTTTAAATATCTTTTTACTATAAAATATATACAATTGTTTTTAAAATTACAGTTCCTATTATATTCAAATTGGAATGTAATAGAGAGATACCATCTGCCCAAACACACACACACACTCATCAGCTTGATAAACTCGTTTTAAATTATCATATGTAACAGGTTTTGTTTTATATATACCACTGCGAACAAACTTTCACCGTGTGTCTGCATAGCATGATCGGTTTAGCGACGGGTATCCATCTGAGTAAGCTGTATGGTCGGGGTTCAAATCTAATTCAAATCTAATTTCAGGCGAATGCTTTTCTTTCAAATATCATATTTCAAATTACCCGCTATATATCTTCCTCATATATGTATGTGTGTGCTAAACCGAATGATTGTGTCCAACAGATCTCTCCCCTCGAGCTAGGGAATATTCTCCCACTCTACCAATTTACAAATAGAATGTTCCCTAGCTCGAGAAGAGTCAGATCTCTGGACATAACAGACACAAATTTTCGAATAAATTCAAATTTCCCGTCAAAAACGAAATACCCTAACAACTTCAATACAACACATCTTACCAACACAATAAACAACAGACAGCTGTCCTTAATAAACAAATACAAACATAACCTTAATAAACAAACAGATGATTGGTAATCAACACGCGTGCGAACATAACCTCAATAAACAAATACAAACATAACCTTAACAAACAGTCAGATGCTTGGTAATCGGTCTGTATACGAACACATGGAGACCTAACCCGACTTGTAGATATCTATGGAACATCTGACGTCATCAGACATAAGACAGTTAATACCTAACCTGACTTGTGGCTATAAGGGGTTGCCATCTTGGAACATCTGACGTCATCAGACAAAAGACAGTTCCATAGAGACCCGGGTTGCGGCTGTCTATGACAGGGTAGCCATCTTGGAACGCTTGTGACGTCATCTGACAGGTCTGACAACTGACAGATGACAGGTCAGCTGACATTTGACATCTGTCAACACAGGTCAGTGACATTTGACACATGTCAACTGTCACAGGTCAGAGCATGTGCCACACTCGCGCATGCGCAGAAAAAAAGTGGAGGGGGTGAGCCCAGGTGGCGCACTATCTACTTAAGTTTATTCTTCCAAAATCGTTCTTGTCGGTTACGAAAACGTTGCGATATATGGACAGCAATTTAGCCACTGCTTGCTTCTGTTGTGGAGAAACATTTCCACTAGCTTCTGCTAAGACATCGCGTAGATGTTCTGGAAGTGGTTCATCCAGGATGGACGAGGCTGGGTCTTCTTGGTTGTGGCAACGCCGTATGATGGTTACTGGCAAGAATGGAACCTTTGGAAATCTTCTGATCAAAGCTCTTAAGGTTGGCTACTCTGACAGCTGCCAGCTCTTGCTTGAATAAGAGTTTTACCGACTAGTAGAGCCTTCTTAAAAAGATTGTTGTCTTCTGGTTCTATAATACCCACCACTTGTCACGAAATGTCTCCAACTATCCTCACTGGGACAATACTTTCACTCTGGGCTCTCACACGACATCTTCTTTGGCCGTGACTTTTCGTCTCTTTTCCTGACCTCTTCATCTCTTTTTTTCTCGTTTCTTCTTTGGCGTTTTCGTCTCTTTTTCTCATTTCTTCTTTGGCTTATTCATCTCTTTTTCTAGCATCTTCTTTCATTTCTTTAATCAATTCCAATAGCTGGGCGTCCATATTGGTTGTTGCGCTCTGTGTCTTAGGTATAACGTACTTAAAGCTGGTACACAGTTTATTCCTGTTTCAAGAACACACCCAGTTATGAATTACTGCTGACACTGATCGTCCAGAGATTCTAGAAATTTCCACGTTGTTCAACGAATATTCTGGAAAATATTTCCACTAGCAGCTTGAAAATCCCACTTCTGACACCAGTTGTTACGTTCTACGGGGTTCTGGATTTGTTGATTAACAAAACACAGCTTTCCAAACTACTAATTTATTATTACCAACTATTTTCCAACACCAGTGTCAACTAAAATATTTCTCTTCTCTATTATTAAATGTCCATAGAACTATATTCCACTTTTGACACCAGTTGTGATGTTCTATGGGTTTCTGGATTTGCTGACTAACAAAACACAGCTTTTTAAACTACTATTTTATTACTACCAACTATTTTCAACACCAGTATCAACTAAAATATTTCTCTTCTCTATTATTAAATGTCCATAGAACTATATTCCACTATCGCCTTCTATGATCGCTCCTTATACACCAACATTTACTGTTGACTCGCTTAATACTCTATGATCACTTCTTTTACACCTCACTACTCAATACTGAACTAACTTACTCTGCGCACCGCTCGTCTATTTATACTGTCTATAGAGATCCTAGATGTTCTACACTATTCCACACTATATATATATATATATATATATATATATATATATATATATATATATATATATATATATATATATATATATATATATATATATATATATATATATATATATATCTCTTTTGTTCAGAATGAAATGAATAGTAATTTTAATTAAAATAAACGAAATATAGTCAGTTAATATAGTTCTTATGCGGAGCTTAGGTGTCAACCTGCGTCTATCTTAACGTCTTGAAGCGTGGTCAGTTACACAGGTTCATACGCGAGCACACATTCACTTTCGCAGACCAATCGTCCTTTCGTATAAGGGTCGGCCACACGCTGGCACATATAGCCACTTATACAGGGGCAACAAAGAAAATGTCACAAAGCAGGAACATGCCCCCCGCCTTGAAATGCCTGCGTGTCAAAATAGAGTGAGTTAATTCTCCATTGGAAGTGGACATATTTTGGCAAAGCTTCTTTTTGCCAAACCGGACGAAGTGTGTAAAGTTGCCACTCAGCTGACTCCATCAGTCCCAGGATGCACCATTACTACTCGGCCAGGCTTCCATTGTAGAGGGGAGGTGTGGTCATTGATGAGAACCAGCATATTCTCCTTAAGCGAGTGTTGATTTAATCTCCATTTTTTGCACTGTTGGAGTTCGGATATGTATTCTTTGTTCCAGCGAGTCCAAAAATGCTGTTTTATTTGTAATAAATGTTGAAATAAATTTAATGGCCCTGGATTTTCTTTCATTAAGTTGACCTCCGGAACTTGGTGTGAGGGCAAGTAGGTCCAAAGGACTGGACGATAGGGCTGAGATAGGTCTGGAATTAAGCACTGCTTCAATCTGCACAAGTAATGTATAAAAATGTTCAAAAGCTAATACAGTGTTACCCAAAACGGGTTTAAGATGGTGCTTGGTGCTTTTAATTCGGGCTTCCCACTAACCACCAAAGTGCGGAGAGTGAGGAGGAATACATTTCCAATCAATTCCCTCCTGAAGGAAAATCTCTACCAAATCGTCTTTTCTTTCCTCGATAAACCCGCCTAAGTCTTTTAACTCCGAGCTAGCAGACATGAAGTTAGGTCCATTATCTGAAAATACTAGCGAGGGTTTCCCTCTTCTTGAAACAAACCTGTGAAGAGCTAACAAAAATGCGTCTTTAGTAAGGCTGGTAACCAACTCTAAATGGATAGCCTTGGTCGCAAAACACACGAAGAGACATGTGTATGCATTAATAGTCTTGCAACCACGCCCTGGTTTGTCCTTTATTTGATAAGGTCCACCGTAATCGACGCCTGTGATTTCAAAAGGAAATCCTGGCCTTATGCGCTGCTCAGGTAAGTTACCCATTATGGGCTGTAATGGTGCAGCATTGTGTCTAAAACATATCATACAATTTCTTACGATATGCCTCGCGACACACCTACCAGACATTACCCAAAATAGTTCTCTTAAACTTGACAACAGTTGCTGGGGACCAGCATGCAGTAAACGGTGATGCTCATCAGCAAACAGTAGTTTGGCTAATTTGTGTTTATGTGATAAAACGATTGGGTGTTTTTTCTCAAAAGTATATTCAAAATTTTGTAATCGTCCGCCTACCCGCATGACGCCATGTTGGTCTAAAAAGGGGTTAAGACTTAGAACTTTGCTGCCATGATGCAGCTGTTTGCTTTCTTTTAAACTAGATAATTCTCCTGAAAAAGAATAATTCTGTGCAATTTTGACAAGTTAGTGAAGTGCCAGGTCCAGCTCAACTTTTGATAGAGGGTCAAACACGCGATTTTTCTCTAAACTGCAGCAATTATTTTTAAATCGCAATATTAACAGTGTAATTCGGATTAACCTTGTCAAATGTGAGTACCTTTTAAAGATGTTAAAAGCTTCCTCAGAAGACGACAGAAAGCCGTGTCACCTTTTGTTTCGTTGATTGAAACGTAAATGTTTTTTTGGCCATTTGGTCTCGTCTTCCTTTAGCCATTTTGGCCCAAACCACCAAGTACTTAAATCTTGCAATAGGCTGGGCTTTATGCCCCGTGATAAGTAATCAGCGGGGTTATCGTTTGTAGGAACATGCCTCCAGCTGCCAGAGTTTGTTATTTCTTGTATATCTGTGACCTGGTTTCCTACAAATGTCTTTAATTTATTTGGCGAAGTTTTCAACCAGGTTAGCACGATGGTTGAATCAGACCAAAATACTCTGGTATTTATTTTCAGTCTTAGTGCTTTAGTTAATTTATTGGCAAGTCTTGCTAGGATTAGTGCGCCTGACAGTTCCTAGCGTGGCAAAGTTGTCGTTCTTAGTGGTGCTAGTTTTGTTTTCAAGCAAAGAAGATGAATTGCCACTTGACTGTTTACATCTATGGATCTAAGGTAGATGCAACCACCGTATGCACACTCAGAAGCGTCAGAATCCGTGTAATTCTATTCTTATGGTGTTTGGACATAATGCTGGTCATTCTATTCTCAGTTCGTTTAGTAGTGGAAGTTCCTTTCTGAGGCCCGCCCACATATTATGCATGTGAAATGGCACGGCTTCGTCGCAAGAAAGTTTTTCCAACGGAATTTTTTGAAGAAGGATCTTTGCAGTTATGACACGGGCTTAAGAGACCTATGGGATCAAACACTTGCGAAATATTTGAGAGACTACTGCGCTTAGTAGTCGTTGGTTGCCCTGATGCCTTGCTTACCTTATACATGAGTTGATCTGAGGATGGTGACCAAGTTAGTCCTAACGTTTTTGTATTTTCATTTTCTCCGAAATTGATTATCTTTGTATTTGCCTCCTTTTCAGCTTTCATGTATTTCAATACGTCGTTGTTGTTGGAGTATATTTTACGTAGTTCAAAACATCCCTGCAACAAGATGTCCTTTACGCCCTTTAACAGTGATGCGGCCTCTTCTACAGTTTTCGTGCCTGACAAGAGATCATCTACGTGAAAGTCAGACTGCATAATATCTGCTATTTCCGCTAAAAGGTGTGTATTCTCTTTGGCCTTATGGCCAAAAAGCAGGCTGGCGTAGTACCGTAGGTTACTGTATTGAGCTCCTATACTGATATAGGATCTGTTGTATTATACCTCCCAAGAATTCGTTGCAATGATCGTTGTTATGGGTTGACTAACGCCAGCAATAGTAGGCACACAAAGCAGTAAATTGTTCAAGGAAAAACCTGTGGTGGTAGGAGTCGAAGCATCAAAGACAACCCTCAATTTCGTGGTTAGGCGTTTTTTGCCGAAGAACTGCGTGGTGCGGCATGTAATAACAAACTTCCTTGTCGTCTACCTTTTCCAGCCTCTTCATATGGCTTAGTGTTTCATACTCTTTAATGAAATCCATGTATTGTCTTCTTAATTCGTTGTTTGATTCTAACTTTTTCTCCAAAGTAAGAAAACGCCTTTTAGCCTGATCATATGACTCTCCCAGTCTTTCTGGGTTACCTTGAAGTGGCAATGTGACTTGAAATCTACCTTCAGCAGTACGTTTCATAGTTTTTAGAAAGTGGTATTCGCATGCTTGTTCTTTTGAAAGTAGTTTCTTCGTTGTGCATTCTTCCATTTCCTAAAATAATTGTAACTGTCGCTGGATGTCTAAGGTTTGACTGAAGTTACAACTACTTAAACTTTGAGCTGCTGCTTTTACCGGTCCTGCCAAAATCCAACTGAACCTTATCTTTTGTAAAACTGGTTTGCCTTTTCCTAAGCAAATTCGACCAATGCAGATTAAATTCCAAAATAAATCAGCGCCTATTAACAACTCGACCGGTTGTGGTTTAGAGAATTCAGGATCTGCTAACTTTATGTTTTTTGGAATTACAAGGTGGTTGTCGATAATAGTGCTGGGTATGTTTCCCGTTATTTGTGGTAAGATAAAACAGGAGAGCTTGGTGGTAAACGCATTGTGCAACGACTGTTACAGTATGTTGACACTACAGCATGATTTTATCGTTGACATCGTATGATTCAGTCCGCTAACAGAAATTTCACAATCGTCAGTTCGTAAACCAAGACGATCACACAGGGCTTTTGATATGAAACTTGACTGAGACCCACTATCTAACAGTGCTCGGACTGTGTGCTCTGTTTTATTACAATCTAGTATTTGTATGTAAGCTCTTGAAAGTAACACGTGTTCAGTTAGGCTGCAAGCAAAAAGTACAACCTGATTTGTACTTGCATTAGTTAAGCTGATTGCATCCGTGTTTTCAACATTAGTCGTTGGTGTCCTAACATCGTTTATTTCCTTATTTCTGTGAATTAAGGTGTGATGTTTTGCATTGCATTTTTTACAAAGACCTCGTCTGCATACTTTACTGTGATGTCCAGGGCACAAACAGTTTAGACACAGCATCAGCGATTTTATTTTATCTACACGATCGCTAATCTCGAGTTTGCAAAACTCTTCTGGACAATTTTGAATATAGTGACTATTGCGGCAAATAATGCACTTTTGCCAGTGATTCGGGGTTTCTGTAGAAAGAAAAGCTTTTGTGTTGAACTTACGTTTTTCAAATCATGGTTGGTTACTTTCTAGCGTTTCAAGTAAATCGTTTCTTGATTTCAAAAATGTTTTTAAATCGCTTAGTGCAGGCACGTCTTTATTTATTTTGTAGCTTTCCCACTCACGACCAGTTGATGCATCTAGTTTAGTACTAATTAAATAAACCACTAAAGTATCCCATTGACTTGTGGATTGATCTAACTGCTCCAGAGAGCGTAAGTTTTTTGATACGATATTGATTAGTTTTTCAGTCGATTCTCTGCTTACTGGTTCAATGCTAAATAATGCCTTCACGTGATTGTGAACCAGGAACCATGTATTATTATATCACTCTAAAAGTGTATTCCATGCTATTTCGTAATGATTTGCTGAAAACTCTCATGACTTAATTATCTGAGCAGCGTTACCTTCTAAAGCTGCTCTCAGATAATGGAACTTTTGTATTTCTGTAATGCTACTGTTTTTATTTATTAACGATTCATAAGTGTCTCTAAACGCTAACCAATTCTGAAAGGACCCGTCAAACTTAGGCAGCTGTATCGTAGGAAGTTTGATGGAATTATTTAATCGATTACCTGAATTTACAGGGGAGATGAAGCGTTCTGAGGACGTGGATGACGTGTGTAAATCACATGTCTTTATTTGACTATTAAGTCACTTTTTTGCGATAGCTATTTGATTGTAATAAGTTTTTTCAAAGGTTTGACGTTTGAAAAACTGCTCATTCTCGTCCTCAGTTTCTTCTTCAATCACTCCTTGTAGCGTATCAAACTCGTCTAACAAATTTTCAAATCTAAGAAGTCTTTGTTCTATGTCAATTGTGTCCTAATCTGTTTTTTCTGATTTCTCATTTATTTCCTTCAAAATATTAGTAAATATCGCCACTTTAGGTTTAACTGCACCTCTTTGTCTTTTAAGTGTTTCTAATTCTTTATTCGACATTTTAGATAGCAACAATTAATTAAATTAAGTAAAATGTACCCAATTAATATTGCGTTTATAAAGTACCATTATTCTTCTAAAAATAGAACGGATGAATGCCTCAAAATAATCAATACTTTAATACGTTAAAGACCTTTAAGAGGTAGAAATTCATGTGCAAAGAATGAATAAATGCTTGTAAATTCAGGGAAATATAAGAAATAGATATATAAAAAAAGGAACAAAGGATTGTCTCACTTGCTCTGGTAAGGCGAATGATGTCACCTACTGTTACAGCCGAGTGGCTAATCTCATCCTTGTATTGTAGCGGTGCTTCTTTCAATTATGTTCCGGGCTGCAGGACTGCATTGGCTTCTTACGTCAGGCAACTGGATCTGGGGAGTGCTTGAGTAGGTATAGATGGGGAGTTCTAAGACCTCCGCCAGGTTCTGCGCATGCGTGTGACGTCACAGTGACGAAACAAGATAGCAGGTTGGATAGAGAGAGAGAGACAAGAGCTCTAACCTGAGATGACGTAACCCAAGATGGCCGATCGGAAGTGAGAAATCTGGTGAGTTTGTAGTCAAAGTGATAAAACAAAGATGGTGGATGGATAGAGAGAGAAAAGAGATTTTTAATGAGAGGACGTAATTCAAGATGGCCGACCCTAAGTGAAAAATCTGGGAAATTTGTATTTTTAAAAGACATTCAGACTAACCTATCAAGATAAGAGAGCCCACCATTTTGGTTTTTGTGAAAATGACTCAAAAAATATGGCTGACAGCGCAGGCGCAAACCAACTTTTTTACCCATGTGTGGGGTATCACCGTACTCGTCTAGACGAGTGGAATTCAAATATGACATTTGCGCATGCGCAAACTGAAAAATTTGACTTTCGAGTAAGAGAACACATGTGGGGTATCATTCCACTCGTCTCGATGAGGGGAGATAAAATATTTATTTATTTATTTATTATATATATATATATATATATATATATATATATATATATATATATATATATATATATATACACATATATATATATATATATATATATATATATATATATATATATATATATATATATATATATATATATATATCTGAATTCCTGTCGAGACTTGTATGTGACCTCGGTAGACTGGCCAGTGTTATCGTTGACCACGTTTCAACTCTTATTTCCAGTGTCAGCGTTCCTTAGGTTGATGAAAATAGTGTAAAATAAAACAACTGATTTAAATACAATCAATTTATTGGGATCAAATTACAAAATTTACATATTAAATTATTACACAATAGCTCTTACAATACCAGTTAGAGGTTTATATTCAAATACACAATAATGAATAACTAAACAGTAAGCTCTAGTTCTATTTGAAAAAATTGTCTTTACTCATAAACTCCACCTTGATGTCCACTGTTGAAGATTTGATTGACTCATTCTGGTGCTGACAATCGATTACAAATAGAGCTCGGTCTTTATACTCATTATAATTTAAGAGGCTGTGACATGTTTTTATAACAGAAACTTTTTTGAAAATCTGTATACATCTGGTAGGCCCCAGCATATTTAGATTTGTCGAAATCCATATTCATAGATTCATAAGGGTAGCATTCTGAATTTAGGAACACTCGTAGATCTACCATACCAATGTTATCGAAAAAGTCACCTTTCTTGCTTACATTGTGTTTTCGATCTGTTTGAAATGGTACAATCATATGTCTAGGTCTTTCTAGGTTGGTTGCAGTTTTAACAGACCATACATCTTTATTAATATCTCTGAATGATGGTAGCTCATATATGTCCCATTTGCGATATGCGAAAAAGATAGATGTGTCTTTTGTAATTTTATCAATCAGTTCCAACTTCATTTTATCATTTGAAAATACATGTTTTGCTTTTAAAAACATGTTGGTTACAGTAATTTTCGATCTTGCTGTACCAGTACTGTAATAGCGGTTGGCATCATTTCTTGTAAATCGGAAAGTATGTTTACCACAGAGAACTCCTTTAAAGTGATGGAAGAAACTGAAGAAGAACCAAATAGGTATGAGCATGTGAAACTTGTTGTCGTTTAAGGTGATAGAATCTGACGATACATTCAGTCCAGCATTGCTAAGAGATTTGGCTTCATTCTTGCTAAATGAAAGCAGGCGTTTGATGGTAGTTATGGTGTATGGGTCTCATACTCGTTCCACTTCCTTGTTATTTAATTCATAGGTCATTGATTCAAACAGAGCTGCTCCTCCATTATTTGACATATAACACTCAACAACAGTTATTTGTATTGCTAGAGG
This sequence comes from Tillus elongatus, assembly GCA_964006375.1. NCBI lineage: Eukaryota > Metazoa > Arthropoda > Insecta > Coleoptera > Cleridae > Tillus > Tillus elongatus. The sequence continues at coordinate 39,577,777 of OZ023270.1, forward strand.
TTCCAGAGTACCTCCGATTATTAGAGCTGATTCTGCCAGACATATGAAAGCATCTTGCTGATTGATATTTATTTCGACTTCATCACTGTTACCAAATGATTTGGTTGGTGAATAGTAAGACCGAAGTTCTCGATCGAGGAATCGTCAAACTCCGGGTTTTTGAATATTTCTAGTTTTGATGACATGATAACCAAGACTTTTAAGGAATTCAATATTATCAGAACGAAGTGTACGCTTTGAAGTGGTTGACTCTACTGAACTTGTCTTGGTAGATCCACTTGCTTTTATATCCTTAAAGACTAGCATTCTAAGCAATCCTTTTAAGTTCCAAGCGAACATACACCTCTTCACCTTGAAAGTTTACAGGAACTGAATCTTGGTTCACGATGTCAATGCTTATATTTGAAATCTCTTGCTTCTTCACTGGTAGATAAATTAGATTCTTAGGTTATATATCCAGGATCAACCATCGGTTCAAACTCATATAACGTATCTCAAGGTTTTCCGTTATAGTAGGAACCAGACACAATATTAGTTTCTATGTGAATCTGTTTAACATCCACTATTTCAACCAGTAAATCAGATTCATGGAAGATACATGGTTGAAGAACTTGTTTTGAAAATCCCAGCATTCGCCCAATCGACTCATCAGCTTTAAAATTGATACTTGTGTAACACTTTATTTCACATCTAATGGTATTCGAAGTAGGTCTCCGAATCAAAGCTAACTGCTTTTGTTCGCGTGTTGCTGTAGCACCAACAAGATCATTTTGAAGTAAGTTTTCCAAATGTGTTATTTCATATGCACCGGTGGGTATCGTGATGGTTCTCCAAGTAGCTCCTTCTTACATAAAATTTGTTTTTACCTTCATATATGTTAGGTATGTTGTTGTATGTGTAAAAGCCTATCAAAGCAACAGCATAATTACCACCCGTATCCAATTCAATTGGTGGATTATAGTCTGTTGACAGATGGCTGCGATCTTTCAACGCGAAGGGTTGCGACATGACTGAAACACAGAGGCTACTGTTTGAGTCTTTTATTTAAAAATTCTAAACATAACTGACCACATTTATAAGTATTATATTTCTGATACACATCATAATTATATAATATAGAACAGTCTCTAAGGTAACGTTGCAACTCGGCTGGTCGCTTCAAGTTTCCATACGAATCTAAGCACTCTGCGGTGTCACCACGTTTCTTAACTGCAACCCAATGACTACCATGCTCCTTGTTGGTTTGTAAATTCATGATGAATGACTCATTCTTACGTGGACCATTTGGTGGTAGAGCATCTCGCATGTATACACCTTTAAAATATGGGATTTTCATTTAACCAGAAAATTTCACAAGATCTACATTTGTTTGATGTCTTGCTGGTAAACATCTTATTCGTTTTTTGGATTTTGCAGATAGAACCCATAGCAGCTACGCTGCTTCATTTTTTAAATTTTAATTTTAAACCACTACCTCTTTTACCCATAGCGATAGCCTCCATTGTTTTGTTATGACGTTCTTCTTCTTCCAGTGTATGTTTGGCTGCCTTAGCATCGTTAACTGCCTTAGCAATACCAGCAGCACCACCACCCAGAGCACCTAGTACTGACAGGCTACCAAAAATCAACGGTAGCGGTGGAAGGAATCCTCCGCTCTTAGGTATTGGAAAAACTCGAGGTTTCTGTACATTGTTACGCCCACCAATTTTTCTAACGATTGCATGAGCGATATCAAACACAGCTTTCTCTGTTGGGATAAGGTTTCTATCTTTTACAACTTCTCCAATCAGACTTATGTTTTTAAAGGGAACTTTCTTCTTTGGTTTTGAGTTGATTACATCAAGACCCATAGCAAGCTTTCTTTTAACTTTCATGGTGTTTGTAACGCTCCAAGCAGCTAACCTTTCACCAAAACTTGCATCCTTCGACTTTACTCTCTCCCAAGCTCGGTTTTTCAACACCTCGTCGGCTCAATGTCTATCACTTAACTCTTTTGATTGAGAGTAAGCGATGTTGTGCTCTCGACAAGCATAATCTAGGGGTGATGCCTTGATCACCTCTAGCCAGACCTTTAAGTTTAATACCCGGACCACAAAACTGATAACCAGGTATGTGTAACTCAACAGGTAGCTTACTAATAGTTGTGTTTACAAGACCTTCACCCTGTGACACCAACATTGATACTGACTGTATGACTCACATGCATCTCTATATATTTATACTTACTGAAAAAATACGGTTTAGTTTAAGTCAAGATGTGTACCATCAAACACGCTTCTACCTTACCTATTACAACTATAAATAATACATCCTCAGAACAACAATGAAGGCATGGTCCTCTCTTTCCAAACACCGTTAGATGTATCATATGTGGTCCTAGTGGGTGTGGTAAAACAAATGTTATGTTAAGTTTATTGTTTGAACAGAACGGTGTAAAGTTTGATAACGTGTATGTGTATTCAAAGTCTTTATACCAACCCAAATACAAGATGTTACAAAAGGTGCTGGATGCTGCAGAAGGCGTTGGTTATTATCCATATAGTGAAAACAATGAAATAGACCTGGCAGATGCCTTGGACAACTCTGTGTTTATATTCGATGATGTAGCTTGTAACAAACAATATAAAATGAGAGCATACTTTAATATGGGAAGACACAAGAATATGGATTCATTCTATCTCTGTCAAACATATACTCAAATACCCAAACATCTGATATGTGATAACGCTAACATTTTAATTCTCTTCAAACAAGATGAAGCCAATTTAAAACATGTGTACAACTAGCATGTGACCACTGATATCGACTTTAAACAATTTAAAAATATATGCTGTCACTGCTGGAAAGACAATAAATATGGTGTGTTGGTGATTGTAAAAGAAAATGATGTACATAAAGGCAGATATAGAAAAGGATTCGATAGCTATATATTAATATAATTGGTTACAACCAACTACAACAGCTGTCATACATATGTCATGCAGCTGTCTAACATCTGTCATACAGCAGCGGCCATACAGCTGTCTGTCCTGTTAGACAGCTGTCTGTCCTGCTAGGCAGCTGTCTGTCCTGCCAGACAGCTGTCTGTCCTGTCTGTTCTGTCTCTCCAACAGCGGTCATGTTAGGCAACTAACGAAAGATAAGGAGGCAGACAACCAACTTAAAGCTAGTATATTATAAACCACCAAACTGTTTGTATCTGTTCACACGATATCCAACTAGGTTAGGTTAGGTTAGGTTTGAATGTGAGTGGTCCATATCGGTCCCTCCACCGCGACCATAAGGTCTATTGTGGCTCACGCCTAATGTCTATATTTCGCCCAACAAATCCAGCCTCCTACAGAGGTCGATAACCTTTGTGGGCGAAAGTTGATCCAGATCCTCTGGAGCAAGCTTTACCTTGCCAAAGAGCAGGTGTCTAGTACTGTCCGCTGCCGGACAGGAACACAGCACGTGCTCTGCTGTCTCGTCATTCTCCATACACAGCCGGCACTCGGTCTCCTGACCGACCCCAATACGGTGCATGTGATGCCGCAAGCGGCAGTGTCCTGTATACAGGCCGACTAGAGTACTCAGTTGTTGTCTGTTCATCTCTAGAAGTTTCTTAGCCCTTGACTCAGACAGGCCATTTATGAAGGCCTTAGAGTGAGCTAATCCTGGAAGATTTTGCCAATATTGGATTGTCATTCTTTCCGTCCAGGTCTTTAAGGTGCGTTTTGCTGTGCAAGATGTTATTCCCAGCACCGGTTCTGGTGTGACAAAGTCACTCTGGGCACCACTCCTGGCCAGCGCGTCGGCCGCAACGTTGCCATCATGGTCCGAGTGACCCGGTATCCAGACCAGCGACACCTCATTACAGCTGCCCAATTCGTTAAGGGCAGATTTGCAACTCCATACCGTCTTTGAATTACACTGGTAGGAACCAAGAGCCTTTATTGCAGCTTGGCTATCTGCATATATCTTTATCGATTTGTTTGTGCACAGGTTTTTTATACTTTCCCTTGCACACATCTTGATGGCATACACTTCTGCCTGGTGTATGGTTGCGTACTTGCCGAGGCTAGCTGATAGTCTAGCATCGGTGCTGCCCCCATATGCGCCGGCTCCTACTCCCATATTGGTTTTGGAGCCGTCAGAGTACCAGCAGAGGTCCGCTCTCAACAGGGTCGTTTGGTTCCGGTCCCAGTCCTCCCTTTCCGGGAGGACGATCTTGAAAGACAGATCTCTGCTGAATTTTGTAGGCATCAAGTCTGAGACCATTCCCAGAATCCTGTGACAATCATTGTCATCAAGGAGACCGGACCTTCCCAGACTGACTTCCCTCGGCATGTTATCTGCCGTTTGTTTTAGTCTGTACGTTGTCCACCTCGCCACCCTCTCCAACCATATGTGAAGTGGGGGAATATTGAGGAGGACCTCCAGAGCGGCTGTTGGTGCGGTGCTTATCGCTCCCGTTATCATCAGACAAGCTTGTCTCTGTAGATGAGCCAGTTTGGCCCTCGCGATACCACGAAGTACCTTAGTTCACCAAACTATGGCTCCATATGGTATCATTGGCCTGATAACTACTACATAGAGCCAGTACATCTGTTGAGGGTTTGTTCCCCAGTTGTTACCACAGATTCTCCGGCAGGTCCACAGGGACATTTTAGCCCTGCGGATAACATTTTCTAACTGTATGTCCCAGTTGCTTGGTCCGAAATTGGAATGGTTTCCCCCATAAGAATAGGTGGTTTTAATTTGTCCAACCTTCTTCTTTTGGTAAAAGGAACAATGATCGTTTTGCGGGGGTTCACAGACATCTGTTCCCTCCGGTACCAATCATTGATTACATTTAGTGCCTCTTGAAGAGTACTTGCCAGTTCCTCCTCAGATTTGCCTCTAACCATTATGACAAAATCATCAGCATACGCTTGGACCTTAACCTCCCAGAGTCCGAGGATAGCCAGCAAATTGTCCACAAAGAGGGACCACAGCAGGGGGGATAGAACGCCCCCCTGAGGACACCCCCTCGCAGCCCTGACGCCGACCACATCTCCCCGCAACGAGGTAATAATGGTCCGATTGTGCAGCATGTTTCCGATCCAGCCACAGATGGTAGGTTCCACCCCCCTAGCGATAGTGGCCTCGTAGAGGGAGATCGTTAATGCACTATTAAATGCTCCTTCGATGTCGAGAAATGCCGCCACCGCAACCTCTCCATTTTCCAGAGAGTGTGTGATCTTCTCGACGAGGTTATTGAGCGCTAACTCAGTTGATTTGCCAGTTTGATAGGCATACTGGTGGGTATTTAGGGGGTTATTGGGTAAGATGTTCCCCCTAATGTGTCCGTCCAGTATTTTTTCCAATCCCTTCAGGAGGAATGATGTAATACTGAGAGGTCTCAGTGATACCGGAGGTCCTTACGTCCCAATTTGGGAATGTAAAGCCCCCTAACCACCGTCCAGCTGGATGGAATGTAGTTCCAGGCCAGACTGGCTCTGTACAGCCTGATAAGGTGAGGTAGGAGAATCTCCAGTCCCTTTTGTAGTAGGACCGGTACCACCCCATCCTCCCCTGGCGACTTGAATGGCTGGAAATGATTCACAGCACACTCCACTGCCGAGGCCGTAACTATTCGCTGAGCAACCCGCCAGTCCCCCCCATGAGGGAGTTTAAATCGTCCCTCAGCCGGTAGGACCTCTCCGTTGCTCAGGATCAGACAATCTGGGAAGTTTGTGTGTGCTAAGAGTTTCTTTCCGAGATTCAGTAAAGGAACCATCTGGTCGTTTTATCGATCCCAGATCCTGAACACGGTCGCGTGAGAGAATCCTGTGGATTCTGGCGCTGCTGGGCATATTATTAATGTCCCTGCAGAACCTACTCCAGGACTCCCTCTTAGCGTTCCTAATCTCTTTGTTATAGTGTGTTAGAGCGGTTTTATATTGCTTCCAGTTGCCTGTAGTCTTAGCACGATTGAAGAGACATCTAACTTCCCTTCGTAGTTTATTGAGGTTATTATTCCACCAAGTAGACCCCGACTGTCTCCTTGACCTTAGTGGACAGTTTTCGTAATATGCAGAGACAACAGCTTCCCTAACCTGTTCAGCCGCAATCTCAATCTCATCACGATCCCTCACTGTGGGGATAGCGGACCCAAGTCCGGCGGCGAGGGACTGTTTGTACCCCTCCCAATCCGTCCTTCTCGGGTCGCGATACTCCACCACAGGTCTAGGGCCTGTTACAATCTCAAATAGGATATGGGCATGGTCAGAACATGAGGGTTCAGACGACACCCTCCATTTGAGAATTTTTGAGCTCAAAAGCCTTGAGCTGATCGTGAGATCTAAAACCTCTCTCCGATTAGCTGTAAGAAAGGTGGGTTCCGAGTCTGTGTTGTTGACAACCAGCTCCTCCCCTAAAATGTATTCAAATAGTGATTCACCTCGTCTGTTAGTGTCCGTGCTCCCCCAAGCCAAGTAATGGGAGTTCGCATCACACCCCATTACAAGGTGATAGTTGTTCCTCTTGCAGTAGGCGATCAATTTCCGCACCTCTGCTGGAGGTGGTTGTTCTGCATCTCTGTCTCCAGGGAAATAGGCCGAACAGGCCACTACTTCCAGCCTGGTCCCTCCGGATGTGATCATGAGATGGATGGGTGCCATGTCCTTGGTGCAGTATTCTGAAAGTGTAAAATACTGCAAGTTGTTTCTGATCCAGATACAGGCCCTGGGGTTGGTACCAGTGCCCACCTCTACTATCTTACCAGAAGTGTTACCCAGCCCTTTAGTTCGTTCCAAATTGGCGGTCCAGGGCTCTTGGAGAAGAGCAATATCTATTTGCTCTTCCTTTAATTTCATGCTAAGGAGGTATGTCGCAGCCTTAGCATGTTGCAAATTAGCTTGAATGCACCTTATGTTGGTGGGCATGGGGGTAGGAATATAGGTGTGTATAAAGGATAAAGGAGTAGGTTAAGGAGCTCGAAAGGAAAGGGATTTATGGTGCAGGTTCCTCCTCCTTTTTAGAAGCTCGATTACCAAGCTTCTAATAGGAGGGTCTACCTTTGGTAGTCGTCCTAGGGGCGGACTTTCCTTTCCCCTGTTGTTTCCCTCTGGAGGTTCCAGTGGAAGGTTGAATCCTGCCATCTCCTCTATTGGGTCTGTGTAAGTCGTGTCCATGTTTGGTCCCACGAGCAGCAAGGGAAAATAAACCTCCATGGAAGAGCCCCGCATCCCATGAAGAGGCATTTACACAGGGAGGTCGCCCGGTTTCCCTGGGGAGGGTTAACATTAGCGACAGAATTACCATCCTGCCAATGCCCGGCCATATCGGCCAGAAGCATCATCGCTTCGGCACCAACCCGCCAACGACCCTGCGATGTGGGTTTTTATAGAGGACTCTCCTCGCAATGCCGGCCAATTAAGGCAAGCATTCCCGGCCCTCCTAAGACATGACTAGGTAGGGTTACGGTTTGGTTAGTTCATTTAGTTCACGTCTAATAGTAGACGCTATCCAGGGTGCACCACGGGGAGGTGAACTAACTTTACACCCCATGCCATATCCAACTAAGTTCAGCGAGATTGAGGTGATGGGTAAACAAGAGAGAAAAATTAAGAAAAAGATTTTACAACTTGCTGAAAACATTCGAAAAAAACATTTAATGCTTTAGCTTGGCAGAGCTAAGAATGATGAAGCTCTGCAACATTTATATAAACCAATTGTTGAACCACTCACTGAAATATCTAAAAACACATCAACACTTAAACTGCAGCCAACAACCGAACAAATCAAAGAAGAAGCGGTACTAGAAACCAAACCCAAAGTCGAGTTCCTTGAAGACCATGAAGTTTTTGAAGCCGAACCAGGGGTGGAGACAAGTTCCGATGGGGATACCCCAACATTTGAAGAGCTTGAGGCAGATCTACAAATTATCACAACCGCACCAGCATATCGAGAATTTTTGGAGCAATATCCTAAACGAATTCAATATTATGTAGACAAGTATTTACTAAACCACTGAGACTTGCTACCACTGATCAAACGTATGGTGCTCGCTACGTAAAGATACTGGTAGCTGGAGTTGTGGCAACAAACACTTGGACTTTACTGATGATGACATTCGACTGGGTCAAAGGAGATATCCGCAAACACCAGGTCAGCTAGAATTGATATTTATGAAAAGACCTAGGGGGTATACTTATGACGATCTTCAACACTATAAAGATGTTCTGGAATCAATTAGTGTTCATAAAATTAACCACGATCCTAATGCACGAACCAAAGGTTGTACCTTGGAAAAGTATCTGAGTCTAATAAAACCAATTATAAATCCACGATGGTGAAGATCTTCAACTCCTCACGGTTTTGGTTACGACACACATCTTAACGAAAATCAAAAAACCGAACCTAGAGCTCAGAATGTCAGTGATAGAAAAAGCAGCACTAACAACTATATGATGCAAAATAACAAACAAATAGAATATGTGTATTGGGATGACATAAATGAGTTGGTTGATAGACTTAAACTTTTAGTGGCTTCTCAAGTTGCTGGTAATAATGCTCATAAAACAATCATTGAAGAACTGAAGGAAGCTGATGTTATCGCCTAGTAAACCTACATATATACCATACATGCCTGCCTATTGCTTAGTATAAAAATGTCTATCGATAAGTTCGGACGTTCCCAGTCCAATAAACGTTTTGAGTTAAAAATTATTGAAAGAGATTTTTCCAGGAACCACAAGCAGTGATTTTGATTTGCAAAACCACAGATTATGCAACGTCGCTGATCCAGTGGATCCAACAGACGGTGTAAATAAAAAATTTGTTGATACACGGATAGATGACTATCAGCAGAACAAAGATGAGGTAACACAAAGAATAATTGCCATACTACTTGAAGCTGTGCACAAGCCAGAATTGGAAGATTTGAAAAACGAATTTGAAAGCAAATTGAAATATTTAACCAAGAACACAACTGCTCAAGTTTTAAAAGATATTGACCTATCGAAGAATAACAAGTTGAAGAAGAAGCTGGGTGAAATAGACAACAAACTTTGCATGGCAAGTGGATACTTCTTAATCCAACATCACCATGAAACGCAAAACAGTTGAACCATCTGATGCTAAAAAGCAAGTAATAAATGAGTTGTACACACCAGCAAGAATAAATTTTAAATGCAGACGTACCATAATCAAAGGTTTAGATGACTTGTGGCAGATTGATTTAGCTGAGTTTACAGACTATCATCGAGAAAACTCTGGTTACAAGTACATTTTAGTGGTTATCAATTGTTTTTCAAAGTATGTGTGGACTCGCCCACTTAAATCAAAAAATGCTGAAGAGGTGACTAAAGCTATGGCTGATATTTTAGCTAATAGTACACCTCCTACCAACATCCAGTCTGATCTCGGTAAGGAGTTTTACAACTCCAAATTTAACGCGTTAATGAAAAAATGCAACATCAATCACTACAGCACACTAGTGTGAAGAAGGCTGCAGTAGTGGAAAGAGTCATATGTACCTTAAAAGAGAAAATATATAAAAACTTTAACTTGTTTAGTTCCTACAAGTAGTTTAATACACTACCTGATGGCACAGATGCCTACAACTCAACCATTCATCGAACAACTGGTGTAAAACCTAAAGATGTTAATAAGAAAAATGAAGCAGCCATTCGTGAACAAGTTACTCAAATATTAAAGTGTTTGATCAGAATAAATTCAAAGTGGGTGATGTTGTATGTATAAGTAAAGCAAAAGCTCAATTTGAAAAGGGGTATACACCTCCTTGGTCAACAGAGTTTTTCAAGACTGCTGGTGTCCATTTCACTAATCCAGTAACATACTTTTTTGAAGACATGCAGGGAAAACCTATCAGTGGAGGGTTTTACAAAGAAGAACTACAAAAGACTAAACAAACAGACATATATCTGGTTGAACGCATCTAGAGGAAGAAAGGCAAGAAACTCTACGTAAAATGGTTGGTTTTGATAAATGTCATAATTCTTGGATAAATTCAGATGATGTTAAATAAGCTTCTAGTTAATGTATTAATGTACTTAGAATAAAATAAAAGTCTTTGTTAAAATTAATGTGTTTTTATTTCTCCATATGACATATCCATAGACTAATATAATTAAAAATTATGATGTAAATCAATAATATCCTGAAAAAACTTCTCCTGCGGTACATCTGCTATATGTAGATAATTTCTCTTCGCCTTAAGGTATTTTACTTCGGTCTTTATTCTGTTAAAGAGATTTACAGAATTTGGATCATACAACATATTTAGAACCACTTCTGAATCGGGATGTTTATTTCTAAAGTTCTTAACAGCTCTTCTAAAACTTTTCTTCTGAGTTCTTACAGCATGTTATGGATAGGTAGCGCCTGTATCATTTCTTAAAAGTAAACCAAAAACACATTTTTCCTGGGTTACTTGGTTTTGGGGATACAACTTCAAGAAGTTCTGTGACTTTAGCATTTGTTTCTCGCATGTGTTGCACTTCATCATCTATCTCCATTAATATCACTTCAATTTCCTTGAGGTTTCCCTGTATTTTTGATTAAATTCGCTTACGAAAAAATCAAAAATAATTTGGTTGCACTTTTCATAGAAATTATTAGATATCCAACAGGCTAAATTTAATATCAAATCTTTGCACACATATGTACCAGATATCGAGTTATTTTCAGTCTGTGTTCCACCAAAGTCCACCAAGTATGTAGCGGTTGTTGGTGTTACTTGAGATGTGCCTCTAAATGTGACTAAGTTGTAATAAGCAATCAACTCTTTAGTTTTCTTATTTTCAAACCAATGTCTCAATCTTTTCTCACCACTTTTACACAATTTTGTTGCATTGAAATAACCAGTATGCTTATCGATAATTAATTGAAAGTCTCCAAATAAACCATACCAAAAGTTGTCTTTAATTTGTGGGTAACACACATCACTTAATGTGGCCATGTTAAACACACTACTGAACACTTGGATACTCAAGAACAAGCTGAAGCATGTCTTACTTAGACAACTGAATGTTTAATGAGCTCGATAGTGTGTGACTGACAATTTATATATGTTAACACCGCTCCGACCTAAAACTATATTTACTAATATTTATTTCCAGCCACATCAGACTCTCCAACATCCATCTGCTTTTGGCTTCTGCAAACTCCAAAGCTTTAGTGTGAATTTCCTTATGTATTTTCAAAGTTAGTTGAAACTGTAACATTTTTATTTTTAGTATTGAATGATTTCATTTCTTTTCTATTTCGATTTTGAAGCACATATAAGCCAAACAATTCTAGATTCATTTTAATTTTATCATGTTTAGCTAAAGCAGCTTCAATCATATGAAACACTTTATGTCTTACTGCTTCCACAAACTGTTTAATATCAATACTCTTTTCATATATACGATAAGTAGCCATTCTGTTTCTAAAAGCTTGAGTTAACATATGCACTTGTTCAACTTGCCTTGGATTACATACTTTCGATTTGTGGGTTTCACTACGCAGATGTCCAGAAAATGCACCCTTTTTCACTTGTAACGAGCATGACTCGCAGTATCTCATCTTAACTACAGGTGCTTAACTAATGAATAAAACATATCCTCAGTTTATATATTTATTAACACACATATTTTCGATACATATTTTTAAGTAAAATGTTGCATTTAACATAAAAGTATATTAACAGAAATACAGTTAGACATATGAGGAAACCAGTTGATATAAATATAAAAATATAATTTGTTGTGAACAGATAAGAATCAGTTAATACGAGAGTCCTCCAATCAGATGTCTCACTACGGGTACCATCCTCAAAACAGGAACATAATTTTATAACGCACCACTTTAGATTTGCTTTTGGACATGTCGTACATTGAAAGTTCGATGAACTCATCGTTGTGCAGATGTGTTGTTGGAAGACCGGACCATTTCATGCAGTCGTCATCGAAACAAATTCGCACTTCTTCTACATTTGGTGGTTTGTAAATATAAAACACATTTTGAGATAGTGCTGTCAGGATGATGAAAGTTGCTTTAAGAGGAACTATTGTATATCGCGTGTATTTCTTTGAAACGATCAAGTACTTGCATCTTTGCAAAGTGTAAGCACTCTAACATACAAACTCGGAATGGTGGTTTACAGTCTTTTAACGTAATATTTATAAGCTTCACCATTTCATCGTCACATGGTAGCTCTTTCTTATTAATACATTTGAGAACATCAGCGACACAGTACAGGAAATCACTAAGTCGAATATCAAAGTTAAAATTAGTTTGAAGCTTTAATCTTTCGTTGATGATTTCAACCAGATCTAGTATTTGTTGAACTGTATCTTCGGTTAAATAAAAAGTAACAGAATCATCTGAGATTGATATGCCTTTACTGTTTAGTATTTTAATAGGTTTGATGGTACATATTCCAATATTTTCTGGTTCAATCGTATTACCTTTGCTAAAGTACTCTTCAGCTGCTTTTTCCAGTGTTAAAATAAAATACTCCTATTCCCATGAGCCAGATGAGATTGTTATATTTGCCTCTGATGGGTACGAGTTTGTATTTACAATTTTAATTAGCAGAATCAATCCAGCAGCTTTTAATATACCAATTGCGATAATTAAAGATGGATTAATAGTATACCTGGTTTCCAGCAACATTCTACTTTCTTGTTTAATCTCATTAATATTCTGTCGTTGAGCTGCATCAATTCGGTTCCAATAAAAATCTTCACCAAAACCGTTATTAACAGGTCTGAAGACCTCAGGTGAATCGTTAACATCTAGACCATGTGTGGAATCGGAACTATCATCGCACGTCATGTTAATACAATCACAATGATACATGTTTACACTCTTTAATGTTTGACTTGAACTGAGCTCATTGTTGTAAAACTGAATCTTACGTAGGTTTTGTTGTTCCCCTTCCATCACTTCCACTGGTTGTATTTGTCTGCTTGGTTTACTGTTAAACTTCGAAAATCTATAGCAATCACTTATAGTATTTTGTTTTCATCGTCGTCAGATCCGTAATACACTCCAAAGCATTCAACATGTTCATGTGAGACTTTAACAAACTTTTCTACACCGGCACAGCCTTCTTTCTCATATGTATCCCAATCAGCATTAGTTGGAAGACTATCAAAATATTCGCTACAAATTGTATACAACATTTCGGTGACATCTGTATGGTGAAGCTTTCGTGTTAGAAACTTAAAGGATTTCCTTTGTTCACCATGAGACTTGTAATCGTATAGCAGTATACGATATATATGTTTTCCAAATTTGTAGAGGTCATCACAGCTCGAGAACTCCAAATTTCAGGACGCAGCAAGTGCGTTATGGTAGCGAATTTTTATTAAATGTTTCAAATTTGGGTATATCGTAAGATCTTTACCGGGGCAACATACCTACCAAATTTCATCAAAATAACTTTGTAATTTTTTGATAAACAAATTTTTTCTGAAAAATCTTCTTTTTTTTTTCAAGAAAAGCTGGCCCGACTGGGCTGGCTAACGAACTCGTCCGCGGTATTAATAAAATGCCAAGTTTTGTTCATATCGGTTTAGTATTTTTTGAGCTATCACTCACATACATACATACATACATACATACACACACACAAATATATATATATATATATATATATATATATATATATATATATATATATATATATATATATATATATATATATATATATATATATATATATATATATATATATATATATATATATATATATATATATATATATATATATATATATATATTATTGCATGCCCAGACATGGCTATATATTTAAAAAAAATGTTTTAAAATAAACACATACCTGGAAGTAAAAATCCAATTTATTGTCCTAGCTATAGTCAGACACAGGTGGTAAATTGCAGCCTTTTATCCTACTGAACCTACATAGTTGACATAGTTTAAATTTATTAGGTAAGGCATAAAAAACATTTTGTATCAGAAAACATTGAACAATTAAACTCACAATGAATGAACTGCTTAACAAAATACAAAGTGATATAAACCCGGTATAGACAGCTACAAACACAAACAAGCTGGTAAAAGACCAAATTTATAAACTGTCTTCGACAGAACAAAGTGAATTTAAATAGGAATGTGATTAGGGATTTTAACAAAATGTGTTAATATGTATAGAAAATAAGTAAAAAGTTGTTAATTATCAATTAGGGAAACTATGTGTTAGTAATTATTCTAGAAAAATAAGGTGTAATGTGTTAATGAACTGATTGGTTATAAAGTTTAAAACAAACACAATTTGACTTACATGTATAAAATCGGAATATTGAATTATATGCAGGAAATGACTTTCTTTTGACTAATGTAGTTAAATCATGTTATTGGCTTATCTGAAAAGAGAAAATGGTGATTGGTGAATAAACAAGTTTAAATAATAATTAACAACTGTGATTCGAAGTTACAAAACAAAAGATAAAAATTAGAACTTCCGGGAGGAAGAACGGGGATTGGGAAGAAGACGCTGGTAGAAAGAACAAGCTAGTAGATTGCAGCAAGAGAAAATGTTCAAAAAAGTTAATATAAATGATTAAAAACTAGAGTGAAAGTATTTTATAGGTTATACCTACCAGTAAACAGCTATACAACAACTCCAATCAAGAATACCCGTACATAAATTGAGTAAAAACAGTGAATAAGCTAGAAGATTGACCCACGCCAAGTAAACTCAAAGGTAATACATCAATAATTGTTAAAAAGTGTATTATATCTTCAAAACAAGAAATGAACCTGTAAGTTTTATAAAAGAATAATATGTCTACGTCAATCCAAGAAGTTAAATGTCATTTGCAAAGGCAATCATACCAAAAGAAGAACTAAATATAAAATATTTATGAAGTACTTGTAAGAGTCACCAGAGGGCGATAAGTAAACGTAAGAAATTCAACCTTATTTCCTCCATTTTAATATTTCCGTTGCCAAGCAACAAAATTCACCTGAAACGACGTTACCATGGTAATAAATAATTGCCAATGAAACTATTCAGATCCGTCATAGCAAGTCATAACTTTTTTTTTTAAACAAAGCATTGGAAATAAAATTCTCAATAATAAGTCATAATTGCATTAATAAAGCTGGCATATTTGTATGTTAAAATTAGTAATATACGGGATCCCAAGTAAGAATTTAAATTTATAAAATTAAGTCAATAACCAAACAAAAAGCTTTTTGATAATAATAAATATTAAAAAAAAAAAAAAATTCAAATTATATATTGCTCATTATTTTATTTTCTCTAAATGTCACACATATCTGTCCATTGACCAATTAATCCTCTAGCCGTATATAAAAAGTTCAGCAAATATAATAAATATGCACCAAGAGTAAGAATTTTCGACATTGGTGAACCCAACTATTAAACATTCCCAGTAGGTAAGAAGAGTCTCAACAAAATAGCTGTGGCATAGTAAGTAGATCAAAAACCAGGTAGATATTTAATTTGATAAAATTATATATATATATATATATATATATATATATATATATATATATATATATATATATATATATATATATATATATATATATATGCCTTGGTTTTAGGTTCTAGGGGCCCAAATTCGAATTCTCATTTGAAAAGTTTTTACAAAGTGGCACCATCTACATACCTCTATTAGCGAATTTAAAAAAATAAAAATTCGCTAAAAGTTATAAAATTATTGCTACTATATTAGGTATATGTAATACTGCTTAAACTTAATTATACTATTGTTTCAGGAAATGCATTATCATGTAAGGAAACATTTAGTCTTCTTTATTATGAATTTGATGCTGTCACAAGAGAACCACCACCATGGGATGCCCACAGATATAAACTTATAAGTAAGTGTTTTTATGTAATTGCAATACATTATATGAAACCTAATGCTGTGATAATCTTCAGTAGGACTTTAATATGCCCACATAACATTGCAGAAAGATTAGATTGTCTATTAGTTGTTGTAATAAAATTTAGTAACGTACATTGCTGTTGTTATTTTTACTAGGTTTCACAGGTTCATTTATTATCTAACACTAGCTTGCTTTACAAATAGGGAATGCTGATAAATACACAAATAATAATAAATTGAAGATATGAAAATGCTATATAAGTGATTTTCACATTGACACCAAGAAACGCTTTAAAGAAAAGTAACCAAATTTGCTCATTTGATCGACCAGGGCAAACAATAAAGAAGTTAGCTATTGTAACAAAATATTCGTGAATACTTATCAAATAGCCACGAATATCCCAGGCATCTTTGATTTTAGCCACACGTTCGTCCAATAAAAATTACTATAATTTAAGATCTAAATCGATTGGTGACAAAAATATGGGTGTTCCATTTAAGGAAATTCAAAACAAATGATTGTCTCAGAAATGTGATGCTCAATTGCTTTTGACACCATGAAACACTTCAAAGAAGATTAACCCACTTTACTCATTTGAGCGACTTCTCTAGGACAAAAAATAGGGTAGTTAGCTGTTGTAAGAAATGTCCATGAACACTTGTCAGTGAACAACGGATATGCCAGCCAACTTCAATTTATGCTACATTCTCGCTTAATAAAAAAATTCGCGAAGCAGCAAGTGCGTTATAGTAGGGAATTTTCATAAGAATTGTACACTATTATTATTATACGGCATATTAGTAAAGTTAATACTTTAAACTTACACAGACCTTGAAGATCGATTTTAGAGGTCTAGTAAGCGTACATTTGAAGAATTCTTTCGAAAGTGTTACCATCGATCTCTCTCTATTATCAAAAAAAAATCTTGTGTTCTAACTCTTTTTGAGACAAATGCCCAAAACTCAAATGCCCAAAACTCAATTTTCTATCAAGCTAAAGAATTAAATTTTGCTATATTTGTAGAGAGTGTAGGCCTCTTTAAAATAAACTTGTATTATAAATTTCATTAAAGTTATACAAAAGATTTCCAGAAGGACACCTAATTCATATTTAGAAAAGTTCAGGACGCAGAAAGTGCGTTATGGTAGTGAATTTTCATTCAATGCTTCAAATTTGAATAACTCAATTTCCTATAAACTTAGAAAGTTGATGTAGTAAGGTCTTTCTCAAGGCAACATATCCACCAAATTTCATTAAAATAGCTTTGTAATTTACGGAGAAAAAATGTTTTCCCGGATAATCTTGTACGATTTTCCTAGTTAACGAACTTATCCAAGCGACTAATAAAAGAAAGGTACTACTTGCCGAGTTTTAACCAAATCGGTTAATTATTTTTTGAGCTGAATCAGTGGTTAAACTATCTGCAATTTCTAGATGTATCGCTCTCACTGAGAGACAAGTGAAGAGTACTCCATTTTTTTTTCCTTTCTTCTTACTGATGTTTCTGTAGGTCCAAAATAATCAACTCCTGTAAAAAAGAAAGGTCTTACTGGTCGGTGTAGTCTTTCCTTGAGAAGTTTCGCCATCTGAGGTATTACAGGTTTTGCTTTTTGGATTCTACAAAAAGGCATTGATTAATTATTGATGATATCGTTTTTCTTCCTTTTATGATCCAAAATCTTTGTCTTATTTCATTGTACACGAGTTCTACCCCCGCATGTTTGTTTTTTTCATGGTAGTACTTTATTAGTAACTTAGTAAGACAATGCTGTCCATCAAGAATCAATGGACTTTTAGCTTCTGTGTCTAGACCCGGAGCATTGTCAATTCTGCCATCAATAAGACCTTCTTTTAAAATAGGAGACAATCTATATAGTGTGTCCCAAACTGAATGGGAATGTATTGCTATCTCCGTTATTATTAGAGATAGGGAGACAGTTAAATTAGCAATGTTTTGTAGAATTTCATGCTCGTTCCAAATATGACTTGTATTTTGCCCTGCCTCTTTTTGTTTTCGAGTTAAATTGAAAAAAAAAATGTCGAATTTTGTTTCTTCAATATCTAAGTAGGCGTTGATCTGACATGTCTAAGACTTGCACATTATCAGGACACTTTTTACAGAGTGATCTTTTTGTGCAATTCTCAACTTGGGATTGTTATTTGTTTTTGAGCTACAGGTATCAACGTTTGTTTTTATTATGGCAGCCATATTGAATTTTTTACTCATGTGATAGCCTGCGAAAAGAGATTTCCAATGATGTACAACATGCTTGAGAAATCTTGTAATTGCACTGACAATTTTGAGAAAAACTGTTTTGAGGATAGTAGGCTATGAAATCCAATACCAGAAAACAAATGACAAAAAAAGTGTTCAAAAAGCAGTAGGCCATGGAGTCTAACAATAGACTTCAAGTTTTAACATAATTTTCCGTAATGATTCACGATAAAAAAATATTGTGATTTAATTTACAATACTAAATTAGGTAATAATGCTAGGTAATATGTGAAACGGTTTAATAACGAAACCGGGCAATAACAAATACAAACTTAAACTCCACAAAACAACACAATTAGAAACTCAACAAATAATAAAATAGAAACTTGAAAATACACTAAATAGAAAATTGTTCAATATGGCCACCGCTTTGTTCAATGCACTTTATACACCTTTTTAAAACATGCCTGCAAACTCTGGTGAGGGTGTTTCGGTTAATATGATTTATAGCTTCCGTAATTCTGTTTCGTAATTCATTGATATTTTGTGGTGGATCGAATTTATACACATCATTCTTCAGAGTACCCCAAAAATAAAAATCCATGGGTGTTATATCAGGACTTCAAGCACACCAATGAACCGGCCCATTGTTACAAATGACACGATTATTAAAATTTTGGTACAAAAATTCTTTGACGATCCTAGCATTGTAAGCTGGACACCCGTCTTGTTGGTACCAAATCTCGTCTAAATTATCATGAACTCTTCGAATTGTTGGTAAGATACCATTTCTCAATAGATTAAGACACCTTTCCCCAGTTAAATTATTAAAAAAAAAAGAACGGACCAACAATGAAGTTAGCTGAATTTTTTTAAATTAACTGTCTAATTTACAAATAAAAATAACAGTTTTTTACCTAATAAGCCGCACGAAACATTAATACCAAATCTGTCTTGCAATCGTATTTCTTCCTTTAATAATGCCTATTATGGCGATTATACACACCACAATTTGTAAATCTGGATTCATCAGTCCATATTATTTTCAAATGAAAATTTTCATCTTGCTGACATTGTCCTTGATACCATCTGCAGAATTGAAGTCGCTTAGGGTAATCGTCAACATTCAACCCTTGTACGATTGTAGGTTTGTATGGATGGTAATGACTTTGTTTTAATACACGGTGTACGGTACTTTTTGGAATGTCAATTTGTTCACCATAAAACTGAACAGATTGCGGATGGTTTTCATTTGAAACCTGTAAGACGGCATTATTTCTTTCTTTATTTCTAGGCATTGGTAGTTTCTTTGTGCGGAAGCTACCGTCGTTCAATAGGTTGTTCACTATCCTGCGTAATATTTTGGTGTTTGGTTGTCGTCTTTGTGGGTAGTTGTTTTGATATGAACTTGCAGCTGCCTCAGTATTTCAGTTAGAACGAATATAACATTCCAACATGCCAAAATATTCTTCATTACTGAACATATTGTTGAATAATATTTAAAATAAGCAGGAAACAAACTATTTGGTACAAAATTTTAAGCAACATGTTAAATACACCTCAAATTGTTCAGATAATTAAGAATGACAGTATTCTTAATGGTCACGATAGTGTTATATCCATAGCAACCTTTCTTCTGTTGTTTTTTACTTGACCTACGTTTAAAAATCAAACAATTTTCAAAGGCGTCTTCGTAAATCATTAATCTGATTT
The DNA here is from genome assembly GCA_964006375.1 of Tillus elongatus. Classification (NCBI taxonomy): domain Eukaryota; kingdom Metazoa; phylum Arthropoda; class Insecta; order Coleoptera; family Cleridae; genus Tillus; species Tillus elongatus. The sequence continues at coordinate 39,597,566 of OZ023270.1, forward strand.
TTATTGAGTTTTTTTTATAGTAAATTTAGTTATTTACTAAGTTTACCTATTTAATTAAATTATAAAATTTTTTTAGGATAATGATGTAATGTAAAATATAATTTGTAATAATGGGCTGATTCATTGGTGTGCTCAAAGTTCCTATTTTGTATCGTGAATCATTACAGAAAATTATGTTAAAAGTAGAAGTCTATTGTTAGACTCCATGGCCTACTGCTTTTTGAACCTTTTTTTTGTCATTTATTTTTCTGGTATTGGATTTCATAGCCTACTATACTCAAAACGGTTTTTCTCAAAATTGTCAGTGCAATTACAAGATTTCTCAAGCATGTTGTACATCATTGGAAAGCTCTTTTCACTGGCTATCACATGAGCAAAACATCCAATATGGCTGCTATAATAAAAACAAACGTTGATACCTGTAGCTCAAAAACAAATGACAATCCAAAGTTGATAATAGCACAAAAAGATTACTCTGTAAAAAGTGTCCTGATAATATGCAAGTCTTAGATATGTCAGATTAACGCCTACTTAGATATTGAAGAAAGAAGAAATCAACAAATTTTGATTTTTTTCAAAGTAACTTGAAAACGAAAAGAGGCAGGGCAAAATACAAGTCATATTTGGAACAAGGATGAAATTCTACAAAATATTGCTAATTTAACCGTCTCCCTATCTCTAATAATAACGGAGATAGCAATACATTCCCATCCAGTTTGGGACAGACTGTATATACAACTCTCTTTGCTTACAACTTTTGCTTTTGAAAGTAGTCTATAATCTGTAGGAAATGAATCCTTTTGGGCTTTTAAACACAAAAACTTCTCTGCAGTTTTAAGATCTTTACATGAAATCTTTTTACATGTTTCTCTTTTCTGAGCGATTTTTATGAATTTAAAAACATACACAGTAGTCCTAATTAATTCTATATAATTAGAAAATCTTAATATGTCAGGGAGGGAGGAATTTTCTTTGATTTCTTGATTGACTAAAACTGTTTCCTAGTCATTTTCTTCCATGCTTGGCTTTTTTAAGGCGAAATTTTCTTCTGGCCAGAAACAAGGTGGTAAATAGAGACTCGGGACCTTTTAACCATCTGCTTTCTGTTGATAAATCTATTTCTTCGTCGTGTCTTGTTGCTTCATCTGCTATGTTGAGTTTTGACGGTATCCAATTTCATTGTGATGCTTTTGTAATTTCTAAAATTTCTATGACTTACGAATGATGGTAAGTTTACAGTTTCTGAGCGCAGCCAAGAGAGTACCGTTGTAGAATCTGACCAAAATACGATTTGGTTCATTTTAATGGTATGTTCGTTGCATATAGTGTTTGCTAAACGGCTCCCTATTTTTTTTCTCCCTCAGGCCTCGTCTGCCGCTTTGCTGCCCCGATAGCACTGACCGCTCCCTATTACCGCTGATTGTAGCTCTAGTCTGGGTATTGTCATTGGTTTCAAAGGACTTACTTAATTTCCTAACATTATAAGGCATACTCGAGCTATTTCTCCCACTTCAAAACGAAAATAGGCAGCTGCTGCAAATGCTTGTTGGCTTGCATCCAAAATACATGAACTTGCAAGTTTCTAACATCAAAATAATTCAAATTATAGCATCTTTGAATTTTTAACTTAGAAATTATTTGTAATCCTTTAATCCATGATGACCATTTCTTATTTTCTAGGTCTGAAATTTTGTCATCCCAATCCAAACCGCTTTTCCAAATTTTCTACATCAAATTTTTAGCCTTTACTATATAATGTCCAAGTAACCCTAGTGGGTCAAAAATAGACATAATAACTTTTAACATCTCTCTTTTTGTTGGTACGATACTACCTGAAAAAATGTCTTTATCAATTCTATGTAAATTCAAAGGAAAACCTAAGACATCTTCCTTAGGTTCCCATTTTAATCCCAATACTCTCTGCTATATTCCAGGATCATTAAACAATTTTTCTGTAGTCCGAACGTTTTCTGGTATATAGTTTTTGAAAACTTCTTCAGAATTGCAGACCCACCCTCTTAATTCAAAACCTCCTTTCTTGTGAATTGATATTACTTCATTTATTAATTTTTCAGCTTTCTCCGTACTCTCTGAACTATCCAAATAATTATCCATGTAATGTCGTTTAATAATTGCTTCCACTGCGTCTGGATACAAATATTTAAATTTTAAAGCATTTCTGTTTTTATATACTGTACAGTATACAGTGAAGATACTGCACCAAAAATCATGACTTGCATAACATAAGTATCAAAGTTTTCTGTGGGACTGTTTCTCCATAAAAACCTTTGGGCATGTTGATCTTCATTTCTAATTAATACCATATGGAACATTTCTCTAATATCGGCTGAAAATGCTATCGGCTATTCTTTCAATTTTCATATAATACCAACTAAACTGTTGTATAGATCTGGTCCTTTTAATAAGTCATCATTTAGACTTTTACCTTGAACTTTCGCTGCTGCATCCGTTACAAATCGTAGCTTGCTTGGTTTGTTAGTGCTCATTACCCCAAAGTGAGTTAAATACCAAACTTTTTCTTGATGCTGTTTTAAATGTTCTTTAGTTAGCTGTCTAGCATATCCCTTTTCTACATATTCCACTATTTTTTGGGAATACGCTTTGAAAAACTCCCTGTTCATAGTCATCTTTTTTTCTATAGACCTAAATCTTTGTATTGCTATGCTTCTGCTATTAGGAAGACCTTCCTCATTTCGCCATAAGAGACCACTTTCCCATCTATCATCTTTCCTTCTTGATATTCTTTTTATTAAATTTTCTGCTTGCTCATATTCTTTTGTTTGATGTTTCAGGTCTTGATATTTTATTCCTAACGATTCAGTAGTAAAGAAGTATTTAACTAAATTTTGAAGTTCTTCATTTGACTGTTCCTTTTCTATGTCTAAATTTAAATGAAAATTTGTGAAGTTGTCCATTTGTCCTTTAAATGGATTTATGTTACCATGGACGACAAAACCAAGTTTAGTATTTGAAAGCACATGTGATTTTTTTGGACCTCCTGTAAGCTGTCTAGTGACGATAAGTTCCCAGTAATCTTGACATATTAATAATTTGGGTTAAACATCTTCTATGCTTGGAAAATCTATATTTTCTAGGTGCTTCCATTTTCTTCTGAGGCGACTAGCATTCACACTCTGCACAGGTAGTTCTAAATCTCGTATAGTACATACATTTTCCATATGGTCAATGAGAGTATATCTGTTGTGTGTACGTACTGGCTATAAAAACTTGGCCATTCTTTTGGATTTCCAGTAAAAATTGAAAGTTTTTTATCTATAGTCTGTCTCTGTAGTATTTTTTCAAGAGTATTGTTATGACTATTTACATTTTTTGATAATTTATCATTATCATACTGTTTACCACCTTTAAAATCTTTTTCATTGTCACTAACTTCTGTTTTAGTGTCACTTACATCTTTTAACCAAGATTTAACTCTTGCTGTTGATTATCTCTTGATCCTGGAGGAAATCACCAGTTTCCTCGAAGTCTTTATTTCTATCCTCCATATGAACACTACTTCAAAAATGCTTTTAAATTTCAGCTGTAACTACATTTCTAACAACTCCTTTTGCTTCTGGTATCTCGCTTCTTTAATCTCCGCTTTCGATTCTACCATCTTCGCTTCCATGGCTTTAATAAGTCTTTTTTCTTCTAAATCAGCTAGTTTCTTTCTTGTTTCTAGTTGTACTGTTAACACTTGACCTGATAACGATGAATGTTTACTACCTTTACTAACTGATTTAGTTTTTGTTTCTATCTCTTTTAACATTATTTTAGTGCATTCATCAACTTCTCTATTTAAATCTACTGCAGGTTTATTTGAAAAGCCTTTAAAATTTTATGTGGATTGTAAGCTTTCACATCCTATATTTCTATTTTCACCAATTAACTGTACATTTTCATTTTCTGTCACTGATATTTTGTTGTCACATTTGACACTTCTATGATTTTGTGGATTATATTCCATTCTGCCAAAGGATTTTCCTACACTGAACTCTTTCTTCCGGGGCTGAGTTTCAAATCCAGAAGGACCAATAATCTTATCTTTACTATAAACTATTCACTATAACTATAAGAAATATGTAGCTCTAACTTTAAAACTATTTATTTCCTCTATTTGTCAAATTATACTGTTGCTATCAATAATAACAAAACACAAGGGTAACCTGGAAACATTATATATATATATATATATATATATATATATATATATATATATATATATATATATATGTGTGTGTGTGTGTGTGTATGTATATGTATATGTATATGTATATGTATATGTATATGTATATGTATATGTATATGTATATGTATATGTATATGTATATGCATATGCATATGTATATGCATATGCATATCAATATGCATATGCATATGCATATATATATATATATATATATATATATATATATATATATATATATATATATATATATATATATATATATATATATATATATATATATACCTTAGATTTAAAGTACTTTCCTTTCTATATAGATCAAGTTCATTTGCCAGTTCTTCATCTAAAAGAGTAATTGTTGAACCTTCATCAAACAGTGCATAAATCTTGATTTCAGTATTTTTTGTTCGTATAATCACTGGTGCTATTTTAAGTAGAATTTGATTCATATAATTTGGAGCTGTATATGCAACTGTCTGTTTGGAGGGTCCTGGTACATTACCATAATCATAACTCTTCTGATCATCTTGGTTGTTACTGTGTTGTTCTTCAGTTATTGTTCTAACACCACTCTCCTTTTTACTTTCAAAATGGAGAAGTCTGTTATGGATTTTCTCACATTTTTCACTGCCACATTTACGTTTACTTCTACAATCTGTCATTCTATGTAAGGACTTTAAACAGGAAAAACACATTTTGTTGTCTTTGACTACTTTCCACCTATCTGCTATGCTCTTATCTAAAAACTATTTACATTTATCTAGAGTATGCTTCTCTTTATAAAGTGTGCAGTTTTTTACGGTTAACACTTGCTTTTTATCTCCAACAATTACTAGTGCTCTTCGGTCATTATTTGAAACTTTCTGAGTTGATATACTCTGGATGTAACTGGCAGCTTGAGGTTTACTACAAATATAATTTCTAAAATCCTTTAAAGAATAACTACCTTTATTTTTAGCAAGCTTTTCACACCATGATAGCTGCATACTATACAGAAGTTTCTGCATTAAATCATCCGCCAGTTGTTGGCAAGAACACATAATTATCCATGTTCAATGACACAAATGTTAGTGATAGATTATTTACAGTTTCTGCAAATTAGAAAGTGCTATAAAATCATTATTTCTCACAATTGCAAGACTTTTGACTTCATTTACTAATGTTTTTACAATAATATCTGATCTCCCGAATTTGTTTTCCAATATTTTCATAATAGAAGAAGCTTCAACAAACACAGTCATTAGTAAACCCTGAACTGCTTGACGAGCATCTCCCTTTAATGATTTTCTCAGTCTACATATATTTTCTTGATTGGTCAATGAGAGTATATCTGTTGTATGTATGTACTAGCTATAAAAACTTGGCCATTTTTTTGGATTTCCAGTAAAAATTGAAAGTTCTTTATCTATAGTCGGTGTCTGTAGTATTTTTTCAAGAGTATTGTTATGACTATTTACATTTTTTGATAATTTATCATTATCATACTGTTTACCACCTTTAAAATCTTTTTCATTGTCACTAACTTCTGTTTTAGTGTCACTTACATCTTTTAACCAAGATTTAACTCTGCTGTTGATTATCTCTTGATCCTGGAGGAAATCACCAGTTTCCTCGAAGTCTTTATTTCTATCCTCCATATGAACACTACTTCAGAAATGCTTTTAAATTTCAGCTGTAACTACATTTCTAACAACTCCTTTTGCTTCTGGTATCTCGCTTCTTTAATCTCCGCTTCCATCTTCGCTTTCGATTCTGCCATCTTCGCTTCCATGGCTTCAATAAGTCTTTTTTCTTCTAAATCGGCTAGTTTCTATCTTGTTTCTAGTTGTACTCTTAACACTTGACCTGATAATGATGAATGTTTACTACCTTTACTAACTGATTTAGTTTTTGTTTCTATCTCTTTTAACATTATTTTAGTGCATTCATCAACTTCTCTATTTAAATCTACTGCAGGTGTATTTGAAAAGCCTTTAAAATTTTATTGTAGATTGTAAGCTTTCACACCCTATACTTCTATTTTCACCAATTAACTGTACATTTTCATTTTCTGTCACTGATATTTTGTTGTCACATTTGACACTTCAATGATTTTGTGGATAATATTCCATTCTGCCAAAGGATTTTCCTACACTGAAATCTTTCTCCCGGGGCTGAGTTTCAAATCCAGAAGGACCAATAATAATCTTAGAACTAGTCTTTTACTATAAACTATTCACTATAACTATAAGAAATATCTAGCTCTAACATTAAAACTATTTATTTCCTCTATTTGTCAAATTATACTGTTGCTATCAATAATAACAAAACTATTGTCAAAATAACAAAATACAAGGGTAACCTGGAAACATGATATCTAATTTTCAACATATATATATATATATATATATATATATATATATATATATATATATATATATATATATATATATATATATATATATATATATACAGGGTGTTTGGCGAGTCGCGTTCATTAGAAGTTTATGAACTTCTAGTCTGAATTCGAAAGAGAAAATTTGGGTTTGGCCATAAGCCGCTATGTGGAAGCAAAGTAAATTACTTTTAAGCACCTGGTACTTCCGGTTATACCGGAAGTACCATGTACTATTGTTATTCTAAATAGGACACCCTATATATTATTGCAGTTTTAGATACCGCATAGAATTCTAGAATAAAATTTTATAAAGGCACCTTATGTCAAAAATGTAACGTTTTCAAGTTATTTCCATTTTTTCGAAAATTTTTAAAATGTCACTACCATGTTTGATAAGACATATCTCCGCTATTAGACAAGATCGGAGATTCTACCTTAGTGACTGAGCTAAAAAAGGTTAGTTCTAAGGAAGCAAAGGATAATATCTTCCAGAACTTATACATAGCGTTATATACTAAGCGTCCAACTTTAACAACTTCTTTCATTCATAACTTGAATATTTCAAATAGAACACCCTATATTTCTTTAGCTCATCTTATTGACCATAAATCTCTTTGAAAATTGTTAACACTTCCCTTTACCTATCTTTTGCCCATTTCTGAGATATATCGATTTTTTTGTTATATTCTGGCGCATACATCAGATATCTGGTCATACGTAGTTATCTTTGACTGAAAATGTCAAAAACAGAGTGAAATTCAATTGGCACTTCCTGGGTGATTTCATTGTTGCATGCTTGTTGTTCATTTTTTGTTATCAGAAGTGCTAAAATAATATGGATAAGAATACTTTTTATTTCCGTTATTCTGCAGATGATGTTTTCAATTCGTTTTCCATATATGGTGAATGTAACAGAATAGTTAAGGAACAGTTCGAACAACAGATTCCCTCATTTGGCTCCAATGAATAGAACAAAATTCAGCAGAATTATAAGCAAGTGGTCAAGTCATGGAATAATACCGACACGACGCGTTGTTAAACGTTCCAAAGACAATAAAAAGAATGAAATTATAGTTCTTGCATATTTTCAAGCATATCCACAAGGTTCGTTAAGAAGTGGGTCTCAAGATTTGGGTTTATCTATCTGGGCAGTACACAAAATATTGAGAAAACACAATGTGCATAATTTCTCACTTCAGCTTGTACAAGAACTCCACCCCAGTGACTACCAACAAAGGATAAACTTCTGTGAAGATATATTAATAAACATTCAAGATCCTTCATTTTTGAAAAAATAATATGGACAGACGAGTCTAGGTTTGGTAGAGAGGGTATTGTCAATCACAAGAACGAGCATTATTGGGCTAGAGAGAACCAGCGTTTAACGAGACATCAAAATTTCCAAAACAAATTCAGTTTCAATGTTTTCTCCTTAATAATGTTGTGTGTTATTACATTTATGGTGGAAACTTAAACTCTCAGAGGTATTTGTTGGAGATCCTTAGAAACACAGTGACAGATTTTATTGAAAATCTGCCTGTCAGTACATTATTTAGTTGCTGGTATCAACTAGACGGGGCTCCCTCTCAGTGCTCGAGTGAAGTATATCAGGAACTAAATAGGATGTTTGGAGACCGATGGATAGGCCGCAACGGTCCCTGCAGATGGCCGCCAAGATCACCAGATCTAACCGTGTGATTTTTGGGGCAGGATAAAGAGTAAAGTCTATGCTACTCCAGTGAGTACACGCGATGAACTTATTCAACGGATCGTTGAGGCCTTTCAAGGACTAGATCCACACGAAATAAGCAAAGCAACTTCACACGAAGTAAATTCCAGAATTTTGAAATGTCTCGACAGGAACGGGAGACACATTTAAAATTTTCTATAAGCTTCTACTTACCTATGATTTATTTTTACGTTTGCTATTTCTTATTTTTGTTAAAAGTTTATAAAATTAATGTTCTTGTTCGTGTTGTTTTTTTTTTGTTTTTTTTTTACTAATGCCGATTTATTTTACAACCACAGCAAAATTTGTTGAATTTAATGCATAAGACAAAGCCAGATTAAAAAAAGTGAGGATTTTAGATAAATGAAGATTTTAGATAAGTGAGATAGGTTTAACATAATGTAACAGAAAAATCTATATATCTCAAAACTTTGACAACAAGCAGCTACAATGAAAGTCTGGTTCCAAAAATATTAGAAGTGACGCATCCCTACCGAACCGAGCTATAAAAGGGATTCCATAGGTATTTATTTTTATAGGGTTATAATATTCTCTATTAATTTTTAAAAGATAATTCGTTTAACACTACTACTGTCTAATCGAAAGTCCAATATATATTCACATACGCCACTTATGACTACTATCAATTAAAATAGAACGCTATACGGTACAACCATTTTAATCCGAACAAGCGAAAATATGAGACCTCCCGCTCCTTCATAGAGCAGTTCAAATTCTGAGAATGTCGACATCATTCACAACTGAACCTAGCAGTTTCGTGAAAATACAATACATCCCCAGATATAGGTTTTATAAAATAATAAAGCAGATAGATATCGACTGTAGCTAGACTGCAGCCCCATTCAAGTGTTTAAAGAGTTTAAAGTGTTTCAATTGAAATAGACTAATTTTTATAAACAGAAGAGCGAAGGATATCTGCGCCTATGGGATGGGAATTAAAATGGATTCTATACTTTCTCCTCTGTCAGCGAAGTTACGTACATTTCTTCGTCACCGCTTCATAGTCATTATTTGTAATTTACCGTTGCAGCTGGGTATACACACTTTTACCTTGTTGAGAGTTAAATAGTCAATATCATTATTCGTACTATGTGCAAACTTCTTCTGCCGATATGTAGCGGCAAACTGATTGCAATTATACACAACGATATTTCAGAATTGTGAGCGAGTTTAGACACAAGTCACATCGTTTATTTTAGAACCCGACTATAGGAAGTGTGAGTTGAATTTCACCCTGTTTTTGACATTTTCAGTCATAGGAAACTACATATGACCAGATATCTGATGTCTGCACCAAAATATAACAGAAAAATCGACATCTCAGAAATGGTAAGAGATAGGTATAGGGAAGTGTTAACAATTTTCAAAGAGATTTAAATGAGTAATAAGATGAAGTAAAAAAATATAGGGTGTTCTATTTAAAATTATCAAGTTATGAATGAAAGAAGTTGTTCAAGTTGGATGCTTAGTATAGAACACTATGTATAAGTTCTTAAAGATATTATCCACCGCATCCTTAGAAATAAGCTTTTTTAGCTCACTCACTAAGGTAAAATCTCCGATCTTGTCTAATAGCAGAGATATGTCTTATCAAACATGGTAGTGGCATTTTTAAAATTCTCGAAAAAATTGAAATAACTTGAAAACGTCACATTTTTGACATATGGTGCCTTTATAAAATTTATTCGGAAATTCGATGCTGAATCGAAAACTGCAATAATATATAGGGTGTTCTATTTAAAATAACGATAGTACATGGTACTTCCGGTATAAGCGGAAGTACCATGTACTTCAAAGTAATTTACTTTGCTTTCGCATAGCCGCTTATGGCCAAACCCAAATTTTCTCTTTCGAATTCGGACTAGGTCATAAACTTCTAATGAACGCGACTCGCCAAACACCCTATATATATATATATATATATATATATATATATATATATATATATATATATATATATATATATATATATATATATATATATATGTGTGTGTGTGTGTATATATATATATATATATATATATATATATATATATATATATATATATATATATATATATGTATATATGTATGTATGTATTTATGTATATGTATCCAACCGATAACTCAAAAAACAACTAACTGATTTCGATGAAACTCGGCAAGTGCCTTCCTTTTATTAATGGCTTGGATGAGTTTGTTAGCCAGGAAAATCGGACAAGGTTTTCCGGGAAAATTTTCGGTTTTCTTTCAAAAAAAATTTTTCCCGAAAATTACAAAGCTATTTTAATGAAGCTTGGTGGATATATTGCCTTGGGGGAGATCTTACTACATACCAAAATTCAACTTTCAAAGTTTATAGAGAATCGAGTTATTTAATTTTTGAGTTTTATTTCGAAAAAAAAATTCTCCGAAAATTACAGTTATTTTAGTGAAATTTGGTCTATATGTTGCCTTGGGAAAGACCTTACCACATGCCAAAATTCAACTTTCTAAGTTTATAGAAAATTGAGTTTGAAGCATTTAATAAAAATTCACTACCATAAGGCGCTTGCTGCGTCCCGAACTTTTTTCAATATCAACAATAACAACATGTCTGCTGAAAATTATAATTTCACTCAAAGGTGACAAGCTTATTCAGACGTTTAAAAAAAAAGAGATCTTGTTAAAAACGTATGAAAGCTGTGCACTATTGTTTCTCCAAATGTCAAAATAAAACATAAAAAACATACATTCATCTAGCTGGATTCGATCATGCAACCTTCTGCATACTAGATTAGCATGCTTCCACTGAGCTATCTGGTAATATGTCAAGTAAGGTTTTGTTTACATGATACTTGACACAGGCTTCATGCCCAGGGTAGTATATGAAAAGTACACGTAACAATTAATTACAGAATTAGTAGAATGACGTGTTTCCATATGAGAAGGGTCACGCAAATAAACCTCTCTGAAATGGTTAATATTTCTTCTTTTTTAATGAAATTTGGCATATATCTATTTCAAGAGATGCCAAATGCAGTGGCATACTTATTTTTTCCCTTAATATGGTCCTAAACCTTTTTCCCATTTTTTAACATATAAAAGCTGCATTAGTAGGCCTTGGCGAGGTGACAGAGAACAATTTTCACAGCATGAATAGTTTTTCATCTTATATCTTTTTATGTTTTGTTCATCAAAATCAAACAATAAATACAAAAGATACAGCGGTGTTTCCATTTAAAATTGGCCACACTGTATATATATATATATATATATATATATATATATATATATATATATATATATATATATATATATATATATATATATATATAATATATATTCAGTAAAATTTCGAAAATTCGGATTTGCAGAAATCCAGACTGAGTTTTCATTCTATTATGGATGTCGTAATTTGGATTTTATATGCTTCTATAATCTGGATCCCTAAAATTTAATGTTAGTTACAACTTTGTTCTATGTGTATAATGTTATAATTCGGACCCAGGAAGGTTGTCTGTACGTTGTAATTCGGATTCAGCTCTCTGGTGAAGTCCCATCCTTCAAAATCTGGACACTACATTTCACCACGAGGCATGATTTATCATAATATAACCAACCATTTTGTGACAAAAAAGTGAAAGGAAATAATAGACACCTCTGATTCCATTTGAAAAAAAAGTGAATGCCACTTCCAGTTCAATCGAATGTTACAGCGCATTGAAAATATTATTGAAAAATAGACCGCATCGTATTATAGCTGCAACCAAAATTTTAAATTGATGTCTCTTCTATTTCCCTATAAACCTCTAATGAATCAGTTATATGTATCACATTGATTTTAGTTAGAATTAAAAATGTATTAATACCTACCCATTTCTCTCTTTTTTTTTTTAGGTCGAATTGCTGCTGGAGATGGGAGGTTTAATTCCAATAGCGAAGTTAACATTAATACAGAAGTAAAAAGTATACCTGTAACAAAAAAGGGAGTATATTTTGCATTTAGAGATCAGGGAGCGTGTATATCACTGTTGGCAATAAAGGTATGATTACTGAATTTTTAAAGAAGTTGAAATTTCCCGTCTCTTCGAGTCACACTTTAAATTATTTTAATGTTCTCTTCTCTCTTGATTCTCATTCAGTTAGGATGTTGAAGACCATCATAATAATTTTAACCTTATTGGCTGACTGACGTTCTAAACAGTCCAGCTTTTGACAGGGAGAAGCAGATTGACAACTTCTGCACCCATTATCCAGCTTTCTGGGTTATTAATGAGTTGATAATACGTCCCCACGTTGAAAGTAACAATAAACTGTCATAATTTCGGTTTTAGATGATAGTACGGAATTTTCTCCAAAGCACTTTTACAGATACAATAAATCTAATATTATTAATGAGATAATAGAGTAAACCATATCATCTGATACATCATTGTAATCAGAAATAAAAGCTGTCTCCGAAAAATTAAAAAATCCAATATAGCGCAGTAAGAAAATAAAAGTCTACAATTGCTGTAGGACTGTGGTGCGTGCCACACTGAAACAAGTTACATTTTTAGATTCCTTGTTCAAAAATGTCCCAATAATGTGTTAGTTGCAAATATCTAGCTTCCATTGTTTTCGGGAAAATTGGAAAATGTGAAAATCCAAAAAAAAAATTTTTCAAATTTATTTCGAAATCATAAAAGGTCTCAGTTTTCTTTTTTCCAAAAATGATCAGCACCGTGTTATGCAACTTTGGCCTATTTTAACCAACCTCATAGCTCTTAAGTTAAGAGACTTCCCATGGTGAGCCTAAAAAATCGGGCACCGTGCTATGGAATATTTGTCAAATCTAGAAGCAGTGCTGTCCATTAAAAGCTATTTAATAAGAAGGTATTCACAGAAAAAAGATGACATAGAAGTGTTACTTGCGTGTGTTTATGAGCCAGCCACAAATTAAAGGATTATTATCCAGTTTCACAAAGCTCGATTAATTATTTAACGTGAGGTTAGTTAATCATTGATTATTACAACCAATCACAGCTTTAAAATATTTGCTTGTCATGGCAAAAAGCCAGATGATGCTCTGTTGGTCGTCTGAAGCGATGATTAACTAACAGTCTATTAGATATGTAATCGAGCTTTGTGAAACTGGGGATATATTCTAAACATTGAGAGGTTTAGCATTTGCTTCATAACATTCATGAATTTACTATAATTTATGATACAAATTTAGTTTACTTATAAATTTCCATGTATCCCCACACACAGCCAAGATAGTTATAGTACATGGTACATACTTTTGATTTAGAATAAAACGTATTTTCTGAAGACGTTATGTTATGCATCATTGAATTTTCCAAAATATTTCTAACTTTGTGAACACCTATATGTAAAAGTAGAATATATCAGCATGTACAAGTGTAGCCCCATGCGCTAAAGGTCTGTAGCTCCAATGATCACTGGGTTATAGTAATTTTTTGGACACCTGCGTATTGCACTTTTTTCTTTAAATTGCTGTAATTCGGAAACAGCTGAAGATAAGGCCTGAGAGTGCTACATTAGTCAAATAATGAAGAAATCTGAAAAAGCAATAATATATAGGTGTTCCATTGAAAATAAAAAAATGAAATGCTGCCAGACAAAAAAAGGTTGCTTGTATAGATGGTAGGGTTTTTTGGTAATGGCATGTATCGATAAAACTATATGTGCCCGTAAAGATTGAAAAAATAAGGGATATAACCGTAACTCACCAACACGCAAGGAGACACTCACTCTGTATATATATATATATATATATATATATATATATATATATATATATATATATATATATATATATATATATATATATATATATATATATATATATATATATATATATATATATATATATGTATGTATAGAGTTATGTGTGAACCACATACCAATATTTAGATTGCTTAAAAGAAGAAAAAAAAATCATAATATATTATCAAACAGGAGAGGTGAGAACATGTATCACTGTCTTACCCTTTTTTATTGCTCATGTTGTTCAATCATCCTAATTTTATTGCCTGTCAATTTTATATATATATATATATATATATATATATATATATATATATATATATATATATATATATATTATATTTATATTTATATTTATATTTATATTCTACTTCTGAAGGGTAAGGGTAAGGGTGGCATGGTTCGGTTCAGCCAGGAATATTTCCACTACTTTACTTGAAATTGAAGCCCCAATGGCAGAAGGCGGGGTTAAATTCATGAAAAGGTTGCTGTTTAGGGAAACTCAGTGAGAAGACTAGATTTTAGTAAAATAAAAATCTGCTTAGTACAATTTATAATAAGTCCAAAAAGAAGAATAAATATATAATAAAATTAAGAGATTTGCTGGTGCCTTTGCCCAGATTCAATATTTTAGTCGTGAAAGAGACCAAAGACATGGCTTTCCTGTCTAAACACTGATTCTCTGTTAATCTACTCGCAGCTTTAGTATTTCTAACTGATTTTGACTCCCAGTTGCACTGGAGATTTCGGTTAAGCAGTGAAATTATTGGCAATTAAAAAATAACTAACAAGAGAACATGTCGAACTATGTCTCACTACTCAGGCCAAACCCAATGGAACCATTGAATACATGGTATAATATTTTAAGACCTCTGGAGTCCAGGGTACTTTCAGCAGGTATGGGCCAACCTAGTTTCACATTTTTAGTGTACTGTCCTTGGAATTCCTGAGTCAACCCGATCCGTAATACACAATTAATTTAGCTGTAAGCAGATTAGCTGGAAGAATGTATAAACTATTCTAGTTGCATTTAAATTTCTGGTTAACACACGGTACAGACAGACCAGGGAAGCACATTAAACTCTGACTATCTTTATAGTAGGAAAAATAAAAGTTTCAGAATTAAAAATAGAAGATTGACAATTAGCGATGTCCCTGCTAATGTAGTAGTTTTGAGTTCTCTGTCATGACTTGGACTGGTAAAAATTTTGAAGCTGAGAACTCGTTAAATTACTATTTTTGGACGGTGTTATCAGCACAATAACATTTCAGTGTTAATTTTATTTGCTTAAATTGCTACAATATTGTATGAAACTTTTTCCATATACACATTTGTCTCTGGAACTGTTTAAGTAAGAAAATATAACTAATAGATATGGTTTGAGTTTTATAATCAAGGAAAAATAAATTATTTTAACGAAATGGGAGTTTCATTACAATTTACATTGAACTACTGTTATGAGACCACATAGCAAGAAATCATTAAAAACAAAGGAACTTTGGACTAATATTCAAGCATACTTTAGTTATTTATGTGGGGAAGAAAATTTGCTGAACTACTCAGCAAAATGTCAAGGAGGCCACCTCGCAGAAGGTGCAGAAGGCAACCAGATCTCTTATTTGGTCTACTGATGACTCTGTGCTCAGATAGGCACTTAACAAATCTACACATCAGCATCCCGCTGAAAAGAGACAGTCACAAAATCTTATAAATGTTTGGCTACCACCATCCTGAAACAGCGCTAAAAAGAGACAAGTACACCAGGTCAGCTTTCTGTGGACTGTTACCCAGGAGGACGGATGCAGTGACTGTCTCAGTCTTCGGGCCTTCCCCAGCATCCTGTTGAAACAGGGCTAAATAAGAGAAAAGTACAGCAGGTCGCTTTTTCAGGCACCGTTGTTACTAGAGTTTACCAACAGCATACCCACTACGACACCAACCCCACCCAGACACTCTAGTGAAGGGGTCTAGTCACACTTCTAGGTCATGACTCCCTGGGAAGCTGTCTCATCCCAAACACTGTAAATAAGAAATAACACCAATTAACAAAACCATGCGATCTTTCACACAGTTGTTACGGCCTGCAATTTGTGCAACAACTTCTCTATTTTTTTTTGAAATTATTAATTATTTTATATTAAATATATCGGTGCAACCACTGGTTAGTTTCGTAGAGGTCCTCCCTAGGCAACCCAAAATACAAAATAACAACGGTAGGACGCTGATAATCTGGAAAAGAAAGGCAAGATAAGAGACGCCAGTGAAGAATTCATTAGGTATGGAATCGCCGTGAAATTAACATTGGTTTTCTTCGTATGGAATTTTTAGTGAGGACTTTATTGTATGGGCCGTTGTGGTAAAACCGCTAGTGAAAGTTAATTAGAAAAATGGATTGTCACTTGTGTTCTAAAAATGGCGAATTAAACAAGGAGGTTTGGTGGTGCAACTTCTAAGGGGCGCCTAGTATTAAAACTAGATTCCGGAGAGTAAATGTATAATCTACGCACTGGAAGTCATTCTCCCGTCAATAGAAAACTGTAAGTGTGTTCCATTTTACATTTTGCTGATTGAATTTACATTCTGGGCTGATTGGGAGCTGTATGGAGTTTATTCATCATAAGTGATTGCCTCTACTGACTTTCAAAGTAACAGCAGTTTGCATAAACTTAATTTGCACATTATTGTTGGCAGACTTATAACTTCCTTCTTTTTACAGTGTACATATCAGTTAAAATTTGCTAAAATATTCACGTTATCGTTGGTGTTTTTGTATGGTGTAAATTATAGATTGTAACCTGTAGAGAATTTTCATGTAAGATAATTTGCTTAAAACTAATTTGGCAATATTTTTAAAGGGCCAGAAATGTTCATGGACATTGCCTGTTGAATTTCTTATACCTATAGTAATACATAACTTCGTGGATATAGTAAAATTAAGTTGTTTAAAGCTAGTAAACCTTTTAAGCTTTCTTTAAATTAATTTGGAACAGATTAGTTCCTAGTGGATTTCTTTTGCAAGTAATTATTGATTTTCTTTTAATATTTATTGTACAAAATTTGTCGATGATTTAACACCCTTATTCCCAATGTAGGTGTGTGGGTACATTTTCCCTTGAGAAATATATGGATTCAGGGGAGCAGTATTGAGCAATTTTTTTTCTTTTCTAGATTAATAACCTGAATCTTTTGGTTAACATTTTTGTTGTTGTTGTTTTTAACTAGCTGGGTAAAGTGTGCGTGCATGGTTGCATTGGGTTACTATTATTTAGTTTTAATGTAAACATCCTTATAGTTGTCAGTGCACTCGGCGCAACGTCACATCGCAATAGTTTCTCGCTATTGACGTAACACCGCATATTTGGTGCATACAAGTATATTACACTAACTACACGTTGATCCTATACTTGCGCAAGTTGCGGAATTCCCAATGTTCGGAGCATTTTCCTCACATGTTACAATTGAAGCGGCGGTTGCGGTGAAGTGTACAAATTTACAGGCCTCGTAAATCTCGAGACATTTTGATTGGTTGTATTCATCTTAGATAAGCCATTAACATTTGTAGTACAATCGTGTTCACCAATTTTATTTGAATTAAAATAACTTTACTGTATAAGTTGTTGAAAATGTATTAACCATTTTTATCCGTCGCATTTCGTAAAAGGTTTACGGATTGCTATACAATCTTTTGTAAAAGTTACACGCTGTTTTGAATACCTATATTTATATTCCACGCATTGATTCTTGCTAATTATGCTTGTTATATACCTGTCTTACTTTCTGTCTTTTAAAACATACTTATTGTAATCTTTGTCTCTCTTTTGTATAATATATAAATGTAAAGTTTCAAATTTTATGTGTGCGTATTATTCTCAACCTATTGTGTTAAGTTGTAATTTCGTTAGATATCTTGCTAACCTTTCACTGTCAAGGTTAGTTAGATAAGGTCTTCTCACTCTATTTTACTTGACTATCGCCAGTCATATTTTCATTCACTCCTTTCGACAGTGTGGCGCTAAGATCTCTGGGTTAATAAGGTTAAGAACCCTACCCAATGCTGAGCAGCCGGCATCTTTTGTGACGCCCCCCAGAGATTTTCTTTTCCTTAACCTACTTTCTAACGTCTGTTGTTATACTGTGTTGTATGAGCTAAAGGCGTAACAAAATGGCGACCAACGTTTGGGGCCTTGAGTAATTATCGCTTTCAGCAGAGTAGCTGTTATTTAGTTGGTTTAGATAACGTGAATTACAGTAGCTTGGGAAATTGAAATAGTTAAACCAACATTGTGGAATACAATGTGAAAAGTTTGGAAAATATAATTGGATGAAAAGTTTAGGTGTCTGGTAAACAAATATTATTGAGTACTGAATTTTGAGAAATTGTTTTGCATTGATGTTAATTGAGCTTTAACTTACTAAGATTTATTTTTTCTCTTATAATTGTTTAATCTTGCTTGGTCATTGAATGTTTGAGCATGGACGTCGAGAAGCTTGTTAGGGATGAACTTATTTATGAGTTGAGAGTTCGGGGTTATGATAATTTAGGTTCTGAGACGGTCAAATCTATGAGAAGACAACTGGCAGGTCTTTTGAGGACGGAGGATTTTGGCGATGTGACTGAGTATCCAGGTGATTTTCAGCCAGAAGCTTGTGACGAAGTAGCTACGTGTACCGGAAAAGTTGAACATCTTGAAACATATATTCTGAGCTACGTTGGTTTAAATAGGTCAGGAGCAGGGTATATAGAATCTAAGTTAAAACATTTATACAGCAGATTACAGCGGATCCAGGTAGCGAAAACAGGTGAGGAGAAACCACTGCTAAACGCAATCTCGAATCTGGTTGCAAGACTTTCTAGGATTGAGGACCAGATAGACCAGGCGGATGAAACGGCGCGAGTGGACTTACAGACGAGACAGGGTACAGTCGCGTCAAGTAGTATTTCAACATCTGTGGTAGATCCTGCTGTTAGCTCGAGCATTGTCAGTTTGCACAAGTATCAGTATGACCCAAGGAGATGGGGAATTAAATTTAGCGGAGCAGATGGCCTGAGTGTTTCTGCCTTCCTGGAACAAATTGAAATCAAAAGAAGGTCCAGTAATATTTTTCAGGGCGAATTGTTGTCTTCCCTGTCTGAACTGTTGGAGGGTAATGCTTCGATTTGGTATGAGGTTGTTCGCGAGGAAGTGAGTTCTTGGTCTGCTTTTGAGAAACTTCTTAGGGAACAATTCCAGCCACATTTTTACGGGAGAGACCTTTGGCAAGAAATTTGGAATCGACATCAGGGTGAGCATGAACGTGTGGGTGTTTACTTCGCGTGTATGCTGAGTTTATTCAAAAGATTACCAGATTCACCAACGGAACAACAAATGGTTGAAGTGCTAGAACATAACATGCACCCCTATTTTATACACAATCTAGGATTAGCGACTTACTCTACTGTTACGGAGTTACAGGATTTGTGTAAGAGGTTGGAGCGCAATCGAGAGATGGCTCTGCAAAGTCACCCACATCCGAAGAGAAATTCAGGCTTGCTGGAACCAGACTTGGCTTACCAGCCAACTGCTTCCTCAAGTAAGTCCTTCCCTAAGGTTGTGTCTTTAATATCACAAGATAAGGTTAACTGTTGGAATTGCCAACGATTAGGGCATATGTTCTCTCAATGTAAGGAAAGCCGAAGGACATTTTGTTTCAAGTGTGGTCGTCCAGGGGTGATCAAGACAAATTGCCCTAAATGTTCGGGAAACGACCAAAGCGGCGAGGCTACCGTACGTCGCAATTAGGTCCAAAGTCGGTAGATTTGACTTGGCCAGTCTGGCTAGACTTTGTTAGATCTTTCTGTAGAGGTGGGGATGTTGGTAGTGTGTTCGCAGATATTCCTGGTGATCCTCGACCACATATCACAGTAGATATTTATGGTGTCAAATTTACTTGTTTATTAGATTCTGGGGCATCACAGTCGGTAGTTGGTAAGTCGGGATTGAAGAAGATACGTGAGATGAAAGCTGCGTATGTGGAACACAGTTCTGGTTGTGTTACTGTTGCGAATGGAGCGTCATGTCGCACTACTGGTAGCGTTAGTTTACCGATCCGGTTCCAAAATAAAGTCGAAATTGTTAAATGTTTGGTTGTGCCGGATATAGATGCGGGTATCATTTTGGGTATTGATTTTTGGAAACAGGCTAACTTGATTCCTTCGTTTCGGGGCAGTGATTGGGAGCCTGCTACTACTCGATGCTCAGTTGTAAATGCAGATGTTTTATCTAGTGAGCAGCGAGCTAAGTTAAGCCGGCTAATTTCGGACAATTTTGAGAAAATGGGTACCTCTTTGGGTTGTGCTAGAGGCGTTGAGCATGTTATCGATACAACTGACCAGTCACCTATTAAGCAGCGATATTATGCAATAAGTCCATATATGCAAAAAATTATGCACTCTGAGTTGGATAAGATGTTGGAGTTAGGGGTGGTAGAACCATCATCATCACCATGGTCGTCACCGGTAGTTCTTGTCAAAAAACCTGGAGGAGAGTACCGCTTTTGTGTGGATTATAGGCAGCTCAATAAAGTAACTAAAAGAGATGCTTATGCCATCCCATACATGTCAATGATTCTCGACAGGCTGAGAAATTCGAAATTTTTATCAGGTATCGATTTGAAGAGTGCCTACTGGCAAATTCCGCTTTCAGAAGATAGTAAGGAGAAGACGGCTTTTACGGTACCCGGGCGTGGACTCTTCCAGTTCCGCAGATTACCATTTGGATTGCACAATGCACCAGCAACGTGGCAGCGTTTTGCCGATGGTATTTTGGGGCATGATTTGGAACCTTTTGTCTTTGTTTATCTCGACGACATAATTATTGCCACTGCTGATTTTGAGACCCATTTGGAGGTTCTTCAGAAAATTTTTGACAGACTGTTAGCTGCTGGTGTTACGGTGAATCAGGAGAAATGCGAGTTTGTTAAACCAGAACTAAAATACTTAGGGTACGTCGTTGATCAAATGGGTTTGAGAGTCGATCCTGATAAAGTTACAGCTGTGGTGAATTTTCCCATTCCAACTAAGGTGAAGGAAGTCAGAAAAGCCTGGTATAGGCGTTTCGTGCCAAAATTTTCGGAGAGGATTGCCCCCTTGACTAGGCTTACTAAGAAGCACGTTAAATTCGTTTGGAATGAAAATACTGAGAAATCTTTCCTCGATATCAAACGATGTTTAGTTTCTGCCCCGATTCTCACTTGCCCGGATTTCACCCGTCCATTTATACTGCAGACTGACGCTAGCCAGAAAGCGTTGGGTGCCGTCCTAGTTCAGGAATTTGATGACGGAGAAAAGGTGATCGCTTATGCTAGCCGAACTCTTAACCAATGTGAAACGAAGTATTGTGCTACCGAGTTAGAGTGTCTAGCAGTACTTTGGGCAATCAAAAAATTTAGAGGCTATTTGGAGGGTGCGAAGTTCAAAGTTGTTACGGACCACGCGAGTCTCAAGTGGTTGGCAAATCTCAAGGAGGTCTCAGGTCGTTTAGGTCGTTGGGCTTTGCAGATGCAGTCCTATGACTTTCATATAGAGCACCGTAAGGGAAGATACCATCAAGTACCTGATGCGTTATCGCGCGCCGTTCCGGTAATCAGTGTTATAGAGGTAGGAAATAAGGATCATGATGATTGGTATCGGAGACAAAAGGAAAATATTTTATCTGCTCCCGATAAGTATCCCCTATGGAAGGTACGGGAGGGCAATCTGTTCAGGTTCGTAATTGGTAAATGTCCGCAATTTGATCCCAACTTTGAGTGGAAGTTGGTTGTACCAAAAGGACTACGGATGGCTGTGATGCAAGAAAATCACGATGATCCAACTGCAGGACATCAGGGTATTTTTAAAACCAAGTGTCGTATCAGTCAGTCTTACTACTGGCCTGGCATGTCATCCGACATCGCTAGATATGTCCGAACTTGTCAAACGTGTCAGGCCCAGAAATCTGAACAGCGTGCTCCAGGAGGTTTTATGGGGGGTCGGAAAATATCTAGACCGTGGCAGGTGGTTTGTACCGATATAATGGGTCCTCTTCCGATGAGTTCTAGACGTAATAGGTTCCTCCTAGTCGCTTCAGATGTCTTCACTAAGTATACGTTAATGTGGCCTCTGAAATCAGCGACGGCTTCAGCAGTCACGCGTCACATTGAAGAAGACATATTTTTGGTTTATGGTGTCCCGGAAAGTCTGTTGGCTGATAACGGCCGACAGTATGTAAGTAAAGAATTCAAGGACATGTTGTTAGGCTACGGAACTAAACTTGTACTGAATCCTCAGTATCATCCTCAGAGCAACCCTACTGAAAGAATTAATCGTGTCATTAAAACTATGATGAGGTCGTACATTGGCGAAAATCAACGTACCTGGGATGTCAACCTTCCCAAGATTGGGTTTGCGCTTCGTACATCTGTCCACGAAGTTACAGGCCATACTCCGGCTTATCTGAATTTTGGCCGAGAATTAAGGTTGTCCGGAAAATCGGTTCAAGGTAGTCATGACGTTGGTGATGCGCGGGTGATCGACGACCGGACGCAATTAGCCACTCATGTTAACCAGCTGGATCAGATTCATAGGCAGGTCGAGACGAGACTCGCAGATGCTTACAAGAGGAGTGCCCATAGATACAATCTACGTAGAAGATTTGTAGATTTCAATGAAGGCGATGTAGTCATGAAGCGAAATTTTGTTCTTTCGGATGCTGCGAACTACTTTTCTTATAAACTCGCACCAAAATTTGTAAAGTGCAGAGTGAGACTCAAGGTTTCCCCGAATGTCTACCGGCTTGAAGACGTCCAAACTGGAAAAATATTGGGTGACTACCATGTCTCTGATTTAAAGCCTTGCGAGCAGAGGTGCGATGCAGATTAGCTAAACTTCGGATTCCGTCCCACTTTATATGTTGGTATTTATGTAGGTATATAGGGTTGTTTTGGATTTATATAAGGTCATATAGATATTGGTTGGCGGGCTGTAGATGCATGCCTCTTGAATGGTGTCGGCATTTTGTTGAGTGGCTGGGCGGAGCTGTTTTGTGTTATTATAGTTAAGGTATATTTGGGTGTAGGTAGTGAATTTGAGGTTAGGATTCTCTGACGGTGTTATCCATGAATAGATAGTGGAAATGATTTACGGTCTTGGCGACTGCGTATAATATAGAGATCTACTGGGAGACACAATTAGGAGAATCTTCAAGGTTTAGGTACAGGTTATATGAGGAGTTCAAGTTGTTATTCGACAATCCGTCGATACAGAGGGTTGAGCAACTTTGTATCTGGTTGATCTGGATCTACTTAAGCTGGAATGGTCGGCAGGACTCGAATGAGAAAAATTCGGTGAAATTCTCTGGAACTAAGGGGGGGATGTTACGGCCTGCAATTTGTGCAACAACTTCTCTATTTTTTTTTGAAATTATTAATTATTTTATATTAAATATATCGGTGCAACCACTGGTTAGTTTCGTAGAGGTCCTCCCTAGGCAACCCAAAATACAAAATAACTTAACGGTAGGACGCTGAAAATCTGGAAAAGAAAGGCAAGATAAGAGACGCCAGTGAAGAATTCATTAGGTATGGAATCGCCGTGAAATTAACATTGGTTTTCTTCGTATGGAATTTTTAGTGAGGACTTTATTGTATGGGCCATTGTGGTAAAACCGCTAGTGAAAGTTAATTAGAAAAATGGATTGTCACTTGTGTTCTAAAAATGGCGAATTAAACAAGGAGGTTTGGTGGTGCAACTTCTAAGGGGCGCCTAGTATTAAAACTAGATTCCGGAGAGTAAATGTATAATCTACGCACTGGAAGTCATTCTCCCGTCAATAGAAAACTGTAAGTGTGTTCCATTTTACATTTTGCTGATTGAATTTACATTCTGGGCTGATTGGGAGCTGTATGGAGTTTATTCATCATAAGTGATTGCCTCTACTGACTTTCAAAGTAACAGCAGTTTGCATAAACTTAATTTGCACATTATTGTTGGCAGACTTATAACTTCCTTCTTTTTACAGTGTACATATCAGTTAAAATTTGCTAAAATATTCACGTTATCGTTGGTGTTTTTGTATGGTGTAAATTATAGATTGTAACCTGTAGAGAATTTTCATGTAAGATAATTTGCTTAAAACTAATTTGGCAATATTTTTAAAGGGCCAGAAATGTTCATGGACATTGCCTGTTGAATTTCTTATACCTATAGTAATACATAACTTCGTGGATATAGTAAAATTAAGTTGTTTAAAGCTAGTAAACCTTTTAAGCTTTCTTTAAATTAATTTGGAACAGATTAGTTCCTAGTGGATTTCTTTTGCAAGTAATTATTGATTTTCTTTTAATATTTATTGTACAAAATTTGTCGATGATTTAACACCCTTATTCCCAATGTAGGTGTGTGGGTACATTTTCCCTTGAGAAATATATGGATTCAGGGGAGCAGTATTGAGCAATTTTTTTTCTTTTCTAGATTAATAACCTGAATCTTTTGGTTAACATTTTTGTTGTTGTTGTTGTTTTTAACTAGCTGGGTAAAGTGTGCGTGCATGGTTGCATTGGGTTACTATTATTTAGTTTTAATGTAAACATCCTTATAGTTGTCAGTGCACTCGGCGCAACGTCACATCGCAATAGTTTCTCGCTATTGACGTAACACCGCATATTTGGTGCATACAAGTATATTACACTAACTACACGTTGATCCTATACTTGCGCAAGTTGCGGAATTCCCAACGTTCGGAGCATTTTCCTCACATGTTACAATTGAAGCGGCGGTTGCGGTGAAGTGTACAAATTTACAGGCCTCGTAAATCTCGAGACATTTTGATTGGTTGTATTCATCTTAGATAAGCCATTAACATTTGTAGTACAATCGTGTTCACCAATTTTATTTGAATTAAAATAACTTTACTGTATAAGTTGTTGAAAATGTATTAACCATTTTTATCCGTCGCATTTCGTAAAAGGTTTACGGATTGCTATACAATCTTTTGTAAAAGTTACACGCTGTTTTGAATACCTATATTTATATTCCACGCATTGATTCTTGCTAATTATGCTTGTTATATACCTGTCTTACTTTCTGTCTTTTAAAACATACTTATTGTAATCTTTGTCTCTCTTTTGTATAATATATAAATGTAAAGTTTCAAATTTTATGTGTGCGTATTATTCTCAACCTATTGTGTTAAGTTGTAATTTCGTTAGATATCTTGCTAACCTTTCACTGTCAAGGTTAGTTAGATAAGGTCTTCTCACTCTATTTTACTTGACTATCGCCAGTCATATTTTCATTCACTCCTTTCGACAGTGTGGCGCTAAGATCTCTGGGTTAATAAGGTTAAGAACCCTACCCAATGCTGAGCAGCCGGCATCTTTTGTGACGCCCCCCAGAGATTTTCTTTTCCTTAACCTACTTTCTAACGTCTGTTGTTATACTGTGTTGTATGAGCTAAAGGCGTAACACAGTCTTCAAACTCTGTGACACTGACTCTCTTAAACAGTACCCACCTGCTTTCGCTGCTCAATGGGGGCGGTTGGTGCTTATTTTCAGACTCACTTTTAATTTGATCAAATTAAAGTAAATCAAAAAGAATAATGCCTTGTTTCTTACATTACTTGTAATTGGTGTGAAACTTGTCAAAACAATAACATAAATATAAAAAAAATTACATAAATTTAAATAAAATAAATAAGACTACAATTTGATTCTCTCATATTTTTCCTTTGTTTTGTTTTATCAGCTAAGTACTCATCAATGGTAGAATGACTGAATTTTTTTTTAGAAATTAAAAAGATAAAAATCACACACATTAACTTAAAATTACATACAATCAATACAACATAATCAAATAGTACAATAGCAATTCCCAAAAGTGTAGATTAAAATACAATGTAGAACTTAAAAAAAAACGTACTTACTGAGAAACTCCTTTGTGGAGCAAAATGCATCACAAGAACTAATAACAGGTAATTGTCAATTTCATTTTGTTGGTTTTCACGGCTTACTCATTCTAAATAAACATTTCATGTAAGAATAGCACTAAGTATTCAAGTGAAAATGCCTATTAACTTTTTTACTAGTTGTTAATTATCTTATGATGGCAATGTTTTTTTAAATGTTTACTAGTTTTAGGTCGATTAATACTGGATATTGTAAAAAATTGTTGAATTTTTCTTATTTTTTTCCGTATTTTTGGTCAAAACTTAAGTTTGAAAAATGATGTTGACTTTTGGTTTGTGTCACTTTTTTTACAAGTAATAAGACTAGTAAAATAAAAGGTAAGCCCTGCATTTAGCTTTTCTTGGCAAATTGAGTAAACTACTAAAGCGACCAAAAAACGCCACCTGGCGGTTCGGGCTTAAACGAAAACGTAAGTGTTATTACAGACTATAATTCAATTATCAGATTGCTTTAAAACAATTTTCTGCAATAAGAGTCAACCTTCCCCCCACCCCTTAGTTTAAGGCCATAGATTCCAAAACTGTTCTGTGACTATAATATTAATAATAATAACAAGCCTTTATTTGCGACATCAGTATACGACAATGCTACAAAAAATTTCCCAACGCTACAAACAAAAGCTACCTACAAATTAAGTGGTGTTGCCACTTGTGTTTGTTTAAGGTCTAACAATATATAACATATGACACGTAAGCCACATAAGATATCTGCACCTACAAAGTACTTATAACTACCCAACTAGAATATAAACATCCAATACATGTTGCACAATAACACATGACACGTAAACCACATAAGCTGCACCTACAACAACTCAACTAGAATATAAATATCAAATACACACACATGCAACAACAGAATGCCACATCCACTCTCAAACTCATATTCAAAATCATCCATACTTTATCTTGCGCTTCCTGGAAAATACTTATTCTCACACTTAACATTTATTATATCACTTATTACAGCCCTTAGTGTACTAAATAAAAACATCTTACATCTATTTTTAAAAATTCCTAAACTTGGACTTAGTTTTATTTCATCTGGCAACGAATTATAAGATTTGACACTGAGATATATACACGATCTCTGCAATAGTTTTGCTCATCCTAGGAACAGTGATACCTCTTCTGTTACGCATGTTGTAGGAATTAGTCTTTGGTTCATGAACAATTTGGTACTGATAAACACAAACACAGGAAATTAACTGCCCTGGATCCAAGAGTCCAGCATCCCGATAAAGCGAGTCAGAAGGATAAGTCCTACCTCTGTTCAAAATTATCCTAAGAAATAGTTTTTGAGTCTTTTCTAATTTATTGACATGTCTGTTAAGTATTCCCCCCCACCCTATTATACCATACCTCAAATGTGACTCTACCAATGCCTGATATACAATCTTTGAGTCTCTTACCGACATAAACTCCTTTAGATGCTTCATTAGATACAGTAATGATCTCAGTTTGTTGTTTAGTTAGTCAGCATGATGTTTCCACTCCAGATGGTTGTCAATCACCACTCCCAAATACTTCATCTTCTCAGCAGATGCAATTTTCCTGTCCCCTATGGTTAAGTATCTGTATTTCGGTAGGCGTGTTCTGTAAGAGGCAAATGGAATAAATAGAGTTCTGTCGTAATTTATTGTTAGGAGTTTAAATTCCAACCATTCCACAATTGCACTCACAATAAGTGCTGTATCATCTGCAAAACTTATCAATTTTTCATTTATTTTTAGATCAAATAAGGAGTTCACATACAATATAAACAATATAGGTCCGATCCCCCGTTCCCGTGGCGCTCCGTACTTAACAGTCCTGTCATCACTGTAACAGTCACCAATTCTTACAGATTGCTTTCGGTCTGATAGATAGCTCCGGATGAGCTCCAAAGGTCGGCTTCTTATGCCCATGCTTCCCAAAGACTGAGAAAGTAAAGGATGACTGACAGTATCAAAGGCTTTTGCCAAATCCAGGAAAACAGACTGACGGTGATCTATTGTCCAAAGCACGATAGATATTGCTTGTTAGCTCTAAAATAGCGTCCCCAGTGGAACGTTGAGCTCTAAATCCATACTGCTGCGAACTCAATATCTTATACTTATCAACAAATTCTATTAGTCGCTTTTTAAATATAAGTTCAAAAACCTTAGCGAAGCAGGTAATCAACGAGATAGGACGGTAGTTTAAAGGCTGTGTTTTTTCTCCATTCTTGTAGATTAATATCACTATTGCCTCCTTAAATGCATTTGGACAGACACCAGCTTCAAAGGACATGTTAATTATAAACGCCAATGGCTTACAAATAAGATCAGCTATGCTTTTAAGAGTTTTCGACTTCAGTTTATCACCACCAGCTGTTTTTCTATCTTTTAAGATATTTATGGTTTAAAAAACTCCCTGCGGAGAGGTTGGGAATAAATACATAGAATGTGGGTTATGTGTGATCTTTTCATGATAGTGAATATTTCTCCTAATCTGACCTGCCAATTTTGTACCGATCTCTGAGAAACAATTGTTAAACACATCAGCAACATCCTTAGGTGAAGTACATTCAACATTGTTTTCATTTCTGATGCTATTTATTTTCAATATGTTACCCGAGTTTCCGTTATGTAATTCATTAACCGTTCTCCACATTTCTTTAGAAGACTGTCCACTTTCTTCAATTAATTTTCTATAATACATAGCTTTTTTTTATATGAGCATTTAGTAGATTACGGTACATTATAAACCTCCTTTTCAAGTCAATATCATCAGGGCTTTTTCTTAATTTGTTTTGCATACAATTTCTAGACTTTATTGAATTAACCAATGCTGCAGTAATCTAGGGTTTCCTTCTATTGAGTTTAGATTTAAGCTAGCCTTACTTTGGATTGCTTTAAATTGGAGGCAAAACTACTCACGTTTCATAAGTACTTGACTTTCCTCCAGCACAGTCTTTACCTTTCGTGAGCACCTAAACGTCATTTGGGCCGCCACAAGGTAGGCTTCCTTGGTGTCATTTCCGTCGGTTTTGTCAACCGAACGTCTCGTTGACTCATCGGATATTAAACCGGGACCTCTCGCTTTACAAACTGACACCTAGCAGCCTGCGCCAGTTTTTAACAATATAATAATGGTATCTCTATAAGCAGAAAATCAACTCTCAAAGCTGTTCTAGTTTTTAGTACAGTGGTCTACTTTAGAGGTGCTCCCCCACGCAACCTGGTACCCAGCCATATGTTTCTAATTCACTCTTTTTTTTTCAGTTATCATTTATTATTTTTATGACATCGAATTAAACAATGTATTACACAAATAATCTAAGAATTGTGGTTGTGCTAAAATACAATCTTAAATGCCACCCCAAAAATTTTTGACAATGAAGTTCCGATTTGCTGACAGCTACTTATTTCCTCACGTGTTTCTGATTGTTCTATTTTATTTTTTCACTAAATCTTCTATTTTACAAATTCTTCAGCATAACAATATTAATTTGTTGCATTATATGTTAGTTTTTTCGAGACATTTCCAATATAGATATAATTTTTGTACAAAAAAAAATGACGGGTTCAATTTGACTATAGCTATTATTAATTATTACTTATTACATTGATTACACCAAACATTGCCTACTTATTAAACATTTTTCACATTAAAAAATATATTTTTCAGGTGTATTATATTACATGTCCAGAAGTTACTATAAATTTTGCTAAATTTTCTGCCACACCAACTGGGAGGGAAATAACTGTTATTGAACAGGCTACAGGTCAGTGTGTTGCCAACGCAGAGATCGTTGATGGGAGTCCATCCTACCTTTGTAAAGGTGATGGTAAATGGACACTTCCCACTGGAGGATGCAAATGTAAAGCAGGGTTTCAACCAGACATGGAAAAGCAAATTTGTAAATGTGAGTAATTTATTCTTTATAGCAACTACTTTTTACACATATAGATAAAGGACAACCCAAATATGTAAGTTTATGTACATTTGGGCTCTCTAGTAATGTTCTTTGGTGTGTGATTGTTAAATATTTGTTGGATGGTAATTCCAAACTGCAGTATCAAAAACCAGAAATGTTGGTAAAGCACCACCTGAAAAAGTTTTTGCAGCAGAAAATCGTTCTTGGAAAGTATTTGCTTGAATGTTGGCAGTAAAATAAGTCAAGAAATAGGATAATCAATTGAAAATAGTGGCAAGAAGTAGGTGACATTTATTTGACATTTTCGTTTATTTGGAATGCGTATATTTTAAATTGTATAATATACAAATACAAGCTAAAATTTCCCTGGATGGCATACTGTATAATTATAATCACAAATAAATACTAATTACTATAAATGTTAAAAGATCTCTTTCTTCTTAACTATGATCCCTTGAATATTTTTTGCATCACCAAAAAATTTGATTGCTTGGCGGTTGAGAGAAGAAAAAGGTTCGGGACGCAGCAAGTGCATTATAGTAGTTAATTTTCATAAGAATTGTACACTATTAGTAAGATATATTATTAAAACTAATTCTTTAAATTTAAATCGGCCTTGGAGATCGGTTTTAGAGTCCCAGTTAGCGTTTATTTGAAAAAATTTATATTTTATAGGCAGCTAAAAAATTAAAATTTGGTCTTAGATATAATATGTAAGTACTGCAAGTGCCTTTAAAAAAATTGTGTTACAAATTTCGTTAAAGTTACAAACGTTTTTCAGAAAAAAATTAATTATTTACAAAGGGAATATACCTGTCAAATTATAAATATGGCAGGAATTTTTTCTTATTAATTCCTTGGATGGTTTTGTTTTAGTCAACCCATCCAGTTTTTGCAAACAATAAACAACAAAAAAGGTTTTTTATGTTATGGTAGAAAATTTTCATAAAAATATTTCAAATCCAATAGCTCAATAAACTTCCCATTAAGCCAGCATCTTCAATCTTGAACCATAGTAACACCTATGTAAACGCACGTGGGTAATACATTAAAGAAAAATAACATAATGAGCTTCATGGATAACTACAAATTTGGTTTAATATACCTGTCAAATTATAAATACGGCAGGTATTTTTCCTTATTAATTGCTTGGATCGTTTTGTGTAGGGCCTAGGCTTGAACACACTGAGACCTCACAGATAATCCCCGGCGAGATTTGGGGAGTAGGCAGATTGAGGCCCCGTAATCGAGATACAACAACCCAACCCACCTTTGTCCACCACTCTAAGGAGTAGGCAGATTGAGGCCTTAGAGTGTCCTTACATATTTCCTTTACCCACCTTTGTCCACCACTCTTAAGGAGTAGGCAGGTTGAGGCCTTAGAGTGTCCTTACATATTTCCTTTACCTACCTTTGTCCACCACTCTAAGAAGTAGGCAGATGAGGCCTTATAGTGTCCTTACATATTTCCTTTACCTACCTTTGTCCACCACTCTAAGGAGTAGGCAGATTGAGGCCTTAGAGTGTCCTTACATATTTCCTTTACCCACCTTTGTCCACCACTCTGAGGAGTAGGCAGATTGAGGCCTTAGAGTGTCCTTACATATTTCCTTTACCCACCTTTGTCCATCACTCTAATGAGTAAGCAGATTGAGGCCTTAGAGTGTCCTTACATATTTCCTTTACCTCTTCAAAATTGCTCCAAAACATGAGCCGAAACGTCGAGATTTCATAGATTCTGGACGCGGTTCAACCCGAGAACCAATTATGTCGTATATATATATATATATATATATATATATATATATATATATATATATATATATATATATATATATATATATATATATATATATATATATATATATCTTATTATTTGTATGTATTTTCTTTAAATGCATATGCATTCATTAAGTGTTTAAATTGCAAAATTGTTAAAAAAAAAGGAAACGAAAAGGGTATCTTGCTTTTGATAATCACAAGAGATAAATTTTCATTCATAACTTATAATGTAGAAAGATTAGTAAAAAAACAAACAAAAACTAATTTTTCAACGTAAAGCTAATATAAAACTAATTTTCATAGAAAAAATTTGTTAATGAGGAGACCGCACCTTTTGAATTTTAAAAAGATTTCTTCAAATGAGCGCAAATCCAGAATCCATATCCTGGTTTAGTTTCAGTTTTTATCTGTTTACATATATACAGGGTGACACATTTCTACGGTAAAGCTCAATATAATTGTTATTATACAAGAGACGAGAAAAAGTTCTATACGTTAATTTTAGGGTGTCTTGAACTGCATTTTCTAAAATTATTTTGTCAATTCTGGCCCATAAGTCAATGGTGATACCTACAATTGTTTTTAGAACACCCTTATATTATTGCATTTTTGCATTTTTAATCGAAATATGATGTATGTTTGTAAGAAAAAAAATCTAGACGCAGTAAGTGCGTTTTGGTAGCGAACTTTCATTAAATGCTTCAAAACTCAATTTGCTATTAACCCAAGGTTTGTTTGCTAGGATACCAGTTTTTCCTGAAACACATTCAGTTTATTTTCGATTTTTTTTTTGTACATTTTCAAACAATAAGTTATTTTGATGAAATATGGTATATTTTTTCTACTATATAGGTTGTACCAGTAACCAGGTTGATGCCTGCTTGCACTAGAGACGTATTTCCTATTAGAAACATTTTTATGAAAATTCACTTCCATAACACACTTCCAGATTTTTTTCTTTAAAGTTGCAGACCTAAAATTTGATTGCCCTTACGTTTTTATGGAGATATAAATTTTTTCCGCAAGGAAGCACAAAATTTTCCAGGAAAACCTGGGCTGATTTTCCTGGCTAACGAACTTATCCAAGCCACTTGCAAAAGTATTATTATATATATATATATATATATATATATATATATATATATATATATATATATATATATATATATATATATATATATATATATAATAATAATAATAATAATAAAAATAAAAATAGATATATCAAGATTATTGCTGCCACTATATTTCCTATAGGAATATAGCGGCAGGGCTGACGATTTTAAAAGATCTTTGTGGTTGTACGGCGGCACCCGACGTACAGAATTTGTACTGGAGTCGTCATACAGACAAAGTTCCTTGATCTGTCCTATATATATATATATATATATATATATATATATATATATATATATATATATATATATATATAATTTAAACTGACCCGGGATATGGGTTCTAGGGGGCCTAGTTCGTTCGTGCCCATTTGAAGAAAATTTTCAAAATTCTAAAGTCGAAATCTCATTAGTGAATTTTTTAAAGAAAATTCACTAATAAATGTGTTACGTATGTGTAACCTGTTTTGCATATAGAGTTGCCAGATCGGAAGTCCAAAATATCTGAAGGAATTTTGAAAATGTCGGGATATATATATATATATATATATATATATATATATATATATATATATATATATATATATATATATATATATATATATATATAATTAGCAAACTAAACACCCATTTACAGGAAGCATTACTGACAGGAATTGACAACACAAATTATATATATTTTTTTAAATTTTTAAGGTCATTCTGGTTGCATTTTTTTTAAATATGCCGAAATTTTATCATTTGACATGTCTTTGTCTTTTGGAATATGTTCAAATATTTCTCGAAGGCAACAGTAATCGGTGTATAACGCATCTTGGTCAATATCTTTGAAATATTAAGTCCCCTGCCCGGCCCCCACTCTACCGTTCCGTTCGAAAATAGAGTGAACGTGATAGCACGCAGCAATTTCAAATGATAGCTTCCTAGAGAACTTTCGGAGAAGCTGTTTGTCTGGAGATTTTGAGATTTGTCGGGAGTCTGGAGATTACTTAAAATGTCGATAGAATCCAGACGAATCCCGACCATCTGGCAACCCTAATTGCATATGATATATTTTACAAAAGAGAATAAAAACTTCATGTCTTTTCTTGTTTCAAAATTATAATACTCTGTGACGTCAGTGAATGACATGTCATTAAGGAAATTTTCCAGTTTATTTAATTTGAGCTTGTAATAACTTTCATTATCTTTTGAAGCGACTCACTTTCTGTTGTATAATAATTGTAAAACAGTATCATACCAACAAATTATATGAAATTCATCCACAATGTCAAATTTTAAAAAGTCATCTAGTTTTTCCTTTGATAGAATTTTACTAATAAATTACATATTATACCAGATAGGGGAAACAATTTATAACTTTCACTTTTTTTGTTTATTAATATATTATTTCATTGTAGTTTAATTTGTGTTTTTCAAAATTTAAAAATAGTGCTGCAAATTGAATCATAACTTCCACATAGCTGTGATAATTCACTGTCTTCCGATAGATATAACAGGCTGAATAGCTAGGTTCGCTAGGTAACTAACCCCTAGAATCAGACTAGGAGGTCGCGGGTTCGAGTCCCGTATTTAGACAGTCTGCCTTTTTCACTTGAATGTGGAAAGGCCGGCTTCTGATGAGTTATATGTGGTGTCCTTTGTCTATATCTGTATGTAAGCGCCCCCCGCACAAGTCTAAGACTTCTGGGTGCGGAGTTTGTCCTGTGGTGTTATTATGATATTCTCATGTAATAAATTTAGGGTCTGTGACTTGACCACAAAAAAAAATATTCGTATTTTGAAACCCATAAACTTTATATTACTTGAGTTCTATTGAAAAGATGTCAATTTTCACCAAATCGCCCCTCATTTATTCCCTACCCCCTGAACCAATCTTACCCAAAAACAATTCAAAGCGTTCCTTTGTCGGGTGCTAACTGGATACCAAATTTGAAGATGATATGTCAATTCGTTCGAGAGTTATTGCGTCTACTACCAGATAGACGTACAGTCCAACAGACTGACCGACCGACAGACAAAAAATGTTTTG
Source organism: Tillus elongatus (assembly GCA_964006375.1). Lineage (NCBI taxonomy): Eukaryota > Metazoa > Arthropoda > Insecta > Coleoptera > Cleridae > Tillus > Tillus elongatus. Next base: position 39,632,443 of record OZ023270.1, read on the forward strand.
AGGCTTTTTACGCCGTATTAGCAAAAAAAATAATGAAATTTCTGTCACCGATATTCCACCCCTATACATTCAACCCCTAATTTAATTTCAGCCCAGAATACCAGTTGTTTGATGAAATTGAAACTTTTCTAATAAACAAACCCTAAAACGTTAAATATTACTCGAGTTTTAACGACAAATTTTTAATTTTCACCAAATCACCCCCCATTCATCCACTACTCTCTGGAACAATTTTACTCAAAAACAATCCGAACTGTTTGTTAGCCGGGTACTAACTGTATACCAAATGTGAAGACGATATCTTAATTCGTTCTAAAGTTATCGTGGCTACAAACAGACAGACATATAGACAGACAGACAAAAAAGATATCCGTTCCCAAATCATTTTTTCTATATGTTTTGCCACGTTTAACCAAAAAAAAAAAAAAATTGTTGAAATTTTTGTCACCAATGCCATACTTCCACACGTGACGGTGTGGAAGTGAAAAATCTAGAAACAAAACGTTCCTGTAAAATAAATATATGTAACCTTTTAAATAATTTCATTTTTAGTGTGCCCTCATGAAACATACAAGGCAGAAGTTGGAGATGGACTTTGTCTACCTTGTCCAGAACATTCCAAAGGCCCGGATTATGGATTAACAGAATGCCGCTGCAATAATGGTTATTATAGAGCACCAAAAGATCCTAAAAATCTGTCTTGTACTCGTAAGTATACATACATACATACATATATATACATATATATATATATATATATATATATATATATATATATATATATATATATATATATATATATATATATATATATATATATATAAATCCTCCTATCATTGTTGCAACCATACATTTGCCAATTACGGTAACTACGGCGTCCATAGCATTATTGCATCCGTATATCGGACGCGATAATGTAATCCCATTGTAGATTCGAAATCGCCGCTCTTTCTTAATTAATTTCAGAAGCAGGATGAGTAACGACTTCTATTCTACCAACCAAGCGTGGCTGCTTTACCCTAAAATATAAAATGGAAGTAGGAATTGATGAAATAGAATGTGCAGCATTGTTAGTCACATGAAAGGAATAAGAATATTATAGTTCACGGTACTCGTCGCTGGGGGCGCTTCAAATATACGGAATATACGCTAACGGGCAATATTTATCGGTCGTTGATTTGGCAACTATGCCTTGTGGCGTTCTGAGTCATACAGTTATATGATAAATGCGAGATTAGTATTCAACATGACACAATTACATGCGGCTACCTATTACTTCCACATCGTCGGTATGGCATTGGCGACAAAAATTTCAAAAAGAAAATTTTCGCTTAAACGTTGTAAAATGTGTCAAAACATATAGAAAATATGATTCGGGAACGAAATTTTTTTTCTGTCGGTCTGTATGGTTGTTTGTTATCACAATAACTTTATTACGAATTGAGATATTGTCTTCAAATTTGGTACACAGTGTTAGCACCCGTCAAACGAACGGTTCGGATTGTTTTTGGTTAAAATCGCTCTAGGGGGTAGGGGGTGAATGGGGGGTGATTTGGTGAAAATGTATATTTTCTCGTGAAAATTCGAGTAATATAACGTTCTAGGGTTTGTTTATTAGAAAATTTTCAATTTCATCAAACATCTGATATTCTCTGCTGAAATTAAATTAGGGGTTGAATGTGTGGGGCTGGAATATCAGTGACAGAAATTTCGAAATTTTGTTTTTGCTAAAACGGCCTAAAAAGTCTCAAAACGTAGAAAACTTGACTCTGGAACGATTTTTTTTTTCAGTCGGTGTGCCGGCTGTCTGTCTGTTAGTAGGCGCGCTAACTTTAGAATGAATTGAGATATCATGTTTAAATTTCCTATCCAGTTAGTACCTGACAAAAGGAAGGCTTCGAATTGTTTTTGGATAAGATCGCTTCAGGGGGTAGGGGATAAATGACGAGTGATTTGGTGAAAATTTACATTGTTTCGTTATAACTCGAGTAATATAATATTTTAGGTTTATTACAAAACTTTCAATTTCATCGACCATTTGGTATTCTGTGCTGAAATTAAATTATGGGTTGAATTTGTGGGGGTGAAATATCAGTGACTGAAATTTTGTTTTCACTAAAAAGACAAAACAGTCTCAAAGCATATAGAAAACTTCACTCTGGAACAAAAATTTTTAGTCGGTGGGTCTGTCGACCTGTACGTCTGTCTGTTAGTAGGCACAATAACTGTCGAAGGAATTGAGATATCACCTTCAAATTTGGTATCCAGTTAGTACCCGACAAAGGAACGCTTGAATTGTTTTTGGGTAAGATCGCTTCAGGGAGTAGCGATAAATGAGGGGTAATTTGGTGAAAATTGACATTTTTTCGTTAAAACTCGAGTAATATAATGTTTTAGAAGTTAACGGGTACAGGAGTACGAATAGATGTTTTATTTGTGGTCAAGTAATGGATCCTAAATTCATTTCATGAGAATGTCTTTCTGAGGAGAGTAGATTTTCACAGCTATAAGGAAGTTATGATTTAATTTGCGGCACTATTTTTGCACTGTCAGGCGCATGACGTCATGTGGTGAGTACAGTCGCAAGATAATAATATTATGCTGCAGTACAGTGAGTTTCACGTTTCATCACATCTTAACCTCTTAACAAATTGCAAAACTGTTTTTTTTTTTAAATTAGATTTGATGAATGCATTTTACTATTTTTTGTGTACATACAGTTAGAAGTATTTTTGATGATCAGAATACTACTGTGACATGATGATGAAATCATGCCCGTTGACCCGCTCTAGATAACTTCTCTACTTTCCACGTTTGTGTTGCCTCAATGCTAATTATGGACCCCCCTTAATTATACTTATTTTGTGTTTATATACATATGTAATATAAGGATAAAAAAGAAGTGAAAATGCAAGATAACTCATTGAATTTAACGCTGTATTCTATATTATCTGAAAAAGATATTATAGGCGAAGAAGTCGAAAGTAATTTCGGTAAATTTGCAGTTTACTGCACGGAGGGTTTTTAGATTTTTTAAAATCTGAAACTGCCTGTTCCTTATAGTAAAATGTTAGCTTAGCCCTCAGAATAAGACTGAAACACAAGCATAGCTAAACCACTCACTTGCAATCTACCATATCATTTAAAAAAAACTGAAACCATATTTAAAATACACCAACTTACACCGCATATTTAATTTCTAAAGTTAGTTCCTTCGTTCCACCAACATTTGTGCCTCAAACTGACATTAATATACAAACTGTATAGCTTTTAGAGAAAAATGCTACAAAAAATAAACTAAATATTGTATGTTTGCTGTTGGCGATCTTTATTAGGCTACACCATTAAAAAATATATTTTAGATTGTACAGTATGTTCCAGTTACTTGAAACTTAACCGTCAAATTATTCTTTTAAGATTTCTGTTATAATTAGTATCTGTGAAATGTCTTGAGGAGGCTCTTGCAGTGTGCTAATATGTCGGTCTGTATGTATTGTTGTAGTCACAATAACTTTGTTACAAATTGAGATATCGTCTTCAAATTCGGTACACCATTAGCACCCGACAAACGAACGGTTCGGATTTATTTTGGTTAAAATCACTCTAGGGGGTAGGGGATGAATAGGGGGTGATTTGGTGAAAATTTACATTTGTTAGTTAAAACTAGAGTTATATAACGTTTTAGGGTCTGTTTAATAGAAAATTTTCAATTTCACCAAACATCTGGTATTCTGTGCTAAAATTAAATTAGAGGTTGAATGTGTGGGGGTCTAATATTGGTGACAGAAATTTCGAGATTATGTTTTTGCTAAAACGGAGTAAAACTTCTCAAAAAGAAAACTTGACTGTGGAACGAAATTTTTTTCTGTCGGTCTGCCGGCTGTCTGTTTGTTAGTAGGTGCGATAACTTTTGAATGAATTGAGATGTTCAAATTTGCTATCCAGTTAGTACCCGACAAAGGATAAGATCGCTTCAGGGGGTAGGTGATAAATGAGGGGTGATTTGGTGAAAATTGACGTTTTTTCGTTAAAATTTGAGTAATATAACGTCTCAGAAGTTTATGGGTACAGGAATACACGAATACATCTTTTATTTGTGGTCAAGTAATGGACCCTATAAATTCATTTTATGAAAATGTCTTTCTGAGAAGAGTAGATTATCACAGCTATGTGGAAGTTATGATTCAATTTGCAGCACTATTTTTGTCATACGTATGACGTCATGTGGTAAGTACAGTCGCAACATAATACTATGCGGCGGTACAGTGAGTTTCACGTTTCATCACATCTTAACCTTTTAGCAAATTACGAAACTGTTGTTATTTTATTAGATTTTATTGATATATTTTACTAATTTTTGCGTTCATACAGTTAGAGGTAATTTTTATGATCAGAGAACTACTCTGACATGATGATGAAATCATCTTTATGTCTGTTAACCCGCCCTAAATATAACTTCTCTACTTTTCAAGTTTGTGTTGCCCAAATGCTAATTTAAGAGCCCCCCTTAATGATACTTATCTTGTGCTTATATATGTAATATAAAAATAAAAAACAAGTGAAAATGCAAGTGAGCTCATTGCATTTAGTGCTGTTTTATCTATTATCTGAAAAACACACTATAGGCGACGAGGTGGAATGTAATTTCGGTAAATTTGCAGTTTACTGCGCGGAGGATTTTTAGGACTGTATTTTAGAAACATGCTTAGAATCCCCCTTGGGTGCAGAAGCCACAAAAAAAAATGTTGCAAACAACCGTCCCCCGAAGAGACTTAAGGGACCAAGAATGGATATGGGTGCTGAGCGGGGAGGAAATATGAGCAGAAAATGCTAAAAACCACTTAGTTGGACTTGGAAAAGCGGCCTTTTCACATTTTGCAGCCATAACTCCTTTAAACACTGCGTCTATCCCGCACAGCACCCATATTCGCCGCAGCTCCCGTAACATTCTTGGGGATTGTTCCCAATTGAAATCACCTAATCACATTTTCGATATTAGTGGAGTCTGCTTAGAAAACATTCTCGGTAAACAAGATCATGTGGAGTCAGTTTTGGCAGATAATAGTTTGTTGTGATTTTGCTTGCGAAATAGTCCAGGGTAATTATAAAATAAGACGAATGTTAATAATACTAATAATTTTTGACACTCTGTAACTTCGTCATTTTTGAGTTTTCAAAAAAAAATGTTTGAGTAGCATAACTCCCAGAATTTTTTGCTCATCATTTCCTGACGGCCTGAATAACAATGTAAAAACAATGAATGTGCAACAAAAGCAAATTATATTTCAAGATAAGTATCAAGCTTTCAGGTGAATGCTGATTGAATAATTTGTACACCTCAGTCTTTATTCCCGTATTACAAAAAATGGAATTGGAATAAGTGGTTAGGGAAACAAAAAATACCGTATGTAAAACATACTACAATCTTTATCCGTAAATTTCACAAATATTCACCGTAGTTAAGAATGTCTCACTGATGAAAAGAACGGAACTGAACAATGAACACCTGACGAATATGATACTAGTATTCATATTGACAAATAATACAAATATGCAAGGTTTCGCGCTCTAAAATATGCATTAAAAAATAATGCTGCAAATTGAGTTATAACTTCCACATAGCTGTAATAATCTACTCTCCTCAGAAAGACATGCCCATGAAACGAATTTAGCATCCATGACTTGACCACAAAGAAAATATTCGTATTCATGTACCCATAAACTTTTAGAACGTTATATTACTGGAGGTTTAACGAAAAAATGTCGATTTTCACAAATCACCCCTCATTTATCCCCTACCCCCTGCAGCGATCTTACCGAAAAACAATTCGGAGCGTTCCTTTGTCGGGTGCTAACGGTATACACAATTTGAAGATGATATGTCAATTCGTTCGAAAGACAGGCGGACAGACCGAAAGACAAAAAAATGTTGTTCCCAAGTTATGTTTTCTATATATGTTTAGACAATTCTTCCGACGCTTAAGCGAAAACAAAATCGAAATTTTTTCCACACGTATTGAGGATGTGGAAGTAACTTGTGACATTAATTTTACGAATGGAATAACCCATTAAGCTCATCATTTCCGAACCCCCTGTATAATGTCAACAATATTGATTGAATTGAAGGTCATCACCAATCCCTCAAAAATAAAAATCAATGTCGGTATACGTAGTGTGTGGGTGTGTTTTTTTAACAACGGTCTACTTCCGCTGTGGCCAATCACCGACGCCAGGGAGCAGTTTCATCTCACTATCCTGCAAATTTTGCCGAACCCGTGCCTTTCTTTATGGAGACATAGACACGGGATATCTTATTAAAACATATTCTTTAAATTTAAATGGACCTTGGAGATCGGTTTTAGAGTCCCAGTTAGCGATTATTTGAAAAAAATTATATTTAATATGGAGCTAAAAAATTAAAATTTGCTCTTAGATACGTAAGTACTGCAAGTGCCTTTAAAAAAATTGTGTTACAAATTTCATTAGAGTTAACAAAAGTTTTCCAGAAAAAAATTAATTATTTACAAAGGGAATGTACCTGTCAAATTATAAATATGGCCGGTATTTTTTCTTATTAATTGCTTGGATGGTTTTGTTTTAGTCAACCCATTCAGTTTTTGCACACAATAAACAAACAAAAAAGTATTTAAAACAAATTAGTAGTTATCTGCTTTTTCTCTAATTTAGTACGTTTCATCTCACTATCCCGCAAATTTTGCCAAACCCGTGCCTTTCTGTATGGAGACGGGACCTGCGCCTTTACGCCCCATCCGAAGGGCGGAACGTGGAGACGTTCCACTTTCTCAAATACAATGCCACAGCCTCGGTTGATGTTAATTGTACAGTATGTAATAGTAATAATAGTAATAGTAATATATTTTTGCAAACTAATTATACAGTGTATCTTACATACAAGCATTGCTTGTGCATGTAAACAACACAATTTTTAATATAAATGTCAAAATAAAAACATCAAAAACTTTCTAAACTGTAACACACCAAAATTTTCTTCAAATTTCCAGGTAGAAAAGTAGTTATGTTTGCTAATATTTCTACTGGATCCATAATATTTCGTCTCCATTTTTGGGTAACACTTTTTTATTTTAGCGTAGTTTCTGAAAAGATCTAAAGATCAATATCACCATAAATTTTGACGTCTGCTTGACAAAGAAATAAATAATGATGGAAGAAAAATGTACTGAAAAAGTGAAAGAAGAACCCTGTGATCGTACCCAGTACCCTTCGGTTGAGACGCACACGTTCTTACCACTGAACCACGAGGCTCCCACACGTAGTGTATTTGTTCCATTTCATCAAGTTTTATGAACCAGCGCTGTAAAGGTGACGTCACGCTTTTGTTCTGTGGGCGGAGCATGCTATTTTTAGAATAGAAGATTTGGCAACATGGCGGACGCAGCAATGATTACAAGTCACGTGGAAAATGTACATACTGTATACTCATGGCTGCAGTATTGATAGAAGATCGCAAAGACGTGTTAATGATAGTCATATAAAAACTCTCTATTTATCAAACTTTTTATATATGTATATATATTTTATTTTATGGCATATATAGGTTGTAAGTGTGATGCAGATCTATATATTTTACCGATCTTGACCACACCATGATTGCTTTCAGTGGACGCAAGAAGACTGCACAATGAAAGGACGCAACAATGATAGCGGGATATATATATACACACATATATATACACACATATATATATATATATATATATATATATATATATATATATATATATATATATATATATATATATATATATATATATATATATATATATATATATATATATATATATATATATATATATATATATATATATATATATATATATATATATATATATATATATATATATATATATATATATATATATATATATATATATATATATATATATATATATATATATATATATATATATATATATATATATATATATATATATATATATATATATATATATATATATATATATATATATATATATATATATATATATATATATATATATATATATATACACACACACACAGACATGTCTTGTATAATATGGCACCCGGGTCAATCAAAGTGAATGTGGCATTGGCTGTATATAAGTCATAAGTCTATATAATTACGTTGAAAGTGGCACCTAGATAATTGATGTCGCATGCACCATTTTGTATGAAAATTGTCACACATAAAGTAAAAGTAGCACTTTTCAACGTTGCCAAATAACCACGTGCCTCTTTGTCAAGTTTCTTCACAATATATAAATATGTGTTTATTTTTTGTAGAAACCTGTTATACTGTTAACTACCAAACATAATCTTTTCAAGTTAAAGTAACATAACATCTGTTTGTCAAGGTGTACCATTACTAATGTACTTGACAAATATTTTTTTTAACTCCCGTATTAATATAGAAATATGGTCCTTGTTTAGTTGCGTGTGTTTTTGTTTCTTTAGCATCAGTCTATTACCGTGACTACGGCCAACCTACGCCAGGGAGCAGTTTCACCTCACTATTACTCGTTTAGTTAAAACACCAGTAGAATATAACAACTGTACCAACAAACCTTAAAGTAACAGCGTATTAAAATGGACATTATGGACTTTACAGCTTATTAATAGAACAAAAACTTTTCAGCAGTTATACGATTATCTTATATCGATTGTACACTGTATCTGATTTTAAAAAGTCAATCGATAAGACTCGGAATAAAACGTAGAGTGCCTGTAAGGCGGTTTTTGCCACGTCTTTGATAATTTTTTTATTTTGTGAGAAAAATTTCAAAGATCTAGCATATATAATATTACGAGTATATACGTCTCACGAGAGACTGGTCGTTAAAAGTTTTTCTGGAGGTCTGGAGGGAATAAAAATTTGGAAATCTAGAGTTAGGTATAATTGATTACATTCTCTTTAACTAAAATATTTTCAGATATCAGATTTCTAGCACTTCCGGTTATACCGGAAGTCACTAATTTTCTTATTTAAAATGTAACATCCTATAAGTCTATTTTTTCATTTTTAGATGGGAATCAGAATTTTGAATCTTTTTTATTCAGACTATACCATGTCCTATTAGGGTTTTACAGAAAAAAATCTTTTCTGAAATTTTCACAGCTGGGCAACATTTACAAATGAGCTGTAACTCATATTTGAAATTGGATATAAAGTTGAAATCCACTTGTGATTGTAGTTTAAAGTTCCCTTTGGAATATAAAGAATATAAAAATCAATAACTGGTATTGTATACTGTATATTTATCTCAAAACGTCGCGATTTTCCGTGTTTAAAACTTGAATTAAATAGTGATTTTCTCGCAGTGTTGATAGTCCTGTGCTGCATCATTTGGTTATGAAATCTCCCTTGTAAAACATCTATGCTGCCGAGTTTTTTAGTTAATTGCATCTGGTATTATTTTGGATTTTTATTTTTATCTCTGCCTTATTAGTGTTCATTTTCTTACCTGATAAGATACAAAACATCAGTACACATTATCTGTGCTGGTTTTTTAATATCCAGTGATAGGGAACATCTGCTGACGTACAGGTGTTCCAAAAGTGTTGCAACTCTGGCAGAATGTCTACATCCATTTAATGTTGCATGAGATGTAATAAAACTGAATCTGTTAGGGAACTGGCAGTTTGTGATGTTTGCAAGGCTATTCTTTGTCAATTCTGTTCCGAGTTATCAGCAACTGAAATGAGTGGTTCTGCAGAAGCGACAACTTATTTTGCACTGCCCTGATTGTTCGAGTTGGGCTGGTAACGCAATTCTGGCTCATGTCTTCAGGGAGGACCTTGCATCAGCTCTCAGGGATCTTAGGGACAGCTTGGCCTGAGAATGTCGCTGTGAAGAGGTTTTGCTTCCCTCAGCACCAGAAATCACAGTGATGACTCTGACTCCAATCTTCACCATTCCTGCCATCCAATAGCCATTTATCCTCCTCTCTCATTATACTACCAGAATGTGTGTGGTGAACCAAAGTAGACGATTTCTATTCTGCGGTTTCATCCAGTGAGCACTCTTATCATCGACTTACTGAGATTCGTTTCCAGGGTAATGTTCTTGGTGCTGAGCTATTTCCTGATGGTTTCTGCGTCTTCAGATGCGACAGAGATACTGTAGCGTGTGGTAAAGTGTGTGGTGGGGGATCATTACTGGCAGTTCAAAGTTTCTTGAATCCCAGTCCGCTTGACTTAACATCAGTTACTGATTCCACACCAACTATTGATGTTGTAGGTTGTAAGTGCTCGTCCAACTTTAAATCTTTTCATATATTGTTAGCCTCCATTCCTTCTCAGACTAGCGCTCATCAGATGGCGATATTTTCTGATAGCGTTGAGCAGCTTCCCTTTTTGTATGAGGGGAATGTTGTATTGTTAGGCGACTTTAATGCACTTCATTTTGTGAGTAATTATATTGCTGATGCTAAGAGTGAGTCAATCCGACAGTTTGCAAATTTTCTGAATTTTCTGCAGTACAATGATGTACTGAATGGGAACCAGCGACTTCTTGACCTAGTCTTCTCAGGCTGTGAGTGTTATGTACAAGGATGAAATTCCCTTGTCCCTGAGGATAGGCATCATCCTGCACTAGCTATTCCCCCAAAATTTTTTAATAAGATTTCTGGACAATCACCCTTTGTTCCTGACAGATCCCGTAAAACATATAACTTCAGAAAAGCTGACTTTGAAGCACTATAGCTCGCTTTTGGGAATTTCTTGGGACTGTCTTGAAGGCTGCATTGACACAATTTAGGCTTGCTGCATCTTTTACCATCAACTGTTCACCTGTTTTGACAAACATGTTTCCTTATTCAAGCCCAGGAGCTGTAAGTACCCAGCTTGGTTTGATGCTTCCATTATTAGGAACATCAAACGAAAGGCTCACCACTTTGCACATTTCAAAAATAGTGGATCTGGATATCAACTTCAAGAATTTAGGCACTTGAGGTCAATTATCAAGTGTCAGATCTCGGCGGCTTACAATGCCTACATGCATACGGTCGAAGCATCCATAAGTGATGACGTTAAAACATTCTGGTCATATATCCAAAATAAGAGGCGATACTCGAGACTTCCTGGTGTGATGAAAGGTGATAATGGTGGCATTTTTGAGACACCAGAATCTATAGTTAATGCGCTTGCAGATTATTTTCAGAGCATATACCTTCCACATTCTAATAGTGCTCCCAGCTGTGGTGAATTTGGTCAAAATAAAGATTTATCTGCTGATGAAGTAGAGAAGTCAGGCCTCAAATTAAAAAACAAACTTACACCTGGCCCTGACCTGATTCCATCATTCTTAGTTGGAGATTGTGCCAGTATCCTAGCAAGACCTTGTAAAGAAAATTAAATACTGAACCCCACGTTGTGGAGACAGTATAAAGAAAATTAAATAGGCCCCATTGTTGAGTGCCAGTATAACTTAAAATATTACTTAACTCTAATAATGACTGTAATAAACATAATATGATATGACACAAAATATCTCCGGGTTTTGAGTTCAGGCACTAGCGGTTGGTTGGTTTTAAGTGATACAAATGAAATCAGGCATTATTAATAAAATTTGTTTATTTAAAAAATTATTGACTATATAATGCAGTTGGTTAAAGTTTAATGAATTATATGAACGAAAAGAGATTTAATTCAAATACTGGTGACACTGTAAGGATGCATTGTGGAGATACTATACATGAAAGCCACAGATAAACAATGTACTTAACTTTCATCCCCAGGTCGAACAGGTCCTTCTTGACGATGTTGTTGAAGAAGACTCCTTATTGATGTTGTCCTGGGGGTCCTTGCTAACGGTGGTATTGAAGGGACTCCTTGCTGACAGCGTTGTTGTTGAAAGCCTCAACGGTGATGTTTAGGGCTGCTTTCCTACCAGCAGTGTGGTTGAAGCGTGCTTCCCTACCAACGGGGATGTTGTTGAAGGGGCCCTGTCCTAATGATGGTGTTGTAGGTTCCTCCCTAACGTACAGTGTTGTTGAGAGGGCCCTGCCCTAGCGTACATTCTAAGCGCATGAGTAACAGTTCAGGGCTTAATGATTGACATAGGGCGGCTGGTAGCAGGTTAAGTTTACTTACAAAATTTATCTGTGTTAATGACCGGAAACAAATTAACGTATATGAAACAAAATCTTAAATGACTTCGCTACAATGCATTTAAAACATTAAAATAGCAGTTAATTAGCGAATTAACGCTGCCACAAGCCACCTGTTCACAGTATAAGGCTTATAACAAAGAAAGCAATAACCAAAAGTAATTTCAACACACATACACAAGCAAGCAATCTACCGTTATTATCAAGCAATGAAATGTATGAATAACTGGAAATAAGTCGATATTTAAATATAAAACTCACCCATTTAAGCATGCTGCTCTCGGATTGAAATTTAGTGGTGATATTTCATCTTTTAAGGTCGATTTAGAAGAGAGCCTGCCATGTGTCGCAGGGGTATTTAACGGTTCGCTTATCGCAGACACGTCATAAAATTAGCTCGAATGCATGTGTGCTTTCTATGTCCAACGTATGGTAGAGGAATCGAGCACAGAGTTTGTCGCCACTGAGGGGACTTGGACGCTGATGTCACAAGAGGGGTCGATTCAGAAGCTTAAAAACAAACGGCGTTGACGCGTGTGACATGTTACACTTGACATGTTACAACCTCTAAGTTTCATATATAAGTTAGCGCTCAAGACTGAGACCTTTCCAAATATTTGGAAGATAGCGAAGGTTATTCCTATCTTGAAGAATGGTGATAGGTTCTTGTTTTCCAACTATAGACCAATTGCTCTTCTATGCAATTTGGTAAGGTATTTGATCGCCATTTACAATCGCATCTCTCAAAAATCTCTCGCATTGATCACATGGTGTTACTTGATCTGCAGGCCTCTATCTGCCTGTTTTTCAGATCATATTTGAATAGCAGGCTAAATTTTGTCTCCTATGGTGGTTTTGATTCCAGTTGTTATTATACAACTTCAGGTGTCCCTCAGGGATCTCACCTCAGACCTTTACTCTTCTTACTATTCATCAACGACCTGAGCTTTGTTTTGCAAGCCAAACACCTTCTTTTTGCTGACAATCCTAAAATTTACTCCTCTATAAGTGGAGTTGATGATTGTATAGACCTTCAATGTGCAATAGATAGAGTTGGCGAGTGGTGTGCTGATAATAGACTACCTGAACTTATCAAAGTGTAAGGTGGTATATTCAAGGATATCTTGCACCGAATATCACTACATTATCGATGCCTCATTAATCCCTAGATGTAGGTAAAGATCTAGGCATTACCTTTGACAACAAATTATCTTTCAACTTACACATAGAGGCAGTGGTAAGTTCAGCCCCTCGTATGCTTGGCTTCATAATTAGAAACTGTAGTAAGTTTCGTAGTGAAATGGTGCTAAAAACTCTTTATTTTTGACTTGTACGTACCAGGCTGAAATATGGAGCACAAATTTTTTCCCCATATTATTCTTCTCAAAAGTGTTGCCTTGAGTCAGTCCAGAGGAAGTTTCTGAAATTCTTTATAGGTTTAAAGTATAGGGGAATATCCTTGTGGATTTAATCACTTGATACTGCTTCAGGTGTGTGGCATTGATAGTCTTGAGTCTTCCGGAAAGGTGCTTCAATAAGGTTCCTTTATAAGATTTTAAATAATATGCTAGATTGCTCAGAACTGCTTGGACAGATTATGTTTCTTGTACCTAGAATAAATGCTAGAAGTTGTGATACTTTTTACCTTCCAACTAGCAGAACAAATCTGCTTATAAGATCACCTATTCATACCAGTGTTAGCAATTATAACTCCATAAGTAACATATGTGACATTAACTTAAGTATGAATGAGGTCATTAGAGTCGCACATACTAGTTTTTTTTGTAGTCCTTTAAGTTTTTAAAATAAGTGTTAATCACTAGTACATACGTAAATTTCTTTGTCCTTTAATTGGGTGTAAGCCTGTTGGGCAATAAAGATATAAATAGAATGACCCATTTTTTTGTTCGATAATCGATTTAGCATTAAAAATTGCTACAAAATTTTATTACATGTTCCTATACCTAAATCAAGTCGTTTTAGAGTTATTTCCAAAAAAACTAAACATTTTAATTGTGTACCCACTATGTTGAGAATTCTAAGAATGGTTGCGTGTTCTTTAAAAAAAATCAGCTTTTTTCAAATTTTTTTTGTTATTTCAAAGTGCACGCATTTTTTCCAAAAGGAGTTCAAAAATCTCACCTGAAAATACCTGTAACTAAGGCAATGCTTTTTGTTATATTAGTTATGAACATTTTCAGATGAGAGCTTGAATGAATTTCCTTGGGAAACAAGCTGTTTGTAATTAAACTCTTTTACTGACAATTTTCGACCTATGCAGATGAGAAATCATTTTTAGTGCTCACAATTAATGGTTCTTTCATAATCAACTTATTTTCAATAAATTCTGCTGTCGAGACGAATTTTTTAAATTGATTAGGATTTGAATCACTTGATGCCACACTGTATATTAATCGTTCATTATGCGTAAATTCTGTTACTGAACATTCTTTCCTGAAGCTTTGGTAATATGAGCATTCCATTACGAAAATCGGTTGGCAAGTAAAAAAGTTATGCACAGAAACAGAAAAAACTCTTTTTTTTAAGTGAATTTTCTTAGAAAAAATTCACTAATGGGGAGATCCCACTTTGAATTTTGAAAAAATGGAGGATTCCCTCGAACGCATATCCGGGGTCACTTTTAATTTATTATATATATATATATATATATATATATATATATATATATATATATATATATATATATATATATATATATATATATATATATATATATATATATATATATATATATATATATATATATATATATATATATATATACATACATATATATATATATATATATATATATATATATATATATATATATATATATATATATATATATACATATATATATATATATATATATATATATATATATATATATATATATATATATGTATATATATATATACCCCTTCTCCTCCAAGTTACAGCCCTTTGAAATTTTGGCAAAAAAAAGTTTTCATTAAATTTCTCCGTTATGAAATAATTTTGAAAAACGAAATTTTGCAGATGCATAAGGATAAATGATAGTTTTAAATGAATTTTGTAACCCTATAATATTATCACAAGAGGGTGAAAAAACCTACCCTTACATTATTTTTTATCAGTACTTTTTATTGTGTGTACCATTTTCTATTAAAAAAAAAAAGATTTAGAAATAAGGATTCATTAAGCAACTTTTTCATTTTCATATATATTTCATTTTTCATTCTGACTGTTCTCCCAAAAAAAATTAAATGAAAATTTCCAAACAATTTTTTGACGAAAAGCCGAAAACCAAATTTTCTAAATAACTTATTAAAGATTTATTACCAAAATGCCACAAAAATCTTACAAACAATGGTTTATACGGAAACACAAAAAAAACCTGTGAAAATTGACTATTTTTTTTTTACAAAAAATTTGCCTAAAGAATACATAAAATTTAAATTATATATCTAATCTGTAACTAAGTTTAAAAAATAGGAAAATGCAAAAAAAAATTTCCAAAACTAGTCTGCAGGTATAGGGAGTTGTTCAATTTGAAAAAATTGAATTACGACAGTTCAAATTTTTCCAAATTCAGTCACTATTTAAGAGCGCTCTGTATACGGCATCTCGATTTTTTGGACAAATAATATTAAACGATAACCTCTCTGAATGTGTCACTTTCATGAGACTTCCCTATCTATTGGTAAATAATTGAAAACCCCCCTAAACGCATCATTTTTATGGGACTTTTTTTATGATCTAAAATGTAAAAAGTTGGAAAACAATTGAAATAACTGAAACGATGGGCAATATAAATGTTTTCTCCTTACAAGCATGCATTAAAATTAGATGGAAAATGCAGTAATGTTACAATAAATGGGCTGTAAAATGGGCATAAAAAAAGAAAACTTGTATCGCCAACGACTTATGAGCCACCTGTTTTTTTTCTCCCTCAGGGCTCGTCCACGTCTTTGCCGCCCCGATAGCACCACAGCCTTTGACTTATTGTGCATGCCCTTTGTCTTTTCTACTCCACCCATTCCAAAATCACTGTGCCTTGAACTAGTCTGCATAGTAGTTGGTAGGGTGAAGTTTTATATTGTTCTGTCTCCGGTCTAGACTGACCGTAGATCAGTTGTCTTTTGCAGTCCAGAGGTATACACTCGCACAAGGTGTGCTGGGCTGATTCCTCCCCCTCGCCGCAGAGTCTACATGCCAGGTCCCCCTCGAACCACCCAATTTGATGCAGGTGCTACTTGACGGCCATGTGTCCCATTAAGAGTCCTGTATCTTTCTGAGCTGTCCTATGCTGAGATTTAGCAGCTCCACAGCTCTCTCTGAACTGGGTTTCGCAATTATTGACTTCCCATGTTTGAGCCCTGGACAGTCTGCCCAGTACACTTTGTGTTTCTTTTTGACCCAGGACTTAATGGTTCCCCTGGCAGTGCTCTTCATCATGCCCAGAGGCGGTTCTGGTCACATAAATGGTTCTGCTGACCCTCTCTTCGCGAGACTGTCAGCTTCTTCATTGCTTTTGACCCCCCAGTGACCCGGCACCCAGATGAGGGTGAATTCGGTCTGAAAGACCTTTGCATGGGCTCCGAAGAAAATATTATATAATAAACACCTGCCCCCGTCCCACGCTCCCCGCCGGATCCGTCCGTGAACCAGACGAGCGCATACTGTGATAAGCCCGGTGTCTCCGCCCGCCATGCGTCGCGGTCGGGGATTTCCATTGTAAAATTGTTTTCCCTGCAGATTCGCGGGCTGGCGAAGTCTGACCTCATTTCAAGCATGGGCTCCTTCACGATCTCCTGAATTTTGCAGTGGCCCCTGCAGCCTGGGTTGATCTTCAGTCTACCATTGCAGGCTAGTCTATATAGTCCTAGTCTGGCCTCCCCCATAATAACTAAGTGTAGGAAGGGCAGATTCAGCAACACCTCCATGGCGGCTGTTGGGTTTCAAGTCATGGCCCCTGTGATGCCCAGGCAAGCCATCCTTTGGATCTTGCCCAGTTTTTGTTTGGCACTGGATTGTGTCACCTTAGGCCACCAGATTAGTGCCGCGTATGATAGCGATGGTCGGACCGCCCTTGTGTACAGCCAGTGGGCCATACTAGGTCTTAGTCCCCACGTTTTTCTATATAGCCGCCTAGTGAAAGCTAGGGTCATAACTGCCTTACACAGTATTTTTTTAACGTGACCATTCCAGGCTAGCTTAGAGTCCAATGCGACCCCTAGATATTTTACCTCCCTGGCCATTGAGATGTTTTTACTGTATAGAATGAGACTTCTGTGGCTCTCCCACTTCCTCCTCCTCGTAAACGGTATGACGATTGCTTTCTCAGGACTCACCTAACTGTGTAACCTTTCCTCTGGCTATGATGACAATGTCGTCTGCATAGCCTTGTACCTCGTACCCCCCTCCCGAGAGTCTCTCTAGCAGGCCGTCCACGACTAGGCACCAGAGCAGGCGAGACAGAACGCTCCCCTGCGGTCACCCCGCCGCGATCCCCTCCAGCAGAGTCCCTCCCGCGAGTGAGGTGAACACCCCCATGTCCCTGAGCATGGAACCAATCCACCTGCAGCAGGTCTCCTCTATTCCACGCTCCCTGACAGCTGCCAGTACCGATCCGTATGAGGTGTTGCTGAACGCCCCCTGTAGGTCTAGGATTGCCCCCAGCACCACCTCCCTGTTCTCCTGCGTATTTTCCAGTTTCAGCACCAGTTGGTGCAGTGCTGTTTCTGTTGAGACTTCTGCTCTGTATGCATATTGTCCGCAGTGTATGCTTCCAGTACACCCCCATGATGTGCCAGTCGAGCAGTTTTTCCATTGTTTTTAGCAAGAAGGACATGCAACTTATTGGCCTCAGGTACAGGCAAAGTACCTGAGGCCAATATCATCAGAGAATGGGTGTATTTGAAATGAATTTTCTACAAATATTTTAGTAAAATGAAGGACAATGATGGTCCCGTCTGTATATATATATATATATATATATATATATATATATATATATATATATATATATATATATATATATATATAATACCGATAACTCAAAAAATAATGGACTGATTTTGATAAGTTTTTCCTGGTAAATTTTGTTTTTTTTTTTCTCGAATTTTTTTTGTATCTGAAGATAACAGAGCTTGGCAACCAAATTTGATACTTAGGTTTACACTACTAAACCCACCCTACATGCCAAAATTCAGATCTCTAAGTTGAAAGGAAAAAAAATTGGGTGCCACTGATCACCAGAGAAATGCACAAAACCAAAATATTTTGTGTGGATAACAAGATATATGGTATATTACAGGCAAAGATTAGGTTTTCTTGGCGCAAAAACGTCAAGAAATGACAGAAAAATGACTACAAATTTTTATAGTTTTTCTTCTTAAAATGTCAATGTCGCAATTTGAAATGTCAAAATTTGCAATTTTTTAGATGGAGAACCTGAAACAAATATGGGGTATGTCAAGATGTCATAATAAATGTGTTTTACAAAGCTTTAAGCTTAAACCATCATTATCCTTCATTTTACCAAAATATTTGTAGAAAATTCATTTCAAATACACCCATTCTCTGATGATATTGGCCTCAGGTACTTTGCCTGTACCTGAGGCCAATAAGTCGCATGTCCTTCTTGCTAAAAACAATGGAAAAACAGCTCGACTGGCACATCATGGGGGGTGTACTGGAAGCATACACTGCGGACAATATGCATACAGAGCAGAAGTCTCAACAAAAACAGCACTGCACCAACTGGTGCGGAAACTGGAAAATACGCTGGAGAACAAGGAGTTGGTGCTGGGGGCCATCCTAGACCTACAGGGGGCCTTCAGCAACACCTCATTCGGATCAGTACTGGCAGTTGTCAGGGGGCATGGAATAGAGGAGACCTGCTGCAGGTGGATTGGTTCCATGCTCAGGGACATGGGGGTGTTGTTCGCGGGAGGGACTCTGCTGGCGGGGACCGCGGCGGGGTGACCGCAGGGAAGCGTTCTGTCTCGCCTGCTCTGGTGCCTAGTCGTGGACGGCCTGCTAGAGAGACTCTCGGGAGGGGGGTACGAGGTACAAGGCTATGCAGACGACATTGTCATCATAGCCAGAGGAAAGGTTACACAGTTAGGTGAGCCCTGAGAAAGCAATCGTCATACCGTTTACGAGGAGGAGGAAGTGGGAGAGCCACAGAAGTCTCATTCTATACAGTAAAAACATCTAAATGGCCAGGGAGGTAAAATATCTAGGGGTCGCATTGGACTCTAAGCTAGCCTGGAATGGTCACGTTAAAAAAATACTGTGTAAGGCAGTTATGACCCTAGCTTTCACTAGGCGGCTATATAGAAAAACGTGGGGACTAAGACCTAGTATGGCCCACTGGCTGTACACAAGGGCGGTCCGACCATCGCTATCATACGCGGCACTGTTCTGGTGGCCTAAGGTGACACAATCCAGTGCCAAACAAAAACTGGGCAAGATCCAAAGGATGGCTTGCCTGGGCATCACAGGGGCCATGACTTCAAACCCAACAGCCGCCATGGAGGTGTTGCTGAATCTGCCCTTCCTACACTTAGTTATTATGGGGGAGGCCAGACTAGGACTATATAGACTAGCCTGCAATGGTAGACTGAAGATCAACCCAGGCTGCAGGGGCCACTGCAAAATTCAGGAGATCGTGAAGGAGCCCATGCTTGAAATGAGGTCAGACTTCGCCAGCCCGCGAATCTGCAGGGAAAACAATTTTACAATGGAAATCCCCGACCGCGACACATGGCGGGCGGAGACACCGGGCTTACCACGGTATGCGCTCGTCTGGTTCACGGACGGATCCGGCGGGGAGCGTGGGACGGGGGCAGGTGTTAATTATATAATATTTTCTTCGGAGCCCATGCAAAGGTCTTTCAGACCGAATTCGCCCTCATCTGGGTGCCGGGTCACTGGGGGGTCAAAAGCAATGAAGAAGCTGACAGTCTCGCGAAGAGAGGGTCAGCAGAACCATTTATGGGACCAGAACCGCCTCTGAGCATGACGAAGAGCACTGCCAGGGGAACC